>JALPQD010000878.1:0-272096 GCA_023101885.1 Typhlomys cinereus
TGAGGACGCGTCAAATTCACATGTTTTCACTTTCTCTTCTCAGTGACAAGAATCCTGTAGATGTTCATACATTGTAACTTTTTATGTTCAGGAGAAAATCACACTGCTTTTGTGACTTTTTCATGGAATATGTTCACGCAGGCCTTGATTTTACAAAATAGTGAACCAAGTGAGGAACTGAGAGTCAAATTTTGGAGGTGCACTTCTAGCGATAAGTATCCTACAAGATTCTATAGTGTTACACGTTGTGTTCAGGAGAAGATCATAGTTGTTTTGCGACTTTTGCATGTAACATATCACGCAGACCATGATTTTTCCAAAATAGTGAACCAAGTGCGGAGGATTCAGAGTCAAATGTTGGAATTTCACTTCTTAGGGATAAGTATCCTAGAGAGTTCATATCTGTAACATTTGTGTTCAGGCGAAACTCATACTTCTTTTGTGACATTTGAATGGCACATGTTCAAACAGGCCATGATTTACAAAATAATGAACCAAGTGAGGAGGACTCTGAGTTAATGTTGCAAGTGCACTTTTTTAGGATAAGTATCAAACAGAAGTTTCTATATTGTAACTCTTTGTGTACAGGAGGAAATCACACTTGTTTTAAGACGTTTCCATGAAACATGCGCATGCCTGTCGTTCCCTTCCAAATAGTGAACCAAGTGAAGAGGACTCACAGTCATATGTAGCATGTGCACTTCTTTGGGAAGTCATGTGCAGCATGTGCACTTCTTTGGGATAAGTATCCTACCGGTTTCTAGACTGTAAAACTTTGTATTCTGGAGAAAACAACATTTGTTTTGTGCTGATTCTACCAACTATGTTCAGGCTAGTAATGAGCTTGAAAATAGTGGCCTAGTGAGGACACGTCAAATTCATGTTTCACTTTCTCTTCTCAGTGATAAGAATCCTGTAGATGTTCATACATTGTAACTTTTTATGTTCAGGAGACATTCACACTGGTTTTGTGACGTTTTCATGGAATATGTTCACGCAGGCCTTGATTTTCCAAAATAGTGAACCAAGTAAGAGGACTCGCAGTCATATATAGCATGTGCAGTTCTTTGGGAAGTCATATGTAGCATGTGCACTTCTTTGGGAGAAGTATCCTACAGAGGTTTCTAGACTGTAAACTTTGTATTCTGGAGAACACAACATTTGTTTTGTGCGGATTCTACCAACTGTGTTCAGGCTTATAATGAGCTTCAAAGTGTGACCACGTGAGGACACGTCAAATTCACATGTTTCACTTTCTCTTCTCAGTGACAAGAATCTTGTAGATGTTCTATATTGTAACTTTTTATGTTCAGGAACAGTCACACTGGTTTTCTGACGTTTTCATGGAATATGTTCACGCAGGCCTTGATATTACGAAATAGTGAACCAAGTGAGGAAGACTGAGAGTCAAATGTTGGAGGTGCACTTCTTAGGGATAAGTATCCTACAGAAGATTTTAGTGTTACCCATGGTGTTCAGGAGAAGATCATAATTGTTTTGAGATATTTGCCTATAACATGTTTACGCAGCCATGATTTTCCAAAGAGTGAACCAAGTGCGGAGGATTCAGAGTCAAATGTTGGAATTTCACTTCTTAGGGATAAGTATCCTAGGAAATTCCTATACTGTAACATGAGTTTAGGCGAAACACATACTTTTTGTGACATTTGAATGGCACATGTTCACACAGGCCATGATTTTACAAAATAGTGAACCAAGGGAGGAGGACTCTGAGTTAAATGTTGCAAGTGCACTTCTTTAGGTTAAGTATCACAGAGAAGTTTCTATATTGTAACTCTTTGTGTTCAAGAGGAAATCACATTTGTTTTATGATGTTAACATGAAACATGCGCATGCGTGTTGTTCCCTTCCAAAATAGTGAACCAAGTGAAGAGGACTCAGAGACATATGCAGCATGTGCACTTCTTTGGGAAGTCATATGTAGAATGTGCACTTCTTTGGGATAAGTATCCTGCACAGGTTTGCAGACTATAAAACTTTGTATTCTGGGGAAAAGAACATTTGTTTTGTGCTAATTCTACCAAATATGTTCAGGCTAGTAATGAGCTTGAAAAGAGTGGCCAAGTGAGGACGCGTCAAATTCACCTTTCACTTTCTCTTCTCAGTGATAAGAATCCTGTAGATGTTCATACGTTGTAACTTTTTATGTTCAGGAGAAATTCACATTGGTTTAGTGACGTTTTCATGGAATATGTTCACGCAGGCCTTGATTTTCCAAAATAGTGAACCAAGTGAGGAGGACTCACAGTCATATATAGCATGTGCAGTTCTTTGGGAAGTCATATGTAGCATATACACTTCTTTGTGATAAGTATCCTACACAGGTTTCTAGAGTGTAAAACTTTGTACTCTGGAGAACACAACATTTGTTTTGTGCAGATTCTACCAACTATGTTCAGGCTCGTAATGAGCTTCAAAGAGTGAACATGTGAGGATGCATCAAATTCAAATGTTTCACTTTCTCATCTGAGTGACAAGAATCCTGTAGATGTTCTATATTGTAACTTTTTATGTTCAGGAGAAATTCACACTGGATTTGTGACGTTTTCATGGAATATGTTCACGCAGGCCTTGATTTTACAAAATAGTGAACCAATTGAGGAGGATTGAGAGTCAAATGTTTAGGTGCACTTCTCAGGGATAAGTATCCTACAGAAGATTCTATAGTGTTACACTTTGTGTTCAGGTGAAGTTCATACTTGTTTTGCGACATTAGCATATAACATGTTCACGCAGATCATGATTTTCCAAAAGAGTGAACCAAGTGCGGAGGATTCAGAGTCAAATATTGGCATTTCACTTCTTAGGGATAAGTATCCTAGAGAAGTTCCTATACAGTAACATTTGTGTTCAGGCGAAACTCATACTTGTTTTTTCACAATTGAATGGCACATGTTCACACAGGCCATGATTTTTCAAAATAGTGAACCAAGTGAGGAGGACTCTGAGTTAAATGTTGCAAGTGCACTTTTTTAGGATAAGCATCAAACAGAAGTTTCTATATTGTAACTCATTGTGTTCAGGAAGAAATCACACTTGTTTTATGACGTTTCCATGAACATGTTCATGCATGTCGTTCCCTTCTAAAATAGTGAACCAAGTGAAGAGGACTCACAGTCATATGTAGCATGTGCAGTTCTTTGGGAAGTTATATGTAGCATGTGCACTCTTTTGGGATAAAAATCCTACACAGGTTTCTAGACTGTGAAACTTCTTATTTGGAGAAAACAACATTTGTTTTGTGCTGATTCTACCAACTATGTTCAGACTTCTAATGAGTTTGAAAATTGTAACCAAGTGAGGAAGGGTCAAATTCACATGTTTCACTTTTTCTTCTCAGTGATAAGAATCCTGTAGATGTTCATATGTTGTAACTTTTTATGTTCAGGAGAATTCACACTGGTTTTGTGACGTTTTCATGGAATATGTTCACGCAGGCCTTGATTTTACAAATAGTGAACCAAGTGAGGAGGACTGAGAGTCAAATGTTGGGGGAGCACTTCTTAGGGATAAGTATCCTACAGAAGATTCTATAGTGTTACACTTTGTGTTCAGGAGAAGTTGATACTGGTTTTGCGACATTAGCATATAACATAGTCACGCTGATCATAATTTTCCAAAAGAGTGAACCAAGTGCGGAGGATTCAGAGTCAAATGTTGAATTTCACTTCTTAGGGATAAGTATCCTAGAGAAGTTCCTATTGTAACATTTGTGTTCAGGTGAAACTCATACTTGTTTTTTCACATTTGAATGGCGTGTTCACACAGGCCATGATTTTTCAAAATAGTGAACAATGAGGAGGACTCTGAGTTAAATGTTGCAAGTGCACTTCTTTAGGATAAGCATCAAACAGAAGTTTCCATATTGTAACTCTTTGTGTTCAGGAAGAAATCACACTTGTTTTATGACGTTTCCATGAAACATGTTCATGCATGTCGTTCCCTTCCAAAATAGTGAACCAAGAGAAGAGGACGCTCAGTCCTATGTAGCATGTGCAGTTCTTTGGGAAGTCATGTGTAGCATGTGCACTTGTTTGGGATAAGTATCCTACACAGGTTTCTAGACTGTAAAACTTTGTACTCTGGAGAACACAACATTTGTTTGTGCGGATTCTACCAACTATGTTCAGGCTTGTAATGAGCTTCAAAGAGTGAACATGTGAGGATGCATCAAATTCAAATGTTTCACTTTCTCTTCTCAGTGACAAGAATCCTGTAGATGTTCATACATTGTAACTTTTTATGTTCAGGAGAAATTCACACTGTTTTGTGACGTTTTCGTGGAATAGGTTCACGCAGGTCTTGATTTTACAAAATAGTGAACCAAGTGAGGAGGACTGAGAGTCAAATGTTGGAGGAGCACTTCTTAGGGATAAGTATCGTACAGAAGATTCTGTAGGGTTACACTTTGTGTTCAGGAGAAGATTCGCATGTAACATGTTCAGGCAGGCCATGATTTTCCAAAAGAGTGAACCAAGTGCGGAGGATTCAGTGTCAAATGTTGGCATTTCACTTCTTAGGGATAAGTATCCTAGAGAAGTTTCTAACGGTAACATTTGTGTTCAGGCGAAACTCATACTTGTTTTCTGATATTCAAATGGCACATGTTCACACGGCCATGATTTTAGAAAATAGAGAACCCAGTGCGGAGTAGTCAGAGTTAAATGTTGCAAGTGCACTTCTTTAGGAGAAGTATCATACAGAAGTTTCGATATGGTAACTCTTTTGTTCAGGAGGAAATCACCCTTGTTTTACGATGTTTCCATGAAACATTCATGCATGTCGTTCCCTTCCAAAATAGTGAACCAAGTGAGGAGGACTCACAGTCATATGTAGCATTGCACTTCTTTGGGATAAGTATCCTACACAAGTTTGCAGATTGTAAAACTTTGTATTCTGAGAAAACAACATTTGGTTTTGTGCTGATTCTACCAACTATGTTCAGGCTGTAATGAGCTTGAAAACATGACCAAGTGAGGACGCGTCAAATTCACGTTTCACTTTCTCTTCTCAGTGATAAGAATCCTGTAGATGTTCATACGTTGTAACTTGTATGTTCAGGAGAAATTCACAGTGGTTTTGTGATGTTTTCATGGAATATGTTCACGCAGGCCTTGATTCTCTAAAATAGTGAACCAATTGAGGAGACTGACACTCAAATGTTGGAGGTGCACTTCCAGGGATAAGTATCCTACAGAAGATTCTGTATGTTACACTTTGTGTTCAGGAGAAGATCATACTCGTTTTGCGACATTGCATATAACATGTTCACGCAGGCCGTGATTTTCCAAAAGCGTGAATCAAGTGGGGAGGATTCAGAGTCAAATGTTGGCATTTCACTTCTTAGGGATAAGTATCCTAGAGAAGTTCCTATACGGAAACTTTTGTGTTCAGGCGAAAATCATACTTGTTTTCTGACATTCGAATGGCACATGTTCAAACAGGCCATGATTTTAGAAAATAGAGAACCAAGGGCGGAGGACTCAGAGTTAAATGTTGCAAGTGCTCTTCTTTAGGAGAAGTATCATACAGACGTTTCTATATTGTAACTCTTTGTGTCAGGAGGAAATCACCCTTGTTTAACGATGTTTCCATGAAACATGTTCATGCATGTCTTTCCCTTCCAAAATAGTGAACCAAGTGTACAGGACTCACAGTCATATGTAGCATGTGCGCTTCCTTGGGAAGTCATGTGCAGCATGTGCACTTCCTTGGGATAAGTATCCTACACAGGTTTCTAGTGTAAAACTTTGTTCTGGAGAAAACAACATTTTTTTTGCGGATTCTACCAACTATGTTCAGGCTTGTAATGAGTTTCAAAGAGTGACCAAGTGAGGACGTCAAATTCACATGTTTCACTTTCTCTTCTCAGTGAAGAATCCTGTAGATGTTCATACATTGTAACTTTTTATGTTCAGGAGAAAATCACACTGCTTTGTGACGTTTTCATGGAATATGTTCAGCAGGCCTTGATTTTACAAAATAGTGAACCAAGTGAGGAGGACTGAGAGTCAAATTTGGAGGTGCACTTCTTAGCGATAAGTATCCTACAGAAGATTCTATAGTGTTTACACGTTGTGTTCAGGAAAGATCATAGTTGTTTTGCGACTTTTGCATGTAACATATTCACGCAGACCATGATTTTCCAAAATAGTGAACCAAGTGCGGAGGATTCAGAGTCAAATGTTGGAATTTCACTTTTAGGATAAGTATCCTAGAGAAGTTCATATCTGTAACATTTGTGTTCAGGCGAAACTCATACTTTTTTGTGACATTTGAATGGCACATGTTCAAACAGGCCATGATTTTACAAAATAATGACCAAGTGAGGAGGACTCTGAGTTAAATGTTGCAAGTGCACTTTTTTAGGATAAGTATCAAACAGAAGTTTCTGTATTGTAACTCTTTGTGTACAGGAGGAAATCACACTTGTTTTAAGACGTTCCATGAAACATGCATGCCTGTCGTTCCCTTCCAAAATAGTGAACCAAGTGAAGAGGACTCACAGTCATATGCATGTGCACTTCTTTGGGAAGTCATGTGCAGCATGTGCACTTCTTTGGGATAAGTATCCTACACAGGTTTCTAGACTGTAAAACTTTGTATTCTGGAGAAAACAACATTTGTTTTGTGCTGATTCTACCAACTATGTTCAGGCTAGTAATGAGCTTGAAAATAGTGGCCTAGTGAGGACACGTCAAATTCATGTTTCACTTTCTCTTCTCAGTGATAAGAATCCTGTAGATGTTCATACATTGTAACTTTTTATGTTCAGGAGACATTCACACTGGTTTTGTGACGTTTTCATGGAATATGTTCACGCAGGCCTTGATTTTCCAAAATAGTGAACCAAGTAAGGAGGACTCGCAGTCATATAAGCATGTGCAGTTCTTTGGGAAGTCATATGTAGCATGTGCACCTTTGGGAGAAGTATCCTACAGAGGTTCCTAGACTGTAAAACTTTGTATTCTGGAGAACACAACATTTTTTGTGCGGATTCTACCAACTGTGTTCAGGCTTATAATGAGCTTCAAAGTGTGACCACGTGAGGACAGTCAAATTCACATGTTTCACTTTCTCTTCTCAGTGACAAGAATCCTGTAGATGTTCATAATTGTAACTTTTTATGTTCAGGAGACAGTCACACTGGTTTTCTGACGTTTTCATGGAAATGTTCACGCAGGCCTTGATATTACAAATAGTGAACCAAGTGAGGAGACTGAGAGTCAAATGTTGGAGGTGCACTTCTTAGGGATAGTATCCTACAGAAGATTTTAGTGTTACCATGGTGTTCAGGAGAAGATCATAATTGTTTTGAGATATTTGCCTATAACATGTTTACGCAGCCATGATTTTCCAAAAGAGTGAACCAAGTGCGGAGGATCAGAGTCAAATGTGGAATTTCACTTCTAGGGATAAGTATCCTAGAAATTCCTATACTGTAACATGAGTTTAGGCGAAACATACTTCTTTTTGTGACATTTGAATGGCACATGTTCACAGGCCATGATTTTACACAATAGTGAACCAAGGGAGGAGGACTCTGAGTTAAATGTTGCAAGTGCACTTCTTTAGGTTAAGTATCACAGAGAAGTTTCTATATTGTAACTCTTTGTGTTCAAGAGGAAATCACATTTGTTTTATGATGTTAACATGAAACATGCGCATGCGTGTGTTCCCTTCCAAATAGTGAACCAAGTGAAGAGGACTCAGAGACATATGCAGCATGTGCACTTCTTTGGGAAGTCATATGTAGAATGTGCACTTCTTTGGGATAAGTATCCTGCACAGGTTTGCAGACTATAAAACTTTGTATTCTGGGGAAAATAACATTTTTTGTGCTAATTCTACCAAATATGTTCAGGCTAGTAGGCTTGAAAAGAGTGGCCAAGTGAGGACGCGTCAAATTCACTTTCACTTTCTCTTCTCAGTGATAAGAATCCTGTAGATGTTCATACGTTGTAACTTTTTATGTTCAGGAGAAATTCACATTGGTTTTGTGACGTTTTCATGGAATATGTTCACGCAGGCCTTGATTTTCCAAAATAGTGAACCAAGTGAGGAGGACTCACAGTCATATATAGCATGTGCAGTTCTTTGGGAAGTCATATGTAGCATATACACTTCTTTGTGATAAGTATCCTACACAGGTTTCTAGAGTGTAAAACTTTGTACTCTGGAGAACACAACATTTTTTTGTGCAGATTCTACCAACTATGTTCAGGCTCGTAATGAGCTTCAAAGAGTGAACATGTGAGGATGCATCAAATTCAAATGTTTTCACTTTCTCATCTGAGTGACAAGAATCCTGTAGATGTTCATATATTGTAACTTTTTATGTTCAGGAGAATTCACACTGGATTTGTGACGTTTTCATGGAAATGTTCAGCAGGCCTTGATTTTACAAAATAGTGAACCAATTGAGGAGGATTGAGAGTCAAATGTTTAGGTGCACTTCTCAGGGATAAGTATCCTACAGAAGATTCTATAGTGTTACCTTTGTGTTCAGGTGAAGTTCATACTTGTTTTGCGACATTAGCATATAACATGTTCACGCAGATCATGATTTCCAAAAGAGTGAACCAAGTGCGGAGGATTCAGAGTCAAATGTTGGCATTTCACTTCGTAGGGATAAGTATCCTAGAGAAGTTCCTATACTGTAACATTTGTGTTCAGGCGAAACTCATACTTGTTTTTTCACATTTGAATGGCCACATGTTCACACAGGCCATGATTTTTTCAAAATAGTGAACCAAGTGAGGAGGACTCTGAGTTAAATGTTGCAAGTGCACTTTTTTAGGATAAGCATCAAACAGAAGTTTCTATATTGTAACTCATTGTGTTCAGGAAGAAATCACACTTGTTTTATGACGTTTCCATGAAACATGTTCATGCATGTCGTTCCTTCTAAAATAGTGAACCAAGTGAAGAGGACTCACAGTCATATGTAGCATGTGCACTTCTTTGGGAAGTTATATGTAGCATGTGCACTTCTTTGGGATAAAAATCCTACACAGGTTTCTAGACTGTGAAACTTCTTATTTGGAGAAAACAACATTTGTTTTGTGCTGATTCTACCAACTATGTTCAGACTTCTAATGAGTTTGAAATTGTAACCAAGTGAGGAAGGGTCAAATTCACATGTTTCACTTTTCTTCTCAGTGATAAGAATCCTGTAGATGTTCATATGTTGTAACTTTTTATGTTCAGGAGAAATTCACACTGGTTTGTGACGTTTTCATGGAATATGTTCACGCAGGCCTTGATTTTACAAAATAGTGAACCAAGTGAGGAGGACTGAGAGTCAAATGTTGGGGAGCACTTCTTAGGGAAATTATCCTACAGAAGATTCTATAGTGTTACACTTTGTGTTCAGGGAAGTTGATACTGGTTTTGCGACATTAGCATATAACATAGTCACGCTGATCATAATTTTCCAAAGAGTGAACCAAGTGCGGAGGATTCAGAGTCAAATGTTGGAATTTCACTTCTTAGGGATAAGTATCCTAGAGAAGTTCCTATATTGTAACATTTGTGTTCAGGTGAAACTCATACTTGTTTTTTCACATTTGAATGGCGCGTGTTCACACAGGCCATGATTTTTCAAAATAGTGAACCAAGTGAGGAGGACTCTGAGTTAAATGTTGCAAGTGCACTTCTTTAGGATAAGCATCAAACAGAAGTTTCCATATTGTAACTCTTGTGGTTCAGGAAGAAATCACACTTGTTTTATGACGTTTCCATGAAACATGTTCATGCATGTCGTTCCCTTCCAAAATAGTGAACCAAGTGAAGAGGACTCACCTATGTAGCATTGCAGTTCTTGGGAAGTATGTGTAGCATGTGCACTTGTTTGGGATAAGTATCCTACACAGGTTTCTAGACTGTAAAACTTTGTACTCTGGAGAAACAACATTTGTTTTGTGCGGATTCTACCAACTATGTTCAGGCTTGTAATGAGCTTGAAAAGTAACATGAGGAAGGGTCAAATTCAAGTTTCACTTTTCTCTTCTCAGTGAGAAGAATCCTGTAGATGTTCATATGTTTAACTTTTTATGTTCAGGAGAAATTCACACTGGTTTTGTGACGTTTTCATGGAATATGTTCACGCAGGTCTTGATTTTACAAAATAGTGAACCAAGTGAGGAGACTGAGAGTCAAATGTTGGAGGAGCACTTCTTAGGGATAAGTATCGTACAGAAGATTCTGTGTTACACTTTGTGTTCAGGAGAAGTTGACTGGTTTTGCGACTTGCATAACATAGTCAGCTGGATCATGATTTTCCAAAAGAGTGAACCAAGTGCGGAGGATTCAGAGTCAAATGTTGGAATTTCACTTCTTAGGATAAGTATCCTAGAGAAGTTTCCTAGGTAACATTTGTGTTCAGGCGAAACTCATACTTGTTTTCACATTTCAAATGGCACATGTCACACAGGCCATGATTTTAAAAATAGTGAACCAGAGGAGGACTCTGAGTTAAATGTTGCAAGTGCACTTCTTTAGGATAAGCATCAACAGAAGTTTCATATTGTAACTCTTTGTGTTCAGGAGAAATCACCACTTGTTTTATACGTGTTTCCATGAAACATGTTCATGCATGTCGTTCCCTTCCAAAATAGTGAACCAAGTGAAGAGGACTCAGTCTATGTAGCATGTCAGTTCTTTGTGAAGTATATGTAGCATGTGCACTTTTTGGGATAAGTATCCTACACAGGTTCTAGACTGTAAAACTTTTGTACTCTGGAGAACAACATTTGTTTTGTGCTGATTCTACCAACTATGTTCAGCTTGTAATGAGCTTCAAAATGAACAATGTGAGGATGCATCAACTTCAATGTTTCACTTTCTCTTCTCATGAAGAATCCTGTAGATGTTTCATACATGTTGTAACTTTTATGTTCAGGAGAAATTCACACTGGTTTGTGACGTTTTCGTGGAATAGGTTTCACGCAGGTCTTGATTTTACAAATAGTGAACCAAGTGAGGAGGACTGAGAGTCAAATGTTGGAGAGCACTTCTTAGGATAATAGCTACAGAAGATCTGTAGGGTTACACTTTGTGTTCAGGAGAAGAAGTCGCATTGTAACATGTTCAGGCAGGCCATGATTTTCCAAAAGAGTGAACCAAGTGCGGAGGATTCAGTGTCAATGTTGGCATTTCACTTCTTAGGGATAAGTAGCCTAGAGAAGTTTCTGAACGGTAACATTTTGTTCAGGCGAAACTCATACTTTTTTTCTGATATTCAAATGGCACTGTCACACAGGCCATGATTTTAAAAATAGAAACCCAGTGCGGAGTAGTCAGAGTTAAATGTTGCAAGTGCACTTCTTAGGAGAAGTATCATACAGAAGTTTCGATAGGTAACTCTTTGTGTTCAGGGGAGAAATCACCCTTGTTTTACGATGTTTCCATGAAACATGTTCATGCATGTCGTTCCCTTCCAAAATAGTGAACCAAGTGAGGAGGACTCACAGTCAATGTAGCATGTGCACTTCTTTGGGATAAGTATCCTACACAAGTTTGCAGATGTAAAACTTTGTATTCTGGAGAAAACAACATTTGTTTTGTGCTGATTCTACCAACTATGTTCAGCTTGTAATGAGCTTGAAAACAGTGACCAAGTGAGGACGCGTCAAATTAACGTTTCACTTTCTCTTCTCAGTGATAAGAATCCTGTAGATGTTCATACTTGTAACTTTTATGTTCAGGAGAAATTCACAGTGGTTTTGTGATGTTTTCATGGAAATGTTCACGCAGGCCTTGATTCTCTAAAATAGTGAACCAATTGAGGAGGACTGACACTCAAATGTTGGAGGTGCACTTCTCAGGGATAAGTATCCTACAGAAGATTCTGTAGTGTTACACTTTGTGTTCAGGAGAAGATCATACTCGTTTTGCGACATTGCATAACATGTTCACGCAGGCCGTGATTTTCCAAAAGCGTGAATCAAGTGGGGAGGATTCAGAGTCAAATGTTGGCATTTCACTTCTTAGGGATAAGTATCCTAGAGAGTTCCTATACGGAAACTTTTGTGTTCAGGGAAATCATACTTGTTTTCTGGACATTCGAATGGCACATGTTCAAACAGGCCATGATTTTAAAATAGAGAACCAAGGCGGAGGACTCAGAGTTAAATGTTGCAAGTGCTCTTCTTTAGGAGAAGTATCACAGACGTTTTCTATATTGTAACTCTTTGTGTTCAGGAGGAAATCACACTTGTTTTACGACATGTCCATGAAACATGTTCATGCATGTCGTTCCCTTCCAAAATAGTGAACCAAGTGTACAGACTCACAGTCATATGTAGCATGTGCGCTCCTTGGGAAGTCATGTGCAGCATGTGCACTTCCTTTGAAGTATCCTACACAGGTTTCTAGAGTGTAAAACTTTGTATTCTGGAGAAACAACATTTGTTTTGTGCGGATTTCCCAACTATGTTCAGGCTTGTAATGAGTTTCAAAGAGTGACCAAGTGAGGACGCCAAATTCACATGTTTCACTTTCTCTTCTCAGTGAAAGAATCCTGTAGATTTCATACATTGTACTTTTTATGTTCGGAGAAAATCACACTGCTTTTGTGACGTTTTCAGGAATATGTTCACGCAGGCCTGATTTTACAAAATAGTGAACCAATGAGGAGGACTGAGAGTCAAATTTTGAGGTGCACTTCTTAGCGATAAGTATCCTACAGAAGATTCTATAGTGTTACACGTTGTGTTCAGGAGAAGATCATAGTTGTTTTGCGACTTTTCATGTAACATATTCACGCAGACCATGATTTTCCAAAATAGTGAACAAGTGCGGGAGTCAGAGTCAAATGTTGGAATTTCACTTTAGGGATAAGTATCCTAGAGAAGTTCATATCTGTAACATTTGTGTTCACAGGCGAAACATACTTGTTTTGTGACATTTGAATGGCACATGTTCAAACAGGCCATGATTTTACAAAATATGAACCAAGTGAGGAGGACTCTGAGTTAAATGTTGCAAGTGCACTTTTTTAGGATATAGTATCAAACAGAAGTTTCGTATTGTAACTCTTGTGTACAGGAGGAAATCACACTTGTTTTAAGATTTCCATGAAACTGTGCATGCCTGTCGTTCCCTTCCAAAATAGTGAACCAAGTGAAGAGGACTCACAGTCATATGTAGCATGTGCACTTCTTTGGGAAGTCATGTGCATGTGCACTTCTTTGGATAAGTATCCTACACGGTTTCTACACTGTAAAACTTTGTATTCTGGAGAAAAAACATTTGTTTTGTGTATTCTACCAACTATGTTCAGGCTAGTAATGAGCTTGAAATAGTGGCCTAGTGAGGACACGTCAAATTCATGTTTCACATTCTCTTCTCAGTGATAGAATCCTGTAGATGTCATACATTGTAACTTTTTATGTTCAGGGACATTCACTGGTTTTGTGACGTTTTCATGGAATGTTCACGCAGGCCTTGATTTTCCAAAATAGTGAACCAAGTAAGGAGGACTCGCAGTCATATAGCATGTGCAGTTCTTTGGGAAGTCATATGTAGCATGTGCACTTCTTGGGAGAAGTATCCTACAGAGGTTTCTAGACTGTAAAACTTTGTATTCTGGAGAACACAACATTTGTTTTGTGCGGATTCACCAACTGTGTTCAGGCTTATAATGAGCTTCAAAGTGTGACCACGTGAGGACATGTCAAATTCACATTTTCACTTTCTCTTCTCAGTGACAAGAATCTGTAGATGTTCATATATTGTAACTTTTATGTTCGAACAGTCACACTGGTTTTCTGACTTTTTCATGGAATATGTTCACGCAGGCCTTGATATTACAAAATAGTGAACCAAGTGAGGAAGACTGAGAGTCAATGTTGGAGTGCACTTCTTAGGGATAAGTATCCTACAGAAGATTTTAGTGTTACCCATGGTGTTCAGGAGAAGATCATATTGTTTTGAGAGATTGCTATAACATGTTACGCACATGATTTTCCAAAAGAGTGAACAAGTGCGGAGGATCAGAGTCAAATGTTGGAATTTCTCTTTAGGGATAGTATCCTAGGAATTCTATACTGTAACATGAGTTTAGGCGAAACACATATTCTTTTTGACATTTGAATGGCACATGTTCACACAGGCCATGATTTTACAAAATAGTGAACCAAGGGAGGAGGACTCTGAGTTAAAGTTGCAAGTGCACTTCTTTAGGTTAAGTATCACAGAGAAGTTTCTATATTGTAACTCTTTGTGTTCAAGAGAAATCACATTTTTTTATGATGTTAACATGAAACAGGCGTATGCGTGTTGTTCCCTTCCAAATAGTGAACCAAGTGAAGAGGACTCAGAGACATATGTAGCATGTGCACTTCTTTGGGAAGTTATATGTAGCATGTGCACTTCTTGGGATAAAAATCCTACACAGGTTCCTTACTGTTCTGACATGTGAAAGGCACATGTTCACACAGGCCATGATATTACAAAATAGTGAACCAAGTGAGGAGGACTCTGAGTTAAATGTTGCAAGTGTACTTCCTTAGGAGAAGTATTGTAGAGAAGTTTCTATATTGTAACTCTTTGTGTTCAGGAAGAAATCACACATGTTTTACGACGTTTCCATGAAACATGTTCATGCATGTCGTTCGCTTCGAAAATAGTGAATCATGTGAAGAGGATTCACAATCATATGTAGCATGTGCACGTCTTTGGGAAGTCATGTGTAACATGTGCACTTCTTTGGGATAAGTATCCTACACAGGCTTCTAGACTGTAAAACTTTCTATTCTAGAGAAAAGAACATTTGTTTTATGCTGATTCTCCCAACTTTGTTCAGGCTTCTAATGAGCTTGAAAGTAGTAACCAAGCGAGGACGCGTCAAATTCACATCTTTCACTTTATCTTCTCAGTGATAAGAATCCTGTAGATGTTCATATGTTTTAACTTTTTATGTTTAGGAGAAATTCACACTGGTTTTGTGACTTTTCATGGAATATGTTCACGCAGGCCTTGATTTTCCAAAAGAGTGAACCAAGTGAGGAGGATTGAGAGTCAAATGTTGGAGGTGCACTTCTTAGGGATAAGTATCCTGCAGAAGATTCTGTAGTGTTATACTTTGTTTTCAGGAGAAGATAATACTTGTTTTGCGACATTCGAATATAACTTTTCACGCAGGCCATGAGTTTCAAAAAGAGTGAACCAAGTGCGTAGGATTCAGAGCCAAATGTTGGAATTTCACTTCTTATGGATAAGTATCCTAGAGAAGTTCCTATACTGTAACATTTGTTCAGGCGAAAATCATACTTATTTTGTGACATATGAATGGCACATGTTCACACAGGCAATGATTTTACAAAATAGTGAACCAAGTGAGGATCACTCTGAGTTCAATGTTGCAAGTGCAATTCCTTAGGAGAATTATTGTAGAGAAGTTTCTATATTGTAACTCTTTGTGTTCAGGAGGAAATCACACATGTTTTACGACGTTTCCATGGAACATGTTCATGCATGTCATTCCCTTCCAAAGTAATGAACTAAGAGAAGAGGACTCACAATCATATTTAGCATGTGCACTTCTTTGGGAATCCAAGTGTAGCATGTGCACTTCTTTGGGATAAGTATCCTACACAGGTTTCTAGACTGTAAAACTTTGGATTCTGGAGAAAACAACATTTGTATTTTGGTGATTCTACCAACTATGTTCAGGCTTGTGATAAGATTGAAAATAGTGACAAAGCGGGGAAAAGTCAATTTCACATGTTTCGCTTTCTCTTCTCAGTGATAAGAATCCTGTTCCTATGTTGTAACTTTTTACGTTCAGGGGAAATGCACACTAGTTTTGTGATGTTTCATGGAATATGTTCACGCAGGCCTTGATTTTCCAAAAGAGTGAACCAAGTGAGGAACACTGAGATTCAAATATTGGAGGTGCACTTCTTAGGGAGAAGTATCCTCTAGAAGATTCTATAGTGTTACACTTTGTGTTCAGGAGAAGATCACACTTGTTTTGTGACATTCACATATAACATATTCTCGCAGGCCATGAGTTTCCAAAAGAGTGAACCAAGTGCGCAGGATTCAGAGCCAAATGTTGGAATATCACTTCTTAGGGATAAGTATCCTAGAGAAGTTCCTGTAATGTAACATTTGTGTTCAGGCGAAAATCATACATATTTTGTGACATTTGAATGGCACATGTTCACACAAGCGATGATTTTACAAAATAGTGAACCAAGTGAGGAGCACTCTGTGTTCAATGTTGCAAGTGCACTTACTTAGGAGAAGTATTGTACAGAAGTTTCTATATTGTAAATCTTTGTGTTCATGAGGAAATCACACTTGTTTTAGGACATTTCCGTGAAACATGTTCATGCATGTCATTCCCTTCCAAAGTAGTGAACCAAGAGAAGAGGACTCACAATCATATGTAGCATGCGCACTTCTTTGGGAAGTCATGGGTAGCATGTGTACTTCTTTGGGATAAGTATCCTACACATGCTTCTCGACTGTAAAACTTTGTATTCTGGAGAAAACAACATTTGTTTTGTGCTGATTCTACTAACTATGTTCAGGCTTGTAATGAGTTTGAAAGTAGTGACCAAGCGAGGACACGTCAAATTCACATGTTTCACTTTCTCTTCTCAATGATAAGAATTCTGTAGATGTTCATACGCATAACTTTTCATGTTCAGGAGAAATTGACACTGGTTCTCTGACGTTTCATGGAATATGTTCACGCAGGCCTTGATTTTCCAAAACAGTGAAGAAGTGAGGAAGACTGAGAGTCAGTGTTGGAGGTGCACTTCTTAGGGTGAAGAATCCTCCAGAAGATTCTATAGTGTTACACGTTGTGTTCAGGAGATGATTACACTTGTTTTGCGACATTCGCATATAACATGTTCTCGCAGGCCATGAGTTTCCCAAAGGGTGAACCAAGTGCGGAGGATTCAGAGCCAAATGTTGGAATTTCACTTCTTAGGGATAAGTATCCTAGAGAAGTTCCTATACTGTAACATTTGTTTTCAGGCAAAAATCATACTTATTTTGTGACATTTGAATGGCACATGTTCACACAGGCGATGATTTTACAAAATAGTGAACCAAGTGAGGAGCACTCTGAGTTCAAAGTTGCAAGTGCACTTACTTAGGAGAAGTATTGTACAGAAGTTTCTATATTGTAACTCTTTGTGTTCAGGAGGAAATCACACTTGTTTTAGGACATTTCCGTGAAACATGTTCATGCATGTCATTCCCTTCGAAAGTAGTGAACCAAGTGAAGAGGACTCACAATCATATGTAGCATGGCACTTCTTTGGGAATCAGTGTAGCATATGCACTTCTTTTGGATAAGTATCCTACACAGGTTTCTAGACTGTAAAATTTGTATTCTGGAGAAAAAAACATTGTATTTTTGTGATTCTACCAACTATGTTCAGGCTTGTGATAAGATTGAAATAGAGACCAAGCGGGGAAAAGTCAAATTCACATGCTTCACTTTCTCTTCTCAGTGATAAGAATCCTGTTCCTATGTTGTAACTTTTTACGTTCAGGAGAAATTCACACTGGTTTTGTGACATTTCATGGAATATGTTCACGCAGGCCTTGATTTTCCAAAATAGTGAACCAAGTGAGGAGGACAGAGAGTCAAATGTTGGAGGTGCACTTCTTAGGGATAAGTATCCTGCAGACGTTTCTGTAGTGTTACACTTTGTGTTCAGGAGAAGATCATACTTATTTTGCGACATTCACATATAACATGTTAACGCAGGCAATGAGTTTCCAAAAGAGTGAACCAAGTGCGGAGAATTCAGAGTCAAATGTTGGAATTTCACTTCTTAGGGATACGTATCCTAGAGAAGTTCCTATACCATAACATTTTTTCAGGCGAAAATCATACTTGTTTTGTTACATATTTGGCACATGTTCACACAGGCCATGATTTTACAAAATAGTGAACCAAGTGAAGAGGACTCCTGAGTTAAATGTTGCAAGTGCACTTCTTTAGGATAAGTATAGAACAGAAGTTTCTATATTGTAACTCTTTGTGTTAAGGAGTATATCACACTTGTTTTATGATGGTTCCATGAAACATGTTCATGCATGTTGTTCACTTCCAAAATAGTGAACCAAGTGAAGTGGACTCACAGTCCTATGTAGCATGTGCACCTCCTTGGGAAGTCATGTGTAGTGTGTGTACTCTGTGGGATAAGTATTCTACACAGGTTTCTAGACTGTAAACCTTTGTATTCTGGAGAAAACAACATTTGTTTTGTGCTGATTCTACCAACAAGGTTCAGGCTTGTATGAGCTTAAAAATAGTGACTAAACGAGGACGCATCGAATTCAATGTTTCACATTTTCTTCTCAGTGATAAGAATCCTGTAGTGTTCATATGTTGTAACGTTTTATATTCAGGAGAAATTCACACTGGTTTTGGGTCGTTTTCATGGAATATGTTCCACACGGCCTTGATTTCCAAATAGTGAACCAAGTGAGGAGTACTGAGAGTGAAATGTTGGAGGTGCACTACTTAGGGATAAGTATCCTGCAGAACATTCTGTAGCATTACACTTTGTGTTCAGGAGAAGATCATACATGTTTGGCGACATTCGCATATAACATGTTCACGCAGGCCTTGATTTTCCAAAAGAGTAAACCAAGTGAGGAGGACTCTGAGTTAAATGATGCAAGTGCACTTCCTTAGAAGTATTGTACAGAAGTTTCTTTATTGTAACTCTTTGTGTTCAGGAGTATATCACACTTGTTTTACGACATTTCCGTGAAACATGTTCTTGCATGTCATTCCCTTCCAAAGTAGTGAACCAAGTGAAGAGGACTCACAATCATATGTAGCATGCACACTTCTTTGGGAAGTCATGTGTAGCATGTGCACTTCTTTGGGATAAGTATCCTACACATGCTTCTCGACGGTATAACTTTGTATTCTGGAGAAAACAACATTTGTTTTGTGCTGATTCTACCAACTATGTTCAGGCTTGTAATGAGCTTGGAAGTAGTGACCAAGCGACGATGCGTCAAATTCACATATTTCACTTTCTCTTCTCAGTGATAAGAATCCTGTAGATGTTCATACGTTGTAAATTTTCATGTTCAGGAGAAAGTGACAGTGGTTTTGTGACTTTTCATGGAATATGTTCACGCAGGCCTTCATTTTCCAAAACAGTGAAGAAGTGAGGAAGACTGAGAGTCAAATGTTGGAGGGGCACTTCTTAGGGAGAAGTATCCTCCAGAAGATTCTATAGTGTTACACTTTGTGTTCAGGAGAATATCACACTTGTTTTGCGACATTCGCATATAACATGTTCTCGCAGGCCATGAGTTTCCAAAAGAGTGAACCAAGTGCGGAGGTTTCAGAGCCAAATGTTGGAATTTCACTTCTTAGGGATAAGTATCCTAGAGAAGTTCCTATACTGTAACATTTGTTTTCAGGCAAAAATCATACTTATTTTGTGACATTTGAATGGCACATGTTCACACAGGCCATGATTTTACAAAATAGTGAACCAAGTGAGGATCACTCTGAGTTCAACGTTGCAAGTGCACTTACTTAGGAGAAGTATTGTACAGAAGTTTCTATATTGTAACTCTTTGTGTTCAGGAGGAAATCACACTTGTTTTAGGACATTTCCGTGAAACATGTTCATGCATGTCATTCCCTTCGAAAGTAGTGAACCAAGTGAAGAGGACTCACAATCATATGTAGCATGCGCACTTCTTTGGGAATCCATGTGTAGCATATGCACTTCTTTTGGATAAGTATCCTACACAGGTTTCTAGACTGTAAAACTTTGTATTCTGGAGAAAACAACATTTGTATTTTGGTGATTCTACCAACTATGTTCAGGCTTGTGATAAGATTGAAAATAGAGACCAAGCGGGGAAAAGTCAAATTCACATGTTTCACTTTCTCTTCTCAGTGATAAGAATCCTGTTCCTATGTTGTAACTTTTTACGTTCAGGAGAAATTCACACTGGTTTTGTGACATTTCATGGAATATGTTCACGCAGGCCTTGATTTTCCAAAATAGTGAACCAAGTGAGGAGGACTGAGAGTCAAATATTGGAGGTGCACTTCTTAGGGATAAGTATCCTGCAGACGTTTCTGTAGTGTTACACTTTGTGTTCAGGAGAAGATCATACATGTTTGGCGACATTCGCATATAACATGTTCACGCAGGCCATGATTTTCCAAAAGAGTGAACCAAGTGAGGAGGACTGAGAGTCAAATGTTGGAGGTGCACTTCTCAGGAATAAGTATCCTATAGAAGATTCTACAGTGTTATACTTTGTGTTCAGGAAAAATCATACTTGTTTTGTGACATTCACATATAACATGTTCACGCAGGCCATGACTTTCCAAAAGAGTGAACCAAGTGCAGAAGATTCAGAGCAAATGTTGGAATTTCACTTCTTAGGGATAAGTTTCCTAAAGAAGTTCCTATACTGTTATATTTGTGTTCAGGTGAAAATCATACTTGTTTTGTGACATTTGAATGGCATATGTTCACACAGGCATTGATTTTCCAAAATAGTGAACCAAGTGTGGAGGACTGAGAGTCAAATGTAGGACGTACACTTCTCAGGGATAACTGTCCTGCAGAAGATTCCGTAGTGTTACACTTTGTGTTCAGAGTAGATCATACCTCTTTTGCGACATTCGCATATAACATGTTCACGCAGGCCATGATTTTCCAAAAGAGTGAACCAATTGCGGAGAATTCAGAGTCAATTGTTGGAATTTCACTTCTTAGG
Source organism: Typhlomys cinereus (assembly GCA_023101885.1). Taxonomy (NCBI): domain Eukaryota; kingdom Metazoa; phylum Chordata; class Mammalia; order Rodentia; family Platacanthomyidae; genus Typhlomys; species Typhlomys cinereus. The sequence continues at coordinate 20,767 of JALPQD010000878.1, forward strand.
GATACGTATCCTAGAGAAGTTCCTATTCTGTAACATTTTTTCAGGCGAAAATCATACTTGTTTTGTGACATTTGCATGGCACATGTTCACACAGGCCATGATTTTACAAAATAGTGAACCAAGTGAAGAGGACTCCTGAGTTAAATGTTGCAAGTGCACTTCTTCAGGATAAGTATTGAACAGAAGTTTCTATATTGTAACTCTTTGTGTTCAGGAGTATATCACACTTGTTTTACGACGTTTCCAGGAAACATGTTCATGCATGTCATTCCCTTCCAAAATAGTGAACCAAGTGAAGGGGACTCATAGTCATATGTAGCATCGGCACTTCTTTAGGAAGTCATGTGTAGCATGTGCACTTCATTGGGATAAGTATCCTACACAGGCTTCTAGACTGTAAAACTTTGTATTCTGGAGAAAACAACCTTTGTTTTGTGCTGATTGTACCAACAATGTTCAGGATTGTAATGAAATCGAAAATAGTGACCAAGCGAGGATGCGTCAAATTCACATGTTTCACTTTCTCTTCTCAGTGATAAGAATCCTGTAGATGTTCATATGTTGTAAGTTTTTATGTTCAGGAGAAATTCACACTGGTTTTGTGACGTTTTCATGGATATGTTCACGCAGGCCTTGATTTTCCAAAAGAGTAAACCAAGTGAGGAGGACTGAGAGTCAAATGTTGGAGGTGCACTTCTCAGGAATAAGTATCCTATAGAAGATTCTACAGTGTTATACTTTGTGTTCAGGAAAAATCATACTTGTTTTGTGACATTCACATATAACATGTTCACGCAGGCCATGACTTTCCAAAAGAGTGAACCAAGTGCGGAAGATTCAGAGCCAAATGTTGGAATTTCACTTCTTACGGATAAGTTTCCTAAAGAAGTTCCTATTCTGTTATATTTGTCTTCAGGTGAAAATCATACTTGTTTTGTGACATTTGAATGGCATATGTTCACACAGGCCTTGATTTTCCAAAATAGTGAACCAAGTGTGGAGGACTGAGAGTCAAATGTAGGACGTACACTTCTCAGGGATAACTGTCCTGCAGAAGATTCTGTAGTGTTACACTTTGTGTTCAGATTAGATCATACTTCTTTTGCGACATTCACATATAACATGTTAACGCAGGCCATGAGTTTCCAAAAGAGTGAACCAGTTGCGGAGCATTCAGAGTCAAATGTTGGAATTTCACTTCTTAGGGATACGTATCCTAGAGAAGTTCCTATTCTGTAACATTTTTTCAGGCGAAAATCATACTTGTTTTGTTACATTTGCATGGCACATGTTCACACAGGCCATGATTTTACAAAATAGTGAACCAAGTGAAGAGGACTCCTGAGTTAAATGTTGCAAGTGCACTTCTTTAGGATAAGTATCGAACAGAAGTTTCTATTTTGTAACTCTTTGTGTTCAGGAGTATATCACACTTGTTTTAGGATGGTTCCATGAAACATGTTCATGCATGTTGTTCACTTCCAAAATAGTGAACCAAGTGAAGTGGACTCACAGTCCTATGTAGCATGTGCACCTCTTTGGGAAGTCATGTGTAGTGTGTGTACTCTTTGGGATAAGTATTCTACACAGGTTTCTAGACTGTAAACCTTTGTATTCTGGAGAAAACAACATTTGTTTTGTGCTGATTCTACCAACAAGGTTCAGGCTTGTTATGAGCTTAAAAATAGTGACTAAACGAGGACGCATCAAATTCACATGTTTCACATTTTCTTCTCAGTGATAAGAATCCTGTAGATGTTCATATGTTGTAACTTTTTATATTCAGGAGAAATTCACACTGGTTTTGGGACGTTTTCATGGAATATGTTCACACAGGCCTTGATTTTCCAAAATAGTGAACCAAGTGAGGAGGACTGAGAGTGAAATGTTGGAGGTACACTACTTAGGGATAAGTATCCTGCAGAACATTCTGTAGCATTACACTTTGTGTTCAGGAGAAGATCATACATGTATGGCGACATTCGCATATAACATGTTCACGCAGGCCTTGATTTTCCAAAAGAGTAAACCAAGTGAAGAGGACTGAGAGTCAAATGTTGGAGGTGCACTTCTCAGTAATAAGTATCCTATAGAAGATTCTATAGTGTTATACTTTGTGTTCAGGATAATTCATACTTGTTTTGCGACATTCACATATAACATGTTCACGCAGGCCATGAATTTCTAAAAGAGTGAACCAAGTGCGGAAGATTCAGAGCAAATGTTGGAATTTCACTTCTTAGGGATAAGTTTCCTAAAGAAGTTCCTATACTGTTATATTTGTGTTCAGGTGAAAATCATACTTGTTTTGTGACATTTGAATGGCATATGTTCACACAGGCATTGATTTTCCAAAATAGTGAACCAAGTGTGGAGGACTGAGAGTCAAATGTAGGACGTACACTTCTCAGGGATAACTGTCCTGCAGAAGATTCCGTAGTGTTACACTTTGTGTTCAGAGTAGATCATACCTCTTTTGCGACATTCGCATATAACATGTTCACGCAGGCCATGATTTTCCAAAAGAGTGAACCAATTGCGGAGAATTCAGAGTCAATTGTTGGAATTTCACTTCTTAGGGATACGTATCCTAGAGAAGTTCCTATTCTGTAACATTTTTTCAGGCGAAAATCATACTTGTTTTGTGACATTTGCATGGCACATGTTCACACAGGCCATGATTTTACAAAATAGTGAACCAAGTGAAGAGGACTCCTGAGTTAAATGTTGCAAGTGCACTTCTTCAGGATAAGTATTGAACAGAAGTTTCTATATTGTAACTCTTTGTGTTCAGGAGTATATCACACTTGTTTTACGACGTTTCCAGGAAACATGTTCATGCATGTCATTCCCTTCCAAAATAGTGAACCAAGTGAAGGGGACTCATAGTCATATGTAACATCGGCACTTCTTTGGGAAGTCATGTGTAGCATGTGCACTTCATTGGGATAAGTATCCTACACAGGCTTCTAGACTGTAAAACTTTGTATTCTGGAGAAAACAACCTTTGTTTTGTGCTGATTGTACCAACAATGTTCAGGATTGTAATGAAATCGAAAATAGTGACCAAGCGAGGATGCGTCAAATTCACATGTTTCACTTTCTCTTCTCAGTTATAAGAATCCTGTAGATGTTCATATGTTGTAAGTTTTTATGTTCAGGAGAAATTCACACTGGTTTTGTGACGTTTTCATGGATATGTTCACGCAGGCCTTGATTTTCCAAAAGAGTAAACCAAGTGAGGAGGACTGAGAGTCAAATGTTGGAGGTGCACTTCTCAGGAATAAGTATCCTATAGAAGATTCTATAGTGTTATACTTTGTGTTCAGGAAAAATCATACTTGTTTTGTGACATTCACATATAACATGTTCACGCAGGCCATGACTTTCCAAAAGAGTGAACCAAGTGCGGAAGATTCAGAGCCAAATGTTGGAATTTCACTTCTTACGGATAAGTTTCCTAAAGAAGTTCCTATTCTGTTATATTTGTCTTCAGGTGAAAATCATACTTGTTTTGTGACATTTGAATGGCACATGTTCACACAGGCCATGATTTTACAAAATAGTGAACCAAGTGTGGAGGACTGAGAGTCAAATGTAGGACGTACACTTCTCAGGGATAACTGTCCTGCAGAAGATTCTGTAGTGTTACACTTTGTGTTCAGATTAGATCATACTTCTTTTGCGACATTCACATATAACATGTTAACGCAGGCCATGAGTTTCCAAAAGAGTGAACCAAGTGCGGAGAATTCAGAGTCAAATGTTGGAATTTCACTTCTTAGGGATACGTATCCTAGAGAAGTTCCTATACCGTAACATTTTTTCAGGCAAAAATCATACTTGCTTTGTTACATTTGCATGGCACATGTTCACACAGGCCATGATTTTACAAAATAGTGAACCAAGTGAAGAGGACTCCTGAGTTAAATGTTGCAAGTGCACTTCTTTAGGATAAGTATAGAACAGAAGTTTATATATTGTAACTCTTTGTGTTCAGGAATATATCACACTTGTTTTATGATGGTTCCATGAAACATGTTCATGCATGTTGTTCACTTCCAAAATAGTGAACCAAGTGAAGTGGACTCACAGTCCTATGTAGCATGTGCACCTCTTTGGGAAGTCATGTGTAGTGTGTGTACTCTTTGGGATAAGTATTCTATACAGGTTTCTAGACTATAAACCTTTGTATTCTGGAGAAAACAACATTTGTTTTGTGCTGATTCTACCAACAAGGTTCAGGCTTGTTATGAGCTTAAAAATAGTGACTAAACGAGGACGCATCAAATTCACATGTTTCACATTTTCTTCTCAGTGATAAGAATCCTGTAGATGTTCATATGTTGTAACTTTTTATATTCAGGAGAAATTCACACTGGTTTTGGGACGTTTTCATGGAATATGTTCACACAGGCCTTGATTTTCCAAAATAGTGAACCAAGTGAGGAGGACTGAGAGTGAAATGTTGGAGGTGCACTACTTAGGGATAAGTATCCTGCAGAACATTCTGTAGTATTACACTTTGTGTTCAGGAGAAGATCATACATATTTGGCAACATTCGCATATAACATGTTCATGCAGGCCATGAGTTTCCAAAAGAGTGAACCAAATGCGAAGGTTTCAGAGCCAAATGTTGGAATTTCACTTCTTAGGCATAAGTATCCTAGAGAAGTTCCTCTACTGTAACATTTGTGTTCAGGCGAAAATCATACTTGTTTTGTGACATTTGAATGGCAGTTGTTCACACAGGCCATGATTTTAAAAATAGTGAACCAAGTGAGGAGGAGTCTGAGTTAAATGTTGCAAGTGCAACTCTTTAGGATAAGGATCCAACAGAAGTTTCTATATTGTAACTCTTTGTGTTCAGGAGGAAATCACACTTGTTTTACGACGTTTCCATGAAACATGTTCATGCATGTCGTTCCCTTCCAAACTGGTGAACCAAGAAAAGAGGACTCACAATCATATGTAGCATGTGCACTTCGCTGCAAAATCATATGTAGCATGTGCAGTTTATTGGGATAAGTATCGTGCACAGGTTTCTAGACTGTAAAATTTTGTATTATGGAGAAAACAACATTTGTTTTGTGCTGATTCTACCAAATATGTTCAGGCTTGTAATGAGCTTGAAAATAGTGACCAAGCGAGGAGCGTCAAATTCACATGTTTCACTTTCTCTTCTCAGTGATAAGTATCCTGTAGATGTTCATACGTTGTAACTTTTTATGTTCAAGAGAAATTCACACTGATTTTGTGAAGTTTTCATGGAATATGTTCACGCAGGCCCTGATTTTCAAAAATAGTATACCAAGTGAGGAGGACTGAGAGTCAAATGTTAGAGGTGCACTTCTCAGGGATAAGTATACTGCAGAAGATTCTGTAGTGTTACACTTTGTGTTCAGAGTAGATCATACTTGTTTGGCGACATTCGCATATAACATGTTAACACAGGTCATGAGTTTCCATATGAGTGAACCAAGTGTGGAGGATTCAAAGTCAAATGTTGGAATTTCAATTCTTTGGGATAATTGTCCTAGAGAAGTTCCTATACTGTAACATTTGTGTTCAGGGGAAAATCATACTTGTTTTGTGACATTTGAATGGCACATGTTCACACAGGCCATGATTTTACAAAATAGTGAACCAAGTGAGGAGGAGTCTGAGTTAAATGCTGCAAGTGCACTTCCTTAGGAGAAGTATCATACAGAAGTTTCTATGTTGTAACTCTTTGTGTTCAGGAGGAAATCACACTTGTTTTACGACGTTTCCATGAAACATGTTCATGCATGTCATTCCCTTCCAAAATAGTGAACCAAGTGAAGAGGACTCACAGTCATATGAAGCATGTGCACTTCTTTGGGACGTCATATGTACCATGTGCAGTTCATTGGGATATGTATGCTACACAGGTTTCTAGAATGTAAAACTTTGTATTCTGGAGAAAACAACATTTGCTTTGTGCTGATTCTACCAACAATGTTCAGGCTAATAATGATCTTGAAAATAGTGACCAAGTGGGGATGCGTCAAATTAACATGTTGCATATTCTCTTCTTATTGATGAGAACGCTGTAGATGTTCATACATTGTGACTTTTTATGGTCAGGAATATTCACAATGGCTTTTTGACGATTTCATGGAATATTCACGTAGGCCTTGATTTTCCAAAGTAGTGAACCAAGTGAGGAGGACTGAGAGTCAAGTGTTGTAGGTGCACTTCTTAGGGATAAGTATCCTGCAGAAGATTCTGTAGTGTTACACTTTGTGTTCAGAGAAGATCATACTTGTTTTCACCCATTCGCATATAACATGTTCACGAGGGCCATGATTTTCCAAAAGATTGAATCAAGTGCGGAGGATTCAGAGTCAAATGTTGGAATTTCACTTCTTAGGGATAAGTATCCTAGAGAAGTTCCTATACTGTAACATGTGTGTTCAGGCAAAAATCATACTTGTTTTGTGACATTTGAATGGCACATATTCACACAGGCCATGATTTTACAAAATAGTGAACCAAGTGAGTAGGACTCTGAGTTAAATGTTGCAAGTGCACGTCCTTAGGAGAAGTATATACAGAAGTTTCTATGTTGTAACTCTTTGTGTTCAGGAGGAAATCACACTTGTTTTACGACGTTTCCATGAAACATGTTAATGCATGTCGTTCCCTTCCAAAATAGTGAACCAAGTGAAGAGGACTCACAGTCATATGTAGCAGTGCACTTCTTAGGGACGTCATATGTAGCATGTGCAGTTCATTGGGATAAGTATGCTACACAGGTTTCTAGACTGTAAAACTTTGTATTCTGGAGAAAACAACATTTGCTTTGTGCTGATTCTACCAACAATGTTCAGGCTAATAATGATCTTGAAAATAGTGACCAATTGGGGATGCGTCAAATTAACATGTTGCAGTTTCTCTTCTTATTGATGAGAACGCTGTAGATGTTCATACGTTGTGACTTTTTATGGTCAGGAAAATTCACAATGGCTTTGTGACGATTTCATGAAATATTCAGGCAGGCCTTGATTTTCCAAAGTAGTGAACCAAGTGAGGAGGACTGAGAGTCAAATGTTGTAGGTGCACCTCTTAGGGATAAGTATCCTGTAGCAGATTCTGTAGTGTTACACTTTGTGTTCAGAGAAGATCATACTTGTTTTGCGACATTCCCATGTAACATATTCAAGCAGGCCATGATTTTCCAAAAGAGTGAATCAAGTGCGGAGGATTCAGAGTCAAATGTTGGAATTTCACTTCTTAGGGATAAGCATCCTAGAGAAGTTCCTATACTGTAACATGTGTGTTTAGGCAAAAATCATATTTGTTTTGTGACATTTGAATGGCACATGTTCACACAGGCCATGATTTTACAAAATAGTGAATCAAGTGCCGAGGATTCAGAGTCAAATGTTGGAATTTCATTTCTTATTGATAAGTATGCTAGAGAAGTTCCTATACTGTAACATATGTTTTCAGGCGAAAATCATACTTGTTTTTATGACATTTGAATGGCACATGTTCACACAGGCCATGATTTAACAAAATAGTGAACCAAGTGCGGAGGATTCAGAATCAAATGTTGGAATTTCACTTCTTAGGGATAAGTAAGCTAGAGAAGTTCCTATACTGTAACATTTGTGTTCAGGCAAAAATCATACCTGTTTTGTGACATTTGAATGGCACATGTTCACACCGGCCATGATTTTACAAAATAGTGAACCAAGTGAGGAGGACTCTGAGTTAAATGTTACAAGTGCACTCCCTTAGGAGAAGTATCGATCAGAAGTTTCTGTGTTGCAACTCTTTGTGTTCAGGAGGAAATCACACTTGTTTTACGACGTTTCCATGAAACATGTTCATTCTTGTCTTTCCCTTCATTCATGTCGTTCCCTTCCAAAATAGTGAACCAAGTGAAGAGGACTCACATGCATATGTAGCAGTGCACTTCTTGGGAAGTCATATGTAGCATGTGCACTTCAATTTGATAAGTATCCTACACAGGTTTCTAGACTGTAAAACTTTGTAGTCTGGAGAAAACAGCATTTGTATTGTGCTGATTCTACCAACTATGTTCAGGCTTTTAATGAGCTTGAACATAGTGACCAAGCGAGGATGCGTCAGATTCACATGTTTCACTTTCTCTTCTCAGTGATACGAATCCTGTAGATGTTCATACGTTGTAAGTTTTTATGTTCAGGAGAAATTCACACTGGTTTTGTGACGTTTTCATGGAATATGTTCACGCAGGCCTTGATTTTCCAAAAGAGTGAACCAAGTGAGAAGGACTGACAGACAAATGCTGGAGGTGCACTTCTTAGGGATAAGTACCCTGAAGTAGATTCTATAGTGTTACACTTTGTGTTGATAGAATTTCATACTTGTTTTGCGACATTCCCATGTAACATATTCAAGCAGGCCATGATTTTCCAAAAGAGTGAATCAAGTGCGGAGGATTCAGAGTCAAATGTTGGAATTTCACTTCTTAGGGATAAGCATCCTAGAGAAGTTCCTACACTGTAACATGTGTTTTCAGGCAAAAATCATACTAGTTTTGTGATATTTGAATGGCACATGTTCACACAGGCCATGATTTTACAAAATAGTGAACCAAGTGAGGAGGACTCTGAGTTAAATGTTGCAAGTGCACTTCCTTAGGAGAAGTATCCTACAGAAGTTTCTATGATGTAACTCTTTGCGTTCAGGTGGAAATCACACTTGTTTTACGACATTTCCATGAAACATGTTCATGCATGTCGTTCCCTTCCAAAATAGTGAACCAAGTGAAGAGGACTCACAGGCATATGTAGCAGTGCACTTCTTTGGGACGTCATATGTAGCATGTGCATTTCATTGGGATAAGTATCCTACACAGGTTTCTGGACTGTAAAACTTTGTATTCTGGAGAAAACAACATTTGTATTCTGCTGATTCTACCAACTATGTTCAGGCTTGTAATGAGCTTGAAAATAGTGACCAAGCGAGGACGCGTCAGATTCACATGTTTCACTTTCTCTTCTCGGTGATAAGAATCCTATAGAAGTTCATACGTTGTAAGTTTTTATGTTCAGCAGAAATTCACACTGGTTTTGTGACGTTTTCATGGAATATGTTCACGCAGGCCTGATTTTCCAAAAGAGTGAACCAAGTGAGAAGGACTGAGAGACAAATGTTGGAAGTGCACTTCTTAGGGATAAGTACCCTGAAGTAGATTCTATAGTGTTACACTTTGTGTTCATAGAAGATCATACTTGTTTTGCGACATTCGCATATAACATATTCACGCAGACCATGATTTTCCAAAAGAGTTAACCAAGTGCGGAGGATTCAGAGTCAAATGTTGGAATTTCACTTCTTAGGGATAAGTATCCTAGAGAAGTTCCTATACTGTAACATTTGTGTTCAGGCAAAAATCATACTTGTTTTGTGACATTTGAATGGCACATGTTCACACAGGCCATGATTTTACAAAATAGTGAACTAAGTGAGGAGGACACTGAGTTAAATGTTGCAAGTGCACGTCCTTGGGAGAAGTATCATACAGAAGTTTCTATGTTGTAACTCTTTGTGTTGATGAGGAAATCACACTTGTTTTACGACGTTATCATGAAACATGTTCATGCATGTCGTTCCCTTCTAAAATAGTGAACCAAGTGAAGAGGATTCACAGTCATATGTAGCATGTGCACTTCTTTGGGACGTCATATGTACCATGTGCAGTTCATTGGGATAAGTATGCTACACAGGTTTCTAGACTGTAAAACTTTGTATTCTGGAGAAAACAACATTTGCTTTGTGCTCAATTCTACCAACAATGTTCAGGCTAATAATGATCTTGAAAATAGTGACCAAGTGGGGACGCGTCAAATTAACATGTTGCAGTTTCTCTTCTTAATGATAAGAACCCTGTAGATGTTCATACGTTGTGACTTTTTATGGTCAGGAATATTCACAATGGCTTTGTGAAGATTTCAATGAATATTCACATAGGCCTTGATTTTCCAAAGTAGTGAATGAAGTGAGGAGGACTGAGAGTCAAGTGTTGGAAGTGCACATCTTAGGGATAAGTATCCTGAAGAAGATTCTATAGTGTTTCACTTTGTGTTCAGAGAAGATCATAATTGTTTTGCGACATTCGCATATAACTTGTTCACGCAGACCATGATTATCCAAAAGAGTGAAGCAAGAGTGGAGGATTCAGTGTCAAATATTGGAATTTTACTTCTTAGGTATAAGTATCCTAGAGAAGTTCCTATACTGTAACATTTGTGTTCAGGCGAAAATCATACCTGTTTTGTGACATTTGAATGGCACATGTTCACACCGGCCATGATTTTACAAAATAGTGAACCAAGGGAGGAGGACTCTGAGTTAAATGTTACAAGTGCACTCCCTTAGGAGAAGTATCGGTCAGAAGTTTCTATGTTGTAACTCTTTGTGTTCAGGAGGAAATCACACTTGTTTTACGACGTTTCCATGAAACATGTTCATTCATGTAATTCCCTTCCAAAATAGTGAACCAAGTGAAGAGGATTCACAATCATATGTAGCAGTGCACTTCTTGGAAAGTCATATGTAGCATGTGCACTTCATTGGGATAGGTATCCTACACAGCTTTCTAGACTGTAACATTTTCTATACTGGAGAAAACAACATTTGTATTGTGCTGAATATAACAACTATGTTCAGGCTTGTAATGAGCTTGAAAATAGTGACCAAGCGAGGACGCGTCAGATTCACATGTTTCACTTTCTCTTCTCAGTGATAAGTATCCTGTAGATGTTCATACGTTGTAACTTTTTATGTTCAGGAGGAATTCACACTGGATTTGTGACGTTTTCATTGAATATTCACACAGGCCTTGATTTTCCAAAATAGTGAACCAAGTGAGGAGGACTGAGAGTCAAATGTTGGAGGTGCACTTCTTAAGGAGAAGTATCCTGAAGAAGATTCTATAGTGTTACACTTTGTGTTCAGAGAAGATCATAGTTGTTTTGCGAAATTGGCATATAACATGTTCACGCAGGCCATGATTTTCCAAAAGTGTGAACCAAGTGCGGAAGATTCAGTGTCAAATGTTGGAATTCCACTTCTTTGGGATAAGTATCCTAGAGAAGTTCCTATACTGTAACATTCGTGTTCAGGTGAAAGTCATACTTGTTTTGTGACATTTGAATGGCACATGTTCACACAGGCCATGATTTTACAAAATAGTGAACCAAGTGCGGAGGATTCAGAGTCAAATGTTGGAATTTCACTTCTTAGGGATAAGTATCCTAGAAAAGTTCCTATACTGTTCCTATACTGACATTTGTGTCAGGCGAAAATCATACTTATTTTTTGATATTTGAATGCCACAGTTCACACAGGCCATGATTTTACAAAATAGTAAACCAAGTGAGGAGGACTCTGAGTTAAATGTTGCAAGTGCACTTCCTTAGGTTAAGTATCGTACAGAAGTTTCTGTATTGTAACTCTTTGAGTTCAGGAGGAAATCACACTTGTTTTATGATGTTTCCATTAATCGTGTTCATGCATGTCGTTCCCTTCAAAAATAGTGAAACAAGTGAAGAGGACTCACAGTCATATGTAGCATGTGAATTTCCTTTGGAAGTCATGGGTGGCATGTGCACTGCTTTGAGATAAGTATCCTACACAGGTTTCTAGACTGTAAAACTTTGTATTCTGGAGAAAACAACATTTGTTTTGTGCTGATTCTACAAATAATGTTCCGGCTAATAATGATCTTGAAAATAGTGACATAGTGGGGACACCTCAAATTAACATGTTTCACTTTCTCTTCTTATTGATAAGAACCCTGTAGATATTCATACGTTGTGACTTTTTATGTTCAGGAAAATTCACAATGGCTTTGTGAATTTCATGGAATATTCACGCAGGCCTTGATTTTCCAAAGTAGTGAACCAAGTGAGGAGGACTGAGAGTTAAATGTTGGAGGTGCACTTCTTAGGGATAAGTATCCTGATGAAGATTCTATAGTGTTACACTTTGTGTTCAGAGAAGATCATACTAGTTTTGTGACATTGGCATGTAACATGTTCACGCAGGCCATGATTTTCCAAAAGGGTCAACCAAGTGCTGAGGATTCAGAGTTAAATTTTGGAATTTCACTTCTTATGGATAAATATTCTAGAGACGTTCTTATACTGTAACATTTGTGTTGAGGAGAAAATCATACTTGTTTTGTGACATTTGAATGGCACATGTTCACACAGGCGATGATTTTACAAAATAGTGAACCAAGTGAGAAGGACTCAGAGACAAATGTTGGAGGTGCACTTCTTAGGGATAAGTATCCTAGAGAAGTTCCTGTACTGTAACATTTGTGTCAGGCGAAAAGCATACTTCTTTTGTGACATTTGAATGCCAGAGTTCACACAGGCCATGATTTAACAAAATAGTGAACCAAGTGAGGAGGACTCTGAGATAAATGTTACAAGTGCACTTCCTTTGGAGAAGTAGGGTACAGAAGCTTCTATGTTGTAACTCTTTGTGTTCAGGAGGAAATCACACTTGTTTTATGACGTTTCCATGAAATATGTTCATTCATGTCGTTCCCTTCCAAAATAGTGAACCAAGTGAAGAGGACTTACAGGCATATTTTGCAGTGCACTTCTTGGGAAGTCATATTTAGCATGTGCAATTCATTGGGATAAGTATCCTACACAGGTTTCTAGCCTCTAAAACTTTGTATTCTGGAGAAAAAAAAACATTTGTATTGTGCTGATTCTACCAAATATGTTAAGGCTTGTAATGAGCTTGAAAATAGTGACCAAGCGTGGACGCGTCAGATTCACATGTTTCACTTTCTCTTCTCATTGATAAGAATCCTGTAGAAGTTCATACGTTGTAATTTTTATGTTCAGGAGAAATTCACACTGGTTTTGTGACGTTTTCTTGGTATATGTTCACGCAGACCTTGATTTTCCAAAATAGTGAACCAAGTGAGGAGTACTGTATGTCAAATGTTGGAGGTGCACATCTTAGGGATAAGTATCCTGAAGAAGATTCTATAGTGTTTCACTTTGTGTTCAGAGAAGATCATAATTTTTTTGCGACATTCGCATATAACTTGTTCATGCAGACCATGATTATCCAAAAGAGTGAAGCAAGAGTGGAAGATTCAGTGTCAAATGTTGGAATTTCACTTCTTAGGGATAAGTATCCCAGAGAAGTTCCTATACTGTAACATTTGTGTTCAGGTGAAAATCATACTTGTTTTGTGACATTTGAATGGCACATGTTCACACAGGCCATGATTTTAGAAAATAGTGAACCAAGTGCGGAGGATTCATAGTCAAATGTTGGAATTTCACTTCTTAGGGATAAGTATCCTAGAGAAGTTCCTATAATGTAACATTTGTGTTCAGGCGAAAATCATACTTGTTTTGTGACAATTGAATGGCACAATTTCACACAGGCCATGATTTTACAAAATAGTGAACCAAGTGAGGAGGACTCTGAGTTAAAAGTTGCAAGTGTACTTCTTTAGGAGAAGTATCGTACAGAAGTTTCTGTGTTGTAACTCTTTGTGTTCAGGAGGAAATCACACTTGTTTTACGTCGTTTCTATGAAACATGTTCATGCATGTCGTTCCCTTCCAAAGTAGTGAACCAAGTGAAGAGGATTCACAATCATATGTAGCAGTGCACTTCTTGGAAAGTCATATGTAGCATGTGCACTTCATTGGGATAGGTATCCTACACAGGTTTCTAGACTGTAACACTTTGTATACTGGAGAAAACAACATTTGTATTGTGCTGAATATAACAACTATGTTCAGGCTTGTAATGAGCTTGAAAATGGTGACCATGCGAGGACGCGTCAGATTCACATGTTTCACTTTCTCTTCTCAGTGATAAGAATCCTGTAGATGTTCATACGTTGTAACTTTTTATGTTCAGGAGAAATTCACACTGGATTTGTGACGTTTTCATTGAATATTCACACAGGCCTTGACTTTCCAAACTAGTGAACCAAGTGAGGAGGACTGAGAGTCAAATGTTGGAGGTGCACTTCTTAAGGAGAAGTATCCTGAAGAAGATTCTATAGTTTTACACTTTGTGTTCAGAGAAGATCATACTTGTTTTGCGACATTGGCATATAACATGTTCACGCAGGCCATGATTTTCCAAAAGTGTGAACCAAGTGCAGAAGATTCAGTGTCAAATGTTGGAATTTCACTTCTTAGGGATAAGAATCCTAGAGAAGTTCCTATACTGTAACATTCATGTTCAGGCGAAAATCATACTTGTTTTGTGACATTTGCATGGCACATGTTCACACAGGCCATGATTTGACAAAATAGTGAACCAAGTGCGGAGGATTCAGAGTCAAATGTTGGAATTTCACTTCTTAGGGATAAGTATCCTAGAAATGTTCCTATACTGTTCCTATACTCACATTTGTGTCAGGCGAAAATCATACTTATTTTTTGACATTTGAATGCCACAGTTCACACAGACCATGATTTTACAAAATAGTAACCCAAGTGAGGAGGACTCTGAGTTAAATGTTGCAAGTGCACTTCCTTAGGGTAAGTATCGTACAGAAGTTTCTGTATTGTAACTCTTTGTGTTCAGGAGGAAATCACACTTGTTTTATGATGTTTCCATTAATCGTGTTCATGCATGTCGTTCCCTTCCAAAATAGTGAAACATGTGAAGAGGACTCACAGTCATATATAGCATGTGCACTTCTTTGGAAGTCATGGGTAAATTGTGCACTGCTTTGAGATAAGTATCCTACACAGGTTTCTAGACTGTAATACTTTGCATTCTGGAGAAAACAACATTTGTTTTGTGCTGATTCTACAAATAATGTTCAGGTTAATAATGATCTTAAAAATAGTGACCAAGTGGGGACGCATCAAATTAACATGTTTCACTTTCTCTTCTTATTGATAAGAACCCTGTAGATGTTCATACGTTGTCACTTTTTATGTTCAGGAGAAATTCACAATGGCTTTGTGATGATTTCATGGAATATTCATGCAGGCTTTGATTTTCCAAAGTAGTGAACCAAGTGAGGAGGACTGAGAGACAAATGTTGTGGGTGCACTTCTTAGGGATAACTATCCTGCAGAAGATTCTGTAGTGTTACACTTTGTGTTCAGAGAAGATCATACTTGGTTTGCGACATTAGCATATAACATGTTCACGCAGGCCATGATTTTCCAAAAGAGTGAATCAAGTGCGGAGGATTCAGAGTCAAATGTTGGAATTTCACTTCTTAGGGATAAGTATCCTAGAGAATTTCCTATACTGTAACATTTGTGTTCAGGCAAAAATCATACTTGTTTTATGACATTTGAATGGCACATATTCACACAGGCCATGATTTTACAAAATAGTGAACCAAGTGAGGAGCACTCTGAGTTAAATGTTGCAAGTGCACTTCCTTAGGAGAAGTATCCTACAGAAGTTTCTATGTTGTAACTCTTTGTGTTCAGGAGGAAATCACACTTGTTTTACGACGTTTCCATGAAACATGTTCATGCATGTCGTCCCCTTCCAAAATACTGAACCAAGTGAAGAGGACTCACAGGCATATGTAGCGGTGCACTTCTTGGGAAGTTATATGTAGCATGTGCACTTCAATGGGATAAGTATCCTACACAGGTTTCTAGACTGCAAAACTTTGTATTCTGAAGAAAACAGCATTTGTATTCTGCTAATTCTACCAACTATGTTCAGGCTTGTAATGAGCTTGAAAATAGTGACCAATCGAGGACGCGTCAGATTCACATGTTTCACTTTCTCTTCTCAGTGATAAGAATCCTGTAGATGTTCATACGTATTAAGTTTTTATGTTCAGGAGAAATTCACACTGGTTTTGTGACGTTTTCATAGAATATGTTCACGCAGGCCTTGATTTTCTAAAAGAGTGAACCAAGTGAGGAGGACTGAGAGACAAATGTTGGAGGTGCACTTCTTAGGGATAAGTATCCTTCAGAAGATTCTATAGTGTTACACTATGTGTTCAGAGAAGATCATACTTGTTTTGCGACATTGGCATATAACATGCTCACACAGGCCATGATTTTCCAAAAGTGTGAACCAAGAGAGGCAGATTCAGTGTCAAATGTTGGAATTTCACTTATTAGGTATAAGTATCCTAGAGAAGTTCCTATACTGTAACATTTGAGTTCAGGTGAAAATCATACTTGTTTTGTGACATTTGAATGGCACATGTTCACACAGTCCATTATTTTACAAAATAGTGAAACAAGTGCGGAGGATTCAGAGTCAAATGTTGGAATTTCACTTCTTAGGGATAAGTATCCTAGAGAAGTTCCTATACTGTAACATTTGTGTCAGGCGAAAATCATACTTCTTTTGTGACATTTGAATGCCACAGTTCACACAGGCCATGATTTTACAAAATCGTGAACCAAGTGAGGAGGACTCTGAGTTAAATGTTGCAAGTGCACTTCTTTAGGAGAAGTATCGTACAGAAGTTTCTCTATTGTAACTCTTTGTGTTCAGGAGGAAATCACACTTGTTTTACGATGTTTCCATGAATTGTGTTCATGCATGTCGTTCCTTTCCAAAATAGTGAAACAAGTGAAGAGGACTCACACTCATATGTAGCATGTGCACTTCTTTGGGAAGTCATGGCTAACATGTGCACTGCTTTGAGATAAGTATCCTACACAGGTTTCTAGACTGTAAAACTTTTTATTCTGGAGAAAACAACATTTGTTTTGTGCTGATTCTACCAACAATGTTCAGGCTAATAATGATCTTGAAAATAGTGACCAAGTGGGGACGCGTCAAATTAACATGTTGCAGTTTCTCTTCTTATTGATAAGAACGCTGTAGATGTTCATACGTTGTGACTTTTTATGTTCAGGAAAATTCACAATGGCTTTGTGACGATTTCATGGAATATTCACGCAGGCCTTGATTTTCCAAAGTAGTGAACCAAGTGAGGAGGACTGAGAGTCAAATGTTGTAGGTGCACTTCTTAGGGATAAGTATCCTGCCAAAGATTCTGTAGTGTTACACTTTCTGTTCAGAGAAGATCATACTTGTTTAGCGACATTCGCATATGACATATTCACGCAGGCCATGATTTTCCAAAAGAGTGAATCAAGTGCGGAGGATTCAGAGTCTAATGTTGGAATTTCACTTCTTAGGAATAAGTATGCTAGAGATATTCCTATACTGTAACATTTGAGTTCAGGCGAAAATCATACTTGTTTTGTGACATTTGAATTGCACATGTTCACACAGTCCATTATTTTACAAAATAGTGAACCAAGTGCGGAGGATTCAGAGTCAAATGTTGGAATTTCACTTCTTAGGGATAAGTATCCTAGAGAAGTTCCTATACTGTAACATGTGTGTTCAGGCAAAAATCATACTTGTTTTGTGACATTTGAATGGCACATATTCACACAGGCCATGATTTTACAAAATAGTGAACCAAGTGAGGAGGACTCTGAGTTAAATGTTGCAAGTGCACTTCCTTAGGAGAAGTATCCTACAGAAGTTTCTATATTGTTACTCTTTGTGTTCAGGAGGAAATCACACTTGTTTTACGACGTTTCCATGAAACATGTTCACGCATCCGTTCTTTTCCAAAATAGTGAACCAAGGAACAGGACTCACAGGCATATATAGCAGTGCACTTCTTGGGAAGTCATATGTAGCATGTGCACTTCAATGGGATAAGGATCCTATACAGGTTTCTGGACTGTAAAACTTTATATTCTGGAGAAAAAAACATTTGTATTCTGCTGATTCTACCAACTATGTTCAGGCTTGTAATGAGCTTGAAAATATTGACCAAGCGAAGACGCGTCAGATTCACATGTTTCACTTTCTCTTCTCAGTATTAAGATTCCTGTAGATGTTCATACGTTGTAAGTTTTTATGTTCGGGAGAAATTCACACTGGTTTTGTGACGTTTTCATGGAATATGTTCATGCAGGCCTTATTTTTCCAAAAGAGTGAACCAAGTGAGGAGGACTGAGAGACAAATGATGGAGGTGCACTTCTTAGGGATAAGTATCCTGAAGAAGATTCTATAGTGTTACACTTTGTGTTCATAGAAGATCATACTTGTTTTGCGACATTTGCATATAATATGTTCACGCAGACCATGATTTTCCAAAAGATTGAACCAAGTGCAGAGGATTCAGCGTCAAATGTTGGAATTTCACTTCTTAGGGTTAAATATCCTAAAGACGTTCCTATACTGTAACATTTGTGTTCAGGCAAAAATCATACTTGTTTTGTGACATTTGAATGGCACATGTTCACACAGGCCATGATTTTACAAAATAGTGATCCAAGTGAGGAGGACTCTGAGTTAAATGTTGCAAGTGCACTTCCTTAGGAGAAGTATCCTACAGAAGTTTCTATGTTGTAACTCTTTGTGTTCAGGAGGAAATCACACTTGTTTTACGACGTTTCCATGAACATGTTCATGCATGTCGTTCCCTTCCAAAATAGTGAACCAAGTGAAGAGGACTCACAGGCATATGTAGCAGTGCACTTCTTAGGAAGTCATATTTAGCATGTGCACTTCATTGGGATAAGTATCCTACACAGGTTTCTAGCCTGTAAAACTTTGTATTCTGGAGAAAACATTTGTATTGTGCTGATTCTACCAACTATTTTCAGGCTTGTAATGAGCTTGAAAATAGTGACGAAGTGGGGAGGACTGAGAGTCAAAATGTTGGAGGTGCACTTCTTAGGGATAAGTATCCTGAAGAGATTCTATAGTGTTACACTATGTGTTCAGAGAAGATCATAATTGTTTTGCGACATTCGCATATAACTTGTTCACTCAGGCCATGATTTTCCAAAAGAGTGAACCAAGTGCCTAGGATTCAGTGTCAAATGTTGGAATTTCACTTCTTAGGGATAAGTATCCTAGAGAAGTTCCTATACTGTAACATTTGTGTTCAGGCGAAAATCATACTTTTTTTATGACATTTGAATGGCACATGTTCACACAGGCCATGATTTTACAAAATAGTGAACCAAGTGAGGAGGACTCTGAGTTAAATGTTGCAAGTGCACTTTCTTCGGAGAAGTATTGTACAGAAGTTTCTATATTGTAACACTTTGTGTTCAGGAGGAAATCACACTTGTTTTACGACGTTTCCATGAAACATGTTCATGCATGTCGTTCCCTTCCAAAATAGTGAACCAAGTGAGGAAGATGGAGAGTCTAATGTTGTAGGTGCACTTCTTATGGATAAGTATCCTACAGAAGATTCTATAGTGTTACACTTTCTGTTCAGAGAAGATCATACTTGTTTTGCGACATTCACATATAACATGTTCACGCAGGCCATGATTTTCCAAAAGAGTGAACCAAGTGCGGAGGATTCAGAGTCAAATGTTGGCATTTCACTTCTTAGGGATAAGTATCCTAGAGAAGTTCCTATACTGTAACATTTGTGTTCAGGCGAAAATCATACTTGTTTTGTGACATTTGAATGGCACATGTTCACACAGGCCATGATTTTACAAAATAGTGAACCAACTGAGGAGGACTCTGCGTTAAATGTTGCAAGTGCACTTCCTTAGGAGAAGTATCGTACAGAAGTTTCTATGTTGTAACTCTTTGTGTTCAGGAGGAAATCACACATGTTTTATGACGTTTCCATTAATATGTTCATTCATGTCGTTCCGTTCCAAAATACTGAACCAAGTGAAGAGGACTCACAGGCATATTTTGCAGTGCACTTCTTGGGAAGACATATTTAGCATGTGCCCTTGATTGGAATATGTATCCTACACAGGTTTCTAGCCTGTAAAACTTTGTATTCTGGAGAAAACAACATTTGTATTGTGCTGATTCTACAAATTATGTTCAGGCTTGTAATAAGATTGAAAATGGTGACCAAGCGAGGACGCGTCAGATTCACATGTTTCACTTTCTCTTCTCAGTGATAATAATCCTGTAGATGTTCATACGTTGTAACTTTTTATGTTCAGGAGAAATTCACACTGGTTTTGTGACTTTTTCTAGGTATATGTTTACGCAGGCCTTGATTTTCCAAAAGAGTGAAACAAGTGCGGAGGATTCAGAGTCAAATGTTGGAATTTCACTTCTTAGGGATAAGTATCCTAGAGAAGTTCCTATACTGTAACATTTGTGTTCAGATGAAAATCATACTTGTTTTGTGACAATTGAATGGCACAACTTCACACAGGCCATGATTTTACAAAATAGTGAACCAAGTGAGGAGGACTCTGAGTTAAATGTTTCAAGTGCACTTCCTTAGGAGAAGCATCATACAGCAGTTTCTGTGTTGTAAATCTTTGTGTTCAGGAGGAAATCACACTTGTTTTACGACATTTCCATGAAACATGTTCATGCATGTCGTTCCCTTCCAAAATTGGGAACCAAGTGAAGAGGACTCACAGGCATATGTAGCAGTGCACTTCTTTGGGACGTCATATATAGCATGTGCAGTTCATTGGGATAAGTATCCTACACAAGTTTCTGGACTGTAAAACTTTGTATTCTGGAGAAAACAACATTTGTATTCTGCTGATTCTACCAACTATGTTCAGGCTTGTAATGAGCTTGAAAATAGTGACCAAGCGAGGACGCATCAGATTCACATGTTTCACTTTCTCTTCTCGGTGATAAGAATCGTGTAGAAGTTCATACGTTGTAAGTTTTTATGTTCAGGAGAAATTCACACTGGTTTTGTGACGTTTTCATGGAATATGTTCACGCAGGCCTTGATTTTCCAAAAGAGTGAACCAAGTGAGGAGGACTGAGAGACAAATGTTGGAGGTGCACTTCTTAGGGATAAGTATCCTGAAGAAGATTCTATAGTGTTACACTTTGTGTTCATAGAAGATCATACTTGTTTTGCGACATTCGCATATACCATGTTCACGCAGACCATGATTTTCCAAAAGACAAAACCAAGTGTGGAGGATTCAGAGTCAAATGTTGGAATTTCACTTCTTAGGGATAAATATCCTAAAGACGTTCCTATACTGTAACATTTGTGTTCAGGCGAAAATCATACTTGTTTTGTGACATTTGAATGGCACATGTTCACACAGGCCATGATTTTACAAAATAGTGAACCAAGTGCGGAGGATTCAGAGTCAAATGTTGGAAATTTCATTTCTTATTGATAAGTATGTTAGAGAAGTTCCTATACTGTAACATTTGTTTTCAGGCGAAAATCATACTTATTTTTATGACATTTGAATGGCACATGTTCACACCGGCCATGATTTAACAAAATAGTGAACCAAGTGCGGAGGTTTCAGAATCAAATGTTGGAAATTCACTTCTTAGGAATAAGTATGCTAGAGAATTTGCTATACTGTAACATTTGTGTTCAGGCGAAACTCATACCTGTTTTGTGACATTTGAATGGCACATGTTCACACCGGCCATGATTTTACAAAATAGTGAACCAAGTGAGGAGGACTCTGAGTTAAATGTTACAAGTGCACTCCCTTAGGAGAAGTATCGGTCAGAAGTTTCTATGTTGTAACTCTTTGTGTTCAGGAGGAAATAACACTTGTTTTATGATGTTTCCATGAACATGTTCATTCATGTCGTTCCCTTCATTCATGTCGTTCCCTTCCAACATAGTGAACTAAGTGAAGAGGACTCACATGCATATGTAGCAGTGCACTTCTTGGGAAGTCATATGTAGCATGTGCACTTCAATGGGATAAGTAGCCTACACAGGTTTCTAGACTGTAAAACTTTGTACTCTGGAGAAAACAACATTGTATTGTGCTGATTCTACCAACTATGTTCAGGCTTGTAATGAGCTTGAACATAGTGACCAAGCGAGGACGCGTCAGATTCACATGTTTTATTTTCTCTTCTCAGTGATAAGAATCCTGTAGATGTTCATACGTTGTAAGTTTTTTATGTTCAGGAGAAATTCACACTGGTTTTGTGACGTTTTCATGGAATATGTTCAGGCAGGCCTTGATTTTCCAAAAGAGTGAACCAAGTGAGGAGGACTGAGAGACACATGTTGGAGGTGCACTTCCTAGGGATAAGTATACTGAAGAAGATTCTATAGTGTTACACCTTGTGTTTGGAGAAGATCATACTTCTTTTGCGACATTGGCATATAACATGTTCACGCAGGCCATGATTTTCCAAAAGAGTGAACCAAGTGCGGAAGATTCAATGTCAAATGTTGGAATTTCACTTCTTAGGGATAAGTATGCTAGTGAAGTTCTTATACTGTAACATTTGAGTTCAGGCGAAAATCATACTTTTTTTGTGACATTTGAATGGTACATATTCACACACTCCATGATTTTACAAAATAGTGAACCATGGGGGAGGATTCAGAGTCAAATGTTGGAATTTCACTTCTTAGGGGTAAGTTTCCTAGAGAAGTTCCTATACTGTAACATGTGTGTTCAGGCAAAAATCATACTTGTTTTGTGACATTTGAATGGCACATAATCACACAGGCCATGATTTTACAAAATAGTGAACCAAGTGAGGAGGACTCTGAGTTAAATGTTGCAAGTGCACTTCCTTAGGAGAAGTATCGTACAGAAGTTTCTATGTTGTAACTCTTTGTATTCAGGAGGAAATCACACTTGTTTTACGACGTTTCCATGAAACATGTTCATGCATGTCGTTCCCTTCCAAAATAGTGAACCAAGTGAAGAGGACTCACAGTCATATGTAGCAGTGCACTTCTTTGGAAATCATATGTGGCATGTGCACTTCAATGGGATAAGTATCCTACACAGGTTTCTAGACTGTAAAACTTTGTATTCTGGAGAAAACAACATTTGTATTCTGCTGATTCTACCAACTATGTTCAGGCTTGTAATGAGCTTGAAAATAGTGACCAAGTGAGGATGCGTCAGATTCACATGTTTCACTTTCTCTTCTCAGTGATAAGAATCCTGTAGATGTTCATACGTTGTAACTTTTTATGTTCAGGAGAAATTCACAATGGTTTTGTGATGTTTTCATGGAATATGTTCACGCAGGCCTTGATTTTCCAAAAGTGTTAACCAAGTGAGAAGGACTGAGAGACAAATGTTGGAGGTGCACTTCTTAAGGATAAGTACCCTGAAGTAGATTCTACAGTGTTACACTTTGTGTTCATAGAAGATCATACTTGTTTTGCAACATTCGCATATAACATATTCACGCAGACCATGATTTTCCAAAAGAGTTAACCAAGTGCGGAGGATTCAGAGTCAAATGTTGGAATTTCACTTCTTAGGGATAAGTATGCTAGAGATATTCCTATACTGTAACATTTGAGTTCAGGCGAAAATCATACTTGTTTTGTGACATTTGAATGGCATATGTTCACACAGTCCATTATTTTACAAAATAGTGAACCTAGTGCGGAGGATTCAGAGTCAAATGTTGGAATTTCACTTCTTAGGGTTAAGTATCCTAGAGAAGTTCCTATACTGTAACATGTGTGTTCAGGCAAAAATCATACTTGTTTTGTGACATTTGAATGGCACATATTCACACAGGCCATGATTTTACAAAATAGAGAATCAAGTAAGGAGGACTCTGAGTTAAATGTTGCAAGTGCACTTCCTTAGGAGAAGTATCGTACAGAAGTTTCTATGTTGTAACTCTTTGTGTTCAGGAGGAAATCACACTTGTTTTACGACGTTTCCATGAAACATGTTCATGCATGTCGTTCCCTTCCAAAATAGTGAACCAAGTGAAGAGGACTCACAGTCATATGTAGCAGTGCACTTCTTTGGGACCTCATATGTAGCATGTGCAGTTCATTGGGATAAGTGTCCTACACAGGTTTCTGGACTGTAAAACTTTGTATTCTGGAGAAAACAACATTTGTATTGTTGCTGATTCTACCAACTATGTTCAGGCTTGTAATGAGCTTGAAAACAGTGAGGAAGCAAGGACGCATCAGACTCACATGTTTCACTTTCTCTTCTAGGTGATAAGAATCCTGTAGAAGTTCATACGTTGTAACTTTTTATGTTCAGGAGAAATTCACACTGGTTTTGTGACGTTTTCTTGGTATATGTTCACGTATACCTTGATTTTCCAAAATAGTGAACCAAGTGAGGAGGACTGAGAGTCAAATGTTGGAGGTGCATATCTTAGGGATAAGTATCCTGAAGAAGATTCTATAGTGTTTCACTTTGTGTTCAGAGAAGATCATAATTGTTTTGCGACTTTCGCATATAACTTGTTCACGCAGACCATGATTATCCAAAAGAGTGAAGCAAGAGCGGAGGATTCAGTGTCAAATGTTGGAATTTCACTTCTTAGGGATAAGTATCCCAGAGAAGTTCCTATACTGTAACATATGTTTTCAGGTGAAAATCATACTTGTTTTGTGACATTTGAATGGCACATGTTCACACAGGCCATGATTTTAGAAAATAGTGAACCAAGTTCGGAGGATTCATAGTCAAATGATGGAATTTCAATTCTTAGGGATAAGTATCCTAGAGAACTTCCTATAATGTAACATTTGTGTTCAGGCGAATACCATACTTGTTTTGTGACAATTGAATGGCACAATTTCACACAGGCCATGATTTTACAAAATAGTGAACCAAGTGAGGAGGACTCTGAGTTAAAAGTTGCAAGTGTACTTCGTTAGGAGAAGTATCATACAGAAGTTTCTGTGTTGTAACTCTTTGTGTTGAGGAGGAAATCACACTTGTTTTACGTCGTTTCTATGAAACATGTTCATGCATGTCGTTCCCTTCCAAAATAGTGAACCAAGAGAAGAAGACTCAGTCATATGTAGAATGTGCACTTCTTTAGGAAGTCATGGCTAGCATGTGCACTGCTTTGAGATACGTATCCTACACAGGTTTCTAGACTGTAAAACTTTTTATTCTGGAGCAAACAACATTTGTTTTTTGCTGATTCTACCAACAATGTTCAGGCTAATAATGATCTTGAAAATAGTGACCAAGTGGGGACACGTCAAATTAACATGCTGCAGTTTCTCTTCTTATTGATAAGAACCCTGTAGATGTTCATACGTTGTCACTTTTTATGTTCAGGAAAATTCACAATGGCTTTGTGACGATTTCAGGAATATTCACGCAGGCCTTGATTTTCCAAAGTAGGGAACCAAGTGAGGAGGACTGAGAGTCAAATGTTGTAGGTGCACTTCTTAGGGATAAGTATCCTGCTGAAGATTCTGTAGTGTTAGACTTTGTGTTCAGAGAAGATCATACTTGTTTTGCGACATTCGCATCTAACATATTCACGCAGGCCATGCTTTTCCAAAAGAGTGAATCAAGTGCGGAGGATTCAGAGTCAAATGTTGGAATTTCACTTCTTAGGGATAAGTATGCTAGAGATATTCCTATACTGTAACATTTGAGTTCAGGCGAAAATCATACTTGTTTTGTGACATTTGAATGGCACATGTTCACACAGTCCATTATATTACAAAATAGTGAACCAAGTTCGGAGGATTCAGAGTCAAATGTAGGAATTTCACTTCCTAGGGATAAGTATCCTAGAGAAGTTCCTATACTGTAACATTTGTGTTCAGGCAAAAATCATACTTGTTTTGTGACATTTGAATGGGACATATTCACACAGGCCATGATTTTACAAAATAGTGAACCAAGTGAGGAGGACTCTGAGTTAAATGTTGCAAGTGCACTTCCTTAGGAGAAGTATCCTGCAGACGTTTCTATGTTGTAACTCTTTGTGTTCAGGAGGAAATCACACTTGTTTTACGACGGTTCCATGAAACATGTTCACACATCCGTTCCTTTCCAAAATAGTGAACCAAGGAACAGGACTCACAGGCATATATATAGCAGTGCACTTCTTGGGAAGTCATATTTAGCATGTGCACTTCAATGGGATAAGTATCCTATGCAGGTTTCTGGACTGTAAAACTTTGTATTCTGGAGAAAAAAACATTTGTATTCTGCTGATTCTACCAACTATGTTCAGGCTTGTAATGAGCTTGAAAATAGTGACCAAGCGAGGACGCGTCAGATTCACATGTTTCACTTTCTCTTCTCAGTGATAAGAATCCTGTAGATGTTCATACGTTGTAAGTTTTTATGTTCGGGAGAAATTCACACTGGTTTTGTGACGTTTTCATGGAATATGTTCACGCGGGCCTTGATTTTCCAAAAGAGTGAACCAAGTGAGGAGGACTGAGAGACAAATGATGGAGGTGCACTTCTTAGGGAAAGGATCCTGAAGAAGATTCTATAGTGTTACACTTTATGTGCTGATTCTACCCACTATGTTAACACTTGGTTCACTCTTTTGGAAAATCATAGCCTGCTTGAAAATATTATATGCGAATGTCGCAAAACAAGTATGATCTTCTCCTGAACACAAAGTGTAACACTATAGTATCTTCTGGAGAATACTTATCCCTGAGAAGTGCACCTCCAATATTTGACTCTCAGTCCTTTTCACTTGGTTCACTTTTTTGGAAAATCAAGGCCTGCGTGAATATATTCCATGAAAACGTCTCGAAACCAGTGGGAATTTCTCCTGAACATAAAAAGTTACAACGTATGAACATCTACAGGATTCTTATCACTGAGAAGAAAAAGTGAAACATTTGAATTTGACGCGTCCTCGCATGGTCACTATTTTCAAGCTTATTACAGGCCTAAACATAGTGGGTAGAATCAGCACATAAACAATGTTGTTTCTGCAGAACACAAAGTTCTACAGTCTAGAAACCTGTGTAGGATACTTATGCCAAAGAAGTGCACATGCTACATATGACTGTGAGTCCTCTTCACTTGGTTCACGATTTTGGAAAGGAATGACATGCGTGAACATGTTTCAAGGAAACATCGTAAAACAAATGTGATTTCCTCCTGAAAACAAAGAGTTACAGTATAGAAACTTCTGTAAAACACTCATCCCTACGAAGTGCACTTCCTACATTTGATTCTGAATCCTCCGCACTTGGTTCACTCTTATGGAAATCATCGCCTGCATGAATAGGTTCCATGGAAACGTCGCAAAACAAGTGTGATACTCTCCTGAAAACAAAAATTACAGTATAGAAACTTTAGTGGGATACTTACCGCTAAGAATAGCATTTGCAACATTTGACGCTGAGTCGTTCTCTCTCGGTTCACTATTTTGGAATATCATGGCTTGCGTGTAAATGTACCACTGACTGTCGCACAACAAGTGTGACTTTCTCCTGATCACAAAGAGTTACAGTATAGAAACTTCTGTAGGATACGTATCCCAACGATGTGCACTTGCAACATTTGACTCTGAGTCATCCACACTTGATTAACTATTTTGGAAAAATCATGGCCTGCTTCAACATGTTCCATGGAAATGTGGCAAAACAACTGTTCTTTTCCCCTGAACACAAAGAGTTACCGTATCGGAACTTCCGTAGGATACTTACCAGTAAGAAGTGCACGTGCAATATTTGACTCCAAACCCTCCTCAATTGGTTCACTATTTTGGAAAATCATGCCCTGCGTGAACATGGTATATGCAAATGTCACAAAGCAAGTGTGATCTTCTCCTGAACACAAAGTGTTACAGTATAGAATCTTCTGTAGGATACTTATGCCTAAGAAGTGCACTTCCAACACTTGACTATCAGTCTTCCTCTCTTGGTTCACTTTTTGGAAAATCAAGGCCTGCGTGAACATATTCCATGAAAACGTTCCAAAACTAGTGTGATTTTCTCCTGAACACAAAACGTTCCAATGTATGAACATCTATAGCATTCTTATCACTGAGAAGTGGAAGTGAAACAAGTGAATTTGACGCATCCTAACTTGGTCACTATTTTCAAGCTGATTACAAGCCTGAACATATTTGGTAGAATCAGCCCATAAAGAATGTTGTTTTCTCCAGAACACAAAGTTCTACAGTCTAGAAACCTGTGTAGGATACTTATTCCAGAGAAGTGCACATGCTACATATGACTGTGAGTCCTCTTCACTTGGTTAACTATTTTGAAAGGGAATGACATGCATGAACATGTTTCATGGAAACGTCTTAAGACAAGTGTGATTTCCTCCTGAACACAAAGAGTTACAGTATAGAAACTTCTGTACGACACTTCTCCTAAAGAAGTGCACTTTAACATTTGACTCAGAGTCCTCCTCACTTGGTTCACTATTTTGAAAAATCACGGCCTTCATGAACATGTGCCATGCAAATGTCACAAAACAAGTATGATTTTCTCCTGAACGCAAATGTCACAGTATACAAACTTCTATAGGATACTTATCCCTAAGAGGGGCACTGCCAGCATTTGACTCTGAATCTTCCTCACTTGGTTCACTATTTTTGAAATTCATGGCCTGCGTGAACATGTTCCATGCAAATGTCACAAAACAAGTATGATTTTCTCCTGAACGCAAATGTTAAAGTGTAGAAACTTCTGTAGAATACTTATCCCTACGAAGTGCACTTCCTACATTTGATTCTGAATCCTCCTCACTTGGTTCACTATTTTGGAAATCATCTCCTGCATGAATAGGTTCCATGGAAATATCGCAAAACAAGTGTGATACTCTGCTGAACACAAAAATTACAGTACGGAAACTTTAGTGGGATACATACAACTAAGAAGAGCACTTGCAACATTTGACTATGAGTCTCTCTCTCTTGGTTCAGTATTTTGGAATATCATGGCTTGCATGTAAATGGACCATTGACTGTCACACAACAAGTGTGACTTTCTCCTGATCACAAAGAGTTACAGTATAGAAACTTCTGTAGGGTACATATACCAACGAAGTGCACTTGCAACATTTGACTCTGAGTCATCCTAACTTGGTAAACTATTTTGTAAAACTCATGGCCTGCTTCAACATGTTCCATGGAAATGTGGCACAACAACTGTTCTTTTCTCCTGAACACAAAGAGTTACAGTATAGGACCTTCCGTAGGATACTTACCGGTAAGAAGTGCACGTGCAATATTTGACTCTGAACCCTCCTCACTTGGTTCACTATTTTGGAAAATCATAGCCTGCGTGAACATATTCCATGAAAACGTCACAAAACCAGTGTGAATTTCTCCTGAACATAAAAAGTTACAACGTATGAACATCTACAGGATTCCCATCACTGAGAAGTGAAAGTGAAACTTGTGAATTTGACGATTCCTCACTTGGTCAGTGTTTTCAAACTCATTACAGACCTGAACGTAGTGGGTAGAAGAAGCACTAAACCAATGTTGTTTTCTCCAGAACAGAAAGTTCTACAGTCTAGAAACTTGTGTAGGATACTTATCCCAAAGAAGTGCACATGCTACATATGACTGTGAGTCCTCTTCACTTGGTTCACGATTTTGGAAGGGAATGACATGCATGAACATGTTTCATGGAAACGTCGTATAACAAGTGTGATTTCCTCCTGAACACAAAAATTTACAGTATAGAAGCTTCTGTATTACACTTATCCTAAAGACGTGCACTTGCAACATTTTACTCAGAGTCCTCCTCTCTTGGTTCACTATATTGGAAAATCATGGCCTGCGTGAACACGTGCCATGCAAATGTCACAAAACAAGGATGATTTTCTCCTGAACGCAAATGTTACAGTATACAAAATTCTGTAGGACACTTATCCCTAAGAGGTACACTTCCAGCATTTCACTCTGAATCCTCCGCTCTTTGTTCACAGTTTTGGAAATAATCTCCTGCATGAATAGGTTCCATGGAAATGTCGCAAAACAAGTGTGATACTCTCCTGAACACAAAGAATTACAGTATAGAAACATTTGTGGGATACTTACCACTAAGAAGAGCACTTGCAACATTTGACTCACAGTCCTCCTCACTTGGTTCACTATTTTGGAAAATCATGGCCTGTGTGAACATGTTATATGCAAATGTCACAAAGCAAGTGTGATCTTCTCCTGAACACAAAGTGTTACATTATAGAATCTTCTGTAGGATATTTATCCCTAAGAAGTGCACTTCCTACATTTGATTCTCAGTCTTCCTCACTTGGTTCACTCTTGGAAAATCATGGCTGGTGTGAACATATTCCATGAAAACCTCACAAAACCAGTGTGAATTTCTCCTGAACATAAAAAGTTGAAACGTACGAACATCTGCAGGGTTCTTATCACTGAGAAGTGAAAGTGAAACTTGTGAATTTGACGCTTCCTCACTTGGTCACTATTTTCAAACTCATTACAGGCCTGAACGTAGTGGGTTTTATCAGCACAAAAAAAATGTTGTTTTCTCCAGAACACAAAGTTCTACAGTCTAGAAACCTGTGGAGGATACTTTTCCCAAAGAAGTACACATGCTACATATGACTGTGAGTCCCCTTCACTTGGTTCACGATTTTGAAAGGGAATGACATGCATGAACATCTTTCATGGAAAAGTCCTACAACAAGTGTGATTTCCAACTGAACACAAAGAGTTACAGTATAGAAACTTCTGTACAACACTTATCCCAAAGAAGTGCACTTGCAACATTTGACTCAGTGTCCTCCTCACTGGTTCACTATTTTGGAAAATCATGGCCTGCATTAACGTGTGCCATGCAAATGTCACAAAAGTATGATTTTCTCCTGAATGCAAATGTTACCGTATACAAACTTCTGTAGGATACTTATCCATAAGAGTTGCACTGCCAGCATTTGACTCTGAATCCTCCTCTCTTGGTTCACTATTTTGGTAATTCATTGCCTGCATGAACATGTTCCATGTAAATGTCACAAAATGAGGATGATTTTCTCCTGAACGCAAATGTTACAGTTTAAAACTTCTGTAGGATACTTATCCCTACGAAGTGCACTTCCTACATTTGATTCTGAGTCCTCAGCACTGGTTCACTATTTAGGAAATCATCTCCTGCATGAATAGGTTCCATGGAAACATCGCAAAACAAGTGTGATACTCTCCTGAACACAAAGAATTACAGTATAGAATCATTTGTGGGATACTTACCGCTAAGAAGAACACTTGCAACATTTGACTCTGAGTCCTTCTTTCTTGGTTCACTATTTTGGAATATCATGGCTTGCCTGTAAATGTTCCATTGACTGTCGCACAACAAGTGTGACTTTCTCCTGATCACAAAGAGTTACAGTATAGAAACCTCTGTAGGATACATATCCAAACAAAGTGCACTTGCAACATTTGACTCTGAGTCATCTTCACTTGGTGAACTATTTTGGAAAAATCATGGCCTGCTTCAACGTGTTCCATGGAAATGTGGTACAATAACTGTTATTTTCTCCTGAACACAAAGAGTTACAGTATAGTGACTTCTGTAGGATACTTACCAGTAAGAACTGCACGTGCAATATTTGACTCTGAACCCTCCTCAATTGGTTCACTATTTTGAAAAATCATGGCCTGCGTTAACATGTTATATGCCAGTGTTGCAAAGCAAGTGTGATCTTCTCCTGAACACAAAGTGTTACAGTAAAAAATCTTCTGTAGGATACTTATCCCTAAGAAGTGCACTTCCTACATTTGATTCTGAATCCTCCGCACTTGGTTCACTCTTATGGAAATCATCGCCTGCATGAATAGGTTCCATGGAAACGTCGCAAAACAAGTGTGATACTCTCCTGAAAACAAAAATTACAGTATAGAAACTTTAGTGGGATACTTACCGCTAAGAATAGCATTTGCAACATTTGACGCTGAGTCGTTCTCTCTCGGTTCACTATTTTGGAATATCATGGCTTGCGTGTAAATGTACCACTGACTGTCGCACAACAAGTGTGACTTTCTCCTGATCACAAAGAGTTACAGTATAGAAACTTCTGTAGGATACGTATCCCAACGATGTGCACTTGCAACATTTGACTCTGAGTCATCCACACTTGATTAACTATTTTGGAAAAATCATGGCCTGCTTCAACATGTTCCATGGAAATGTGGCAAAACAACTGTTCTTTTCCCCTGAACACAAAGAGTTACCTTATCGGAACTTCCGTAGGATACTTACCAGTAAGAAGTGCACGTGCAATATTTGACTCCAAACCCTCCTCAATTGGTTCACTATTTTGGAAAATCATGCCCTGCGTGAACATGGTATATGCAAATGTCACAAAGCAAGTGTGATCTTCTCCTGAACACAAAGTGTTACTGTATAGAATCTTCTGTAGGATACTTATGCCTAAGAAGTGCACTTCCAACACTTGACTATCAGTCTTCCTCTCTTGGTTCACTTTTTGGAAAATCAAGGCCTGCGTGAACATATTCCATGAAAACGTTCCAAAACTAGTGTGATTTTCTCCTGAACATAAAACGTTCCAATGTATGAACATCTATAGCATTCTTATCACTGAGAAGTGGAAGTGAAACAAGTGAATTTGACGCATCCTAACTTGGTCACTATTTTCAAGCTGATTACAAGCCTGAACATATTTGGTAGAATCAGCCCATAAAGAATGTTGTTTTCTCCAGAACACAAAGAGTGTGATTTCCTCCTGAACACAAAGAGTTACAGTATAGAAACTTCTGTACGACACTTCTCCTAAAGAAGTGCACTTTAACATTTGACTCAGAGTCCTCCTCACTTGGTTCACTATTTTGAAAAATCACGGCCTTCATGAACATGTGCCATGCAAATGTCACAAAACAAGTATGATTTTCTCCTGAATGCAAATGTCACAGTATACAAACTTCTATAGGATACTTATCCCTAAGAGGGGCACTGCCAGCATTTGACTCTGAATCTTCCTCACTTGGTTCACTATTTTTGAAATTCATGGCCTGCGTGAACATGTTCCATGCAAATGTCACAAAACAAGGATGATTTTCTCCTGAACGCAAATGTTAAAGTGTAGAAACTTCTGTAGAATACTTATCCCTACGAAGTGCACTTCCTACATTTGATTCTGAATCCTCCTCACTTGGTTCACTATTTTGGAAATCATCTCCTGCATGAATAGGTTCCATGGAAATATCGCAAAACAAGTGTGATACTCTGCTGAACACAAAAATTACAGTACAGAAACTTTAGTGGGATACATACAACTAAGAAGAGCACTTGCAACATTTGACTATGAGTCTCTCTCTCTTGGTTCAGTATTTTGGAATATCATGGCTTGCATGTAAATGGACCATTGACTGTCACACAACAAGTGTGACTTTCTCCTGATCACAAAGAGTTACAGTATAGAAACTTCTGTAGGGTACATATACCAACGAAGTGCACTTGCAACATTTGACTCTGAGTCATCCTAACTTGGTAAACTATTTTGTAAAACTCATGGCCTGCTTCAACATGTTCCATGGAAATGTGGCACAACAACTGTTCTTTTCTCCTGAACACAAAGAGTTACAGTATAGGACCTTCCGTAGGATACTTACCGGTAAGAAGTGCACGTGCAATATTTGACTCTGAACCCTCCTCACTTGGTTCACTATTTTGGAAAATCATAGCCTGCGTGAACATATTCCATGAAAACGTCACAAAACCAGTGTGAATTTCTCCTGAACATAAAAAGTTACAACGTATGAACATCTACAGGATTCCCATCACTGAGAAGTGAAAGTGAAACTTGTGAATTTGACGATTCCTCACTTGGTCAGTGTTTTCAAACTCATTACAGACCTGAACGTAGTGGGTAGAAGAAGCACTAAACCAATGTTGTTTTCTCCAGAACAGAAAGTTCTACAGTCTAGAAACTTGTGTAGGATACTTATCCCAAAGAAGTGCACATGCTACATATGACTGTGAGTCCTCTTCACTTGGTTCACGATTTTGGAAGGGAATGACATGCATGAACATGTTTCATGGAAACGTCGTATAACAAGTGTGATTTCCTCCTGAACACAAAAATTTACAGTATAGAAGCTTCTGTATTACACTTATCCTAAAGACGTGCACTTGCAACATTTTACTCAGAGTCCTCCTCACTTGGTTCACTATATTGGAAAATCATGGCCTGCGTGAACACGTGCCATGCAAATGTCACAAAACAAGGATGATTTTCTCCTGAACGCAAATGTTACAGTATACAAAATTCTGTAGGACACTTATCCCTAAGAGGTACACTTCCAGCATTTCACTCTGAATCCTCCGCTCTTTGTTCACAGTTTTGGAAATAATCTCCTGCATGAATAGGTTCCATGGAAATGTCGCAAAACAAGTGTGATACTCTCCTGAACACAAAGAATTACAGTATAGAAACATTTGTGGGATACTTACCACTAAGAAGAGCACTTGCAACATTTGACTCACAGTCCTCCTCACTTGGTTCACTATTTTGGAAAATCATGGCCTGTGTGAACATGTTATATGCAAATGTCACAAAGCAAGTGTGATCTTCTCCTGAACACAAAGTGTTACATTATAGAATCTTCTGTAGGATATTTATCCCTAAGAAGTGCACTTCCTACATTTGATTCTCAGTCTTCCTCACTTGGTTCACTCTTGGAAAATCATGGCTGGTGTGAACATATTCCATGAAAACCTCACAAAACCAGTGTGAATTTCTCCTGAACATAAAAAGTTGAAACGTACGAACATCTGCAGGGTTCTTATCACTGAGAAGTGAAAGTGAAACTTGTGAATTTGACGCTTCCTCACTTGGTCACTATTTTCAAACTCATTACAGGCCTGAACGTAGTGGGTTTTATCAGCACAAAAAAAATGTTGTTTTCTCCAGAACACAAAGTTCTACAGTCTAGAAACCTGTGGAGGATACTTTTCCCAAAGAAGTACACATGCTACATATGACTGTGAGTCCCCTTCACTTGGTTCACGATTTTGAAAGGGAATGACATGCATGAACATCTTTCATGGAAAAGTCCTACAACAAGTGTGATTTCCAACTGAACACAAAGAGTTACAGTATAGAAACTTCTGTACAACACTTATCCCAAAGAAGTGCACTTGCAACATTTGACTCAGTGTCCTCCTCACTTGGTTCACTATTTTGGAAAATCATGGCCTGCGTGAACATGTGCCATGCAAATGTCACAAAACAAGTGTGATTTTCTCCTGAACGCAAATGTCACAGTATACAAACTTCTGTAGGATACTTATCCCTAAGAGGTGCACTTCCAGCATTTGACTCTGAATCCTCTTCACTTGGTTCACTATTTTGGAAATTCATGCCCTGCGTGAACATGTGCCATGCAAATGTCACAAAACAAGGATGATTTTCTCCTGAACGCAAATGTTACAGTGTAGAAACATCTGTAGGATACTTATCCCTACGAAGTGCACTTCCTACATTTGATTCTGAATCCTCCGCACTTGGTTCACTATTTTGGAAATCATCTCCTGCATGAATAGGTTCCATGGAAACGTCGCAAAACAAGTGTGATACTCTCCTGAACACAAAGAATTATAGTATAGAAACTATTTTTTCACAAATCCAAATTTTATTTTATTTTATTTTTTTTATTTCAGCTCATACAAACTTATTAGGTAAAACAGGTCCCTCCCTCCCTCCTCCTCCCCCGTACCCTCTTCTCCCTCTCCCCACCCCTCTCCCTCCCCATTCCCCAGTGCCTTCTGCCCCAATTCCCAGAGAGTCCTTTCTTATGCATGTCTGATTTTCCTCTGGGCCCTCTTTCCGATGACGTACAAGGACCCAGTTGCCTTCTCCTGAACCCTTTCCCGTGTTCCCCTTAGGTATAGAAACACTGCTGTGGCTGCCAAACCTTTTCCTCCAAGGATCTTGGTGCCTTTAGCAGATGCTAGACTTTGTGAGGTCAATAGTGTGTTGGACAATGCGCAGGGCATGAAAGTCCAATTATGATTGCTTCAGCCCTAACTAGTATGGAGTATCTTACATAACATTGCTCCTCCCATCCTCTTGTTCTTACACTCTTACGGCCCCCTCTTCCACAAATTTCCCTGAGCTTCAAGATGGGTAGAGACTAAGCTGGCCTAGTTCTAGGTGGTTGATATAGACTCTCTGAAGTTCTGGATTGTTGTTTGTTGAGTTTTTTTTGCAGTTTTGCTGCTCCTACAATGCCCTTCACTCCATCCTGGTGGGCATTGTATGTTACCCCCTGGCCAGAGACAAAAAGCTGTTAGAATCTTGTGATAAAAGCACATTCAAAGGTAGATGTAATAAAAGTGGGAAGCCACAGTAAGGGAGGGGTCTATCACCCATTTGCAAAATGGTTACTTTTTATCTGTCAGACTATATGCCCTCCTCTTCTGGTGAGATCACACCCCCTCAGTAGTAAATGATCAGGAACAAAAGTCTGTGAACTTAATCAGATGTCTCATTACTTATTTGGGTCCTGGGTGGAGGCCTATTATCCTGCTGTAACATGGTCCCTTCTCTCCTTGTTTCTGGTGTGGCCCTCCAACCCCATCCCTCCTGCTCATAATCCTTTCAATTACTGTCTCTAGGTGGGCTGGGTGGGTTTGGTACTAGGGGCCACCTATTAGGGAGTACATACGGTGCTTAATTTTCTGGGTCTGGGATACTTCACTTAATATAATTGTTCAGTATAGAAACTTTTGTGGGATACTTACCGCTAAGAAGAGCACTTGCAACATTTGACTCTGAGTCCTTCTCTCTTGTTTCAATATTTTGGAATATCATGGCGTGCATGTAAATGTACCATTGACTGTCGCAAAAAAAGTGAAACTGTGTCCCAATCACAAAGACTTGCAGTATAGAAACTTCTGTAGGATACGTATCACAACAAAGTGCACTTGAAACCTTGGACTCTGAGTCTTCCTCACTTGATTACTCTTTTGGAACATCATGGCCTGCATGAACATATTCCATGAAAACGTCACAAAACCAGTGTGATTTTCTCCTGAACATAAAAAGTTACGAAGTATGAACATCTACTTAGAGCACTTGCAACATTTGACTCTGAGTCCTTCTCTCTTGGTTCACTATTTTGGAATATCATGGCTAGCGTGTAAATGTTCCATTAACTGTCGCACAACAAGTGTGACTTTCTCCTGATCACAAACAGTTACAGTATAGAAACTTCTGTAGGATACGTATCCCTACAAAGTTCACTTGCAACATTTGACTCTGAGTCCTCCTCACTTGGTTAACTATTTTAGAAAAATCATGGTGTGCTTCAACATGTTCCATAGAAATGTGGCACAACAACTGTTCTTTTCTCCTGAACAAAAAGAGTTACACTATAGGAACTTCCTTAGGATACTTACCGGTAAGAAGTGCTCGTGCAATATTTGACTCTGAACCCTCCTCACTTGGTTCACTATTTTGGAAGATCATGGCCTGCGTGAACATATTCCATGAAAACGTCACAAAACCAGTGTGATTTTATCCTGAACATAAAAAGTTACGAAGTATGAACATCTACAGGATTCTTATCACTGAGAAATGGAAGAGAAACATGTGAATTTGATGCTTCCTCACTTGGTCACTATTTTCAAGCTCATTACAGGCCTGAACATAGTGGGTAGAGTCAGCACAAAACGAATGTTGTTTTTTCCAGAACACAAAGTTTTACAGTCTAGAAACCTGTGTAGCATACTTATCCCAAAGAAGTGCACATGCTACATATGACTGTGAGTCCTCTTCACTTGGTTCACGATTTTGGAAGGGAATGACATGCATGAACACGTTTCATGGAAACGTCTACGACAAGTGTGATTTCCTCCTGAACACAAAGAGTTACAGTATAGAAACTTCTGTACGACACTTATCCTAAAGAAGTGCACTTGCAACATTTGACTCAGAGTCTTCCTCACTTGGTTAACTATTTTGGAAAATCAAGGCCTGCGTGAACATATTCCATGAAAACGTCACAAAACCAGTGTCATTTTCTCCTGAACATAAAAAGTTACAACGTATGAACATCTACAGGATTCTTATCACTGAGAAGTAGAAGTGAAACATGTATATTTGATGCTTCCTCATTTCGTCACTATTTTCAAGCTCATTACAGGCCTGAACACAGTGGGTAGAATCAGCACAAAACGAATGTTGTTTTCTCCAGAACACAAAGTTTTACAGTCTAGAAACCTGTGTAGGATACTTATCCCAAAGAAGTGCACATGCTACATATGACTGTGAGTCCTCTTCACCTGGTTCACGATTTTGGAAGGGAATGGCATGCGTGATCACGTTTCATGGATACGTCGTACAACAAGTGTGATTTCCCCCTGAACACAAAGAGTTTCAGTATAGAAACTTCTGTATGACACTTATCCTAAAGAAATGCACTTGCAACATTTGACTCAGAGTCCTCCTCACTTGGTTCACAATTTTGGAAAATCATGGCCTGTGTGAACATGTGCCATGCAAATGTCAGAAAACAAGTATGATTTTCTCCTGAAATGTTACAATGTACAAACATCTGTAGGATACTTATCCCCAAGAAGCGCACTTGGTACATTTGATTGTGGATCCTCTACACTTGGTTCACTATTTTGGAAAATCATGGCCTGCATGAACATGTTATATGCAAATGTCAGAAAACAAGTATGATTTTCTCCTGAACGCAAATGTTACAGTATAAAAACTTCTGTAGGATAGTTATTCCTAAGAGGTGCACTTCCAGCATTTGACTCTGTTTCCTCCTGACTTGGTTCACTATTTTGAAAATTCATGGCCTGTGTGAACATGTGCCATGCAAATGTCACAAAAAAAGGATGATTTTCTCTGAACGCAAATGTTACAGAGTAGAAACTTCTGTAGGATACTTATCCCCAAAAGTGCACTTCCTACATTTGATTCTGAATCCTCCGGACTTGGTTCAATATTTTGGAAATCATCCCCTGTATGAATAGGTTCCATGGAAATGTCGCAAAACAAGTGTGATACTCTCCTGAACACAAAGAATTACAGTATAGAAACTTTTGTGGAATACTTACCGCTAAGAAGAGCACTTGCAATATTTGATTCTGAGTCCTTCTCTCTCGGTTCACTATTTTGGAATATCATGGCGTGTGTGTAAATGTACCATTGACTGTCGCAAAACAAGTGTTACTTTCTCCTGATCACACAGAGTTACAGTACAAAAACTTCTGTAGGATACGTATCCCAACGAAGTGCACTTTCAATATTTGAGTCTGAGTCCTCCTCACTTGGTTCACTATTTTGGAAAAATCATGGCCTGCTTCAACATGTCCCATACAAATGTGGCACAACAACTGTTATTTTCTCCTGAACACAAAGCCTAACAGTATAGGAACTTCTGTAGGATACTTACCGATAAGAAGTGCACGTGCAATATTTGACTCTGAACCCACCTCACTTGGTTCACTATTTTGGAAAATCATGGCCTGCATGAACATGTTATATGCAAATGTCACAAAACAAGTATGATCTTCTCCTGAACGCGAAGTGATACAGTATAGAATATTCTGTAGGATACTTATCCCTAAGAAGTGCACTTCCAACATTTCACTCTCAGTCTTCCTCACTTGGTTCATTCTTTTGGAAAATCAAGGCCTGCGTGAACATATTCCATAAAAATGTCACAAAACCAGTTTGATTTTCTCTGAACGCAAATGTTACAGAGTAGAAACTTCTGTAGGATACTTACCTTACGAAGTGCACTTCCTACATTTGATTCTGAATCCTCCACACTTGGTTCACTATTTCGGAAATCATCTCCTGCATGAATTGGTTCCATGGAAACGTCGTAAAACAAGTGTGATACTCTCCTGAACACAAAGAATTACAGGAAACAAACTTTTGTGGGATACTTACCGCTAAGACGAGCACTTGCAACATTTGACTCTGAGTCCATCTCTCTCGGTTCACTATTTTGGAATATCATGGCTTGTGTGTAAATGTACCATTGACTGTCACAAAACAAGTGTGACTTTCTCCTGATCACAAAGAGTTACATTACAGAAACTTCTGTAGGATACATATCCCAACGAAGTGCACTTGCAATATTTGACTCTGAGTCCTCCTCACTTGGTTCACTATTTTGGAAAAATCACGGCCTGCTTCAACATGTCCCATAGAAATGTGGCAAAACAACTGTTATTTTCTCCTGAACTCAAAGCCTTACAGTATAAGAACTTCCGTAGGATAGTTACCGATAAGAAGTGCACGTGCAATATTTGACTCTGAACCCACCTCACTTGGTTCACTATTTTGGAAAATCATGGCCTGCATGAACATGGTACATGCAAATGTTGCAATACAAGTATGATCTTCTCCTGAACGCGAAGTGTTACAGTATATAGAATCTTCTGTAGAATACTTATCCCTAAGAAGTGCACTTCCAACATTTGACTCTCAGTCTTCCTCACTTGGTTCACTCTTTTGGAAAATCAAGGCCTGCGTAAACATATTCCATAAAAACGTCACAAAACCAGTTTGATTTTCTCTGAACGCAAATGTTATAGAGTAGAAACTTCTGTAGGATACTTATCCCTACGAAGTGCACTTCCTACATTTGATTCTGTATTCTCCACACTTGGTTCACTATCTCCTGCATGAATAGGTTCCATAGAAACGTCATAAAACAAGTGTGATACTCTCCTGAACACAAAGAATTACAGTAAACAAACTTTTGTGGGATACTTACCGCTAAGAAGAGCACTTACATTTGACTCTGAGTCCATCACTCTCGGTTCACTATTTTGGAATATCATGGCTTGCGTGTAAATATACCATTTACCGTCGCACAACAAGTGTGACTTTCTCCTGATCACAAAGAGTTACAGTATAGAAACATCTGTAGGATACGTGTCCAAACGAAGTACACGTGCAACCTTTGACTCTGAGTCATCCTCACTTCATTAACTATTTTGGAAAATCAAGGCCTGCATGAACATATTCCAAGAAATCGTCACAAAACCAGTGTGATTTTCTCCTGAACATAAAAAGTTACAAGGTATGAACATCTACAGGATTCTTATCACTGAGAAGTCGAAGTGAAACATGTGAATTTGACGCTTCCTCACATGGTCACTATTTTCAAGCTCATTACAGGCCTGAACATAGTTGGTAGAATCAACACAAAATGAATGTTGTTTTCTCCAGAACACAAAGTTTTACAGTCTAGAAACCTGTGTAGGATACTTATCCCAAAGAAGTGCACATGCTACATATAACTGTGAGTCCTCTTCACCTGGTTCACGATTTTGGAAGGGAATGGTATGCTTGAACATGTTTCATGGAAACGTCGTACAACAAGTGTGATTTCCCCCTGAACACAAAGAGTTACAGAATACAAACTTCTCTACGAAACTTATCCTAAAGATGTGCACTTGCAACATTTGACTCAGAGTCCTCCTCACTTGGTTCACAATTTTGGAAAACCATGGCCTGTGTGAACATGTTCCATGCAAGTGTCACAAAACAGGATGATTTTCTCCTGAACACAAATGTTACAGTGTAGAAACGTCTCTAGGATACTTATCCTAAGAAGTGCACTTCCTCCATTTGATTCTGAATCTTCCACACTGGGTTCACTATTTTAGAAATCGTCTCCTGCATGAATAGGTTCACGAAAACGTCGCAGAACAAGTGTGATTTTCTGCAGAACACAAAGCAGTACAGTATCAAAACTTCTGTAGTATACTTACAATTTAGAAGTGCACTTCCAACATTTGACTCTGAGTCTTCCTCACTTGGTTCACTATTTTGGAAAATCATAGCCTGCGTGAACATGTTCCATGGAAACATTGCAAAACAAGTGTGATACTCTCCTGAACACAAAGAATTACAGTATAGAAACTTTTGTGGGATACTTACCGCTAAGAAGAGCACTTACGACATTTGACTCTGAGTACTTCTCTCTCGGTTCACTATTTTGGAATATCACGGCTTGCGTGTAAATGTACCATTGACTGTCACACAACAAGTGTGACTTTCTCCTGATCACAAAGAGTTACAGTATAGAAACTTCTGTAGGATAAGTATCCCAACGAAGTGCACTTGCAACCTTTGACTCTGAGTCATCCTCACTTGGTTAACTATTTTGGAAAATCAAGGCCTGCGTGAACATATTCCATGAAATCGTCACAAACCCAGTGTGATTTTCTCCTGAACATAAAAATTTACAACGTATGAACATCTACAGGATTCTTATCACTTAGAAGTGGAAGTGAAACATGTGAATTTGACGCTTCCTCACTAGGTCACGATTTTCAAGCTCATTACAGGCTTGAACATAGTGGGTAGAATCAGCACAAAACGAATGTTGTTTTCTCCAGAACACAAAGTTTTAAAGTCTAGAAACCTGTGTAGGATACTTATCCCAAAGAAGTGCACATGCTACATATGACTGTGAGTCCTCTTCACCTGGTTCACGATTTTGGAAGGGAATGGCATGCGTGAACACGTTTCATGGAAACGTCGTACCACAAGTGTGATTTCCTCCTGAACACAAAGAGTTACAGTATAGAAACTTCGGTATGACACTTATCCTAAAGAAGTGCACTTGCAACATTTGACTCAGAGTCCTCCTCACTTGGTTCACTATTTTGGAAAATCATGGACTGCGTGAACATGTGCCATGCAAATGTCACAAAACAAGTATGATGTTCTCCTGAACGCAAATGTTACAGTATACAAACTTCTGTAGGATACCTATCCCGAAGAAGCGCACTTCCTACATTTGATTCTGGATCCTCCACACTTGGTTCACTCTTTTAGAAATCATCCCCTGTATGAATAGGTTCCATGGAAACGTCGGAAAACACGTGTGATACTCTCCTGAACACAAAGAATTACAGTATAGAAACTTTTGTGGGATACTGACCGCTAAGAAGAGCACTTGCAACATTTGTTTCTGAGTCCTTCTCTCTCGGTTCACTGTTTTGGAATATCATGGCTTGTGTTTAAATGTACCATTGACTGTCACACAACATGTGTGACTTTCTCCTGATCACAAAGAGTTACAGTATAGAAACTTCTGTAGGATACGTATCCCAACGAAGTGCACTTGCAACATTTGACTCTGAGTCCTCCTCACTTGGTTAACTATTTTGGAAAAATCATGGCCTGCTTCAACATGTCCCATGGAAATGTGGCACAACAACTGTTCTTTTCTCCTGAACTCAAAGAGTTACAGTATAGGAACTTCCGTAGGATACTTACCGATAAGAAGTGCACGTGCAATATTTGACTCTGAACCCTCCTCCCTTGGTACACTATTTTGGAAAATAATGGCCTGCATAAACATGTTATATGCAA
The DNA here is from genome assembly GCA_023101885.1 of Typhlomys cinereus. Taxonomy (NCBI): domain Eukaryota; kingdom Metazoa; phylum Chordata; class Mammalia; order Rodentia; family Platacanthomyidae; genus Typhlomys; species Typhlomys cinereus. The sequence goes on from JALPQD010000878.1 coordinate 63,802, forward strand.
ATGTCGCAAAACAAGTATGATCTTCTCCTGAACGGGAAGTGTTACAGTATAGAATCTTCTGTAGGATACTTATCCCTAAGAAGTGCACTTCCAACATTTGACTCTCAGACTTCCTCACGTGGTTCACTCTTTTGGAAAATAAAGGCCTGAGTGAACATATACCATGAAAATGTCACAAAACCAGTTTGATTTTCTCCTGAATATAAAAAGTTACAAGGTTTGAACTTCTACAGGATTCTTATCACTGAGAAGTGAAAGTGAAACATGTGAATTTAATGCTTCTTCACTTCCTCACTATTTTAAAGCTCATTACAGGCCTGAACAAGGGTAGAATCAGCACAAAATGAATGTTGTTTTCTCCAGAACACAGAGTTTTATAGTCTAGAAACCTGTGTAGCATATTTATCCCAAAGAAGTGCACATGCTTCACTTGGTTCACGATTTTGGAAGCAAATGACATGCATGAACATGTTTCATGGAAACGTCTACGACAAGTGTGATTTCCTCCTGAATACAAAGAGTTACAGTATAGAAACTTCTGTACGACACTTATCCTAAAGAAGTGCACTTGCAACATTTGACTCAGAGTCCTCCTCACTTGGTTCACTATTTTGGAAAATCATGGCCTGCATGAACATGTACCATGCAAATGTGACAAAACAAGTATGATTTTCTCCTGAACGCAAATGTTACAGTATACAAACTTCTGTAGGATACTTATCCCTAAGAGGTGCACTTCCAGCATTTGACTCTGAATTCTCCTCACCTGATTCACTATTTTGGAAATTCATGGCCTGCGTGAACATGTTCCATGCAAATGTCATAAAACCAGGATGATTTTCCCCTGAATGCAAATGTTACAGAGTAGAAACTTCTGTAGGATACTTATCCCTACGAAGTACACTTCCTACATTTGATTCTGAATCCTCCACACTTGGTTCACTATTTCGGAAATCATCTCCTGCATGAATAAGTTCCATGGAAATGTCGTGAAACAAGTGTGATACTCTCTTGAACACAAAAATTACAGTATAGAAACTTTTGTGGGATACTTACCGCTAAGAAGAGCACTTGCAACATTTGACTCTGAGTACTTCTCTCTCGGTTCACTATTTTGGAATATCATGGCTTGCGTGTAAATGTACCATTGACTGTCACACAACAAGTGTGACTTTCTCCTGATCACATAGAGTTACAGTACAGAAACTTCTGTAGGATACTTATCCCCAAGAAGTGCACTTCCTACATTTGATTCTGAATCCTCCACACTTGGTTCACTATTTCGGAAATGATCTCCTGCATGAATAGGTTTCATGGAATCGTCGTAAAACAAGTGTGATACTCTCCTGAACACAAAGAATTACAGTATAGAAACTTTTGTGGGATACTTACCGCTAAGAAGAGCACTTACGACATTTGACTCTGAGTACTTCTCTCTCGGTTCACTATTTTGGAATATCACGGCTTGCGTGTAAATGTACCATTGACTGTCACACAACAAGTGTGACTTTCTCCTGATCACAAAGAGTTACAGTATAGAAACTTCTGTAGGATAAGTATCCCAACGAAGTGCACTTGCAACCTTTGACTCTGAGTCATCCTCACTTGGTTAACTATTTTGGAAAATCAAGGCCTGCGTGAACATATTCCATGAAATCGTCACAAACCCAGTGTGATTTTCTCCTGAACATAAAAATTTACAACGTATGAACATCTACAGGATTCTTATCACTTAGAAGTGGAAGTGAAACATGTGAATTTGACGCTTCCTCACTTGGTCACTATTTTCAAGCTAATTACAGGCCTGAACATAGTGGGTAGAATCAGCACAAAACGAATGTTGTTTTCTCCAGAACACAAAGTTTTACAGTCTAGAAACCTGTGTAGCATATTTATCCCAAAGAAGTGCACATGCTTCACTTGGTTCACGATTTTGGAAGCAAATGACATGCATGAACATGTTTCATGGAAACGTCTATGACAAGTGTGATTTCCTCCTGAATACAAAGAGTTACAGTATAGAAACTTCTGTACGACACATATCCTAAAGAAGTGCACTTGCAACATTTGACTCAGAGTCCTCCTCACTTGGTTCACTATTTTGGAAAATCATGGCCTGCATGAACATGTACCATGCAAATGTGACAAAACAAGTATGATTTTCTCCTGAACGCAAATGTTACAGTATACAAACTTCTGTAGGATACTTATCCCTAAGAGGTGCACTTCCAGCATTTGACTCTGAATTCTCCTCACCTGATTCACTACTTTGGAAATTCATGGCCTGCGTGAACATGTTCCATGCAAATGTCATAAAACCAGGATGATTTTCCCCTGAATGCAAATGTTACAGAGTAGAAACTTCTGTAGGATACTTATCCCTACGAAGTACACTTCCTACATTTGATTCTGAATCCTCCACACTTGGTTCACTATTTCGGAAATCATCTCCTGCATGAATAGGTTCCATGGAAATGTCGTAAAACAAGTGTGATACTCTCTTGAACACAAAAATTACAGTATAGAAACTTTTGTGGGATACTTACCGCTAAGAAGAGCACTTGCAACATTTGACTCTGAGTACTTCTCTCTCGGTTCACTATTTTGGAATATCATGGCTTGCGTGTAAATGTACCATTGACTGTCACTCAACAAGTGTGACTTTCTCCTGATCACATAGAGTTACAGTACAGAAACTTCTGTAGGATACTTATCCCCAAGAAGTGCACTTCCTACATTTGATTCTGAATCCTCCACACTTGGTTCACTATTTCGGAAATCATCTCCTGCATGAATAGGTTCCAAGGAAACGTCGTAAAACAAGTGTGATACTCTCCTGAACACAAAGAATTACAGTAAACAAACTTTTGTGGGATACTTACCGCTAAGAAGAGCACTTGCAATATTTGACTCTGAGTACTTCTCTCTCGGTTCACTATTTTGGAATATCATGGCTTGCGTGTAAATGTACCATCGACTGTCACACAACAAGTGTGACCTTCTCCTGATCACAAAGAGTTACAGTATAGAAACTTCTATGGGAAACGTACCTCAACGAAGTGCACTTGCAACCTTTGACTCTGAGTCATCCTCACTTGGTAAACTGTTTTGGAAAATCAAGGTCTGTGTGATCATATTCCATGAAATCGTCACAAAACCAGTGTGATTTTCTCCTGAACATAAAAATTTACAACGTATGAACATCTACAGGATTCTTGTCACTGAGAAGTGGAAGTGAAACATGTAAATTTGATGCTTCCTCACTTGCTCACTATTTTCAAGCTAATTACAGGCCTGAACATAGTGGATAGAATCAACACAAAACGAATGTTGTTTTCTCCAGAACACAAAGTTTTACAGTCTAGAAACCTGTGTAGCATACTTATCTCAAAGAAGTGCACATGCTACATATGACTGTGATTCCTCTTTACTTGGTTCACGATTTTGGAAGCAAATGACATGCATGAACATGTTTCATGGAAACGTCTATGACAAGTGTGATTTCCTCCTGAACACAAAGAGTTACAGTATAGAAACTTCTGTACAACACTTATCCTAAAGAAGTGCACTTGCAACATTTGACTCAGAGTCCTCCTCACTTGGTTCACTATTTTGGAAAATCATGGCCTGCCATAACATGTGCCATGCAAATGTCACAAAACAAGTATGATTTTCTCCTGAACGCAAATCTTGCAGTGTACAGACTTCTATAGGATACTTATCCCCAAGAAGTGCACTTCCAGCATTTGACTATGAATCCAACTCACTTGGTTCACTATTTTGGAAATTCATGGCCTGCTTGAACATGTTCCATGCAAGTGTCACAATACAAGGATGATTTTCTCCTGAACACAAATGTTACAGTGTAGAAACGTTTCTAGGATACGTATCCTAAGAAGTGCACGTCCTACCCTTGATTCTGAATCTTCCGCACTTCTTTCCCTATTTTAGAAATCATCTCCTGCATGAATAGGTTCATGGAAACGTCGCAAAACAGTGTGATTTTCTGCAGAACACAAAGAGGTACAGTATCGAAACTTCTGTAGGATACTTACCACTTAGAAGTGCACTTCCAACATTTGACTCTGAGTCCTCCTCACTTGTTTCACTATTTTGGAAAATCATTGCCTGCGTGAACATGTTCCATGGAAGCATTGCAAAACAAGTGTGATACTCTCCTGAACACAAAGAATTACAGTATAGAAACTTTTGTGGATACTTACCACTAATGAGAGCACTTGCAACATTTGACTCTGAGTCCTTCTCTTTTGGTTCACTATTGTGGAATATCATGGCTTGCATGTAAATGTTCCATTGACTGTCGCACAACACGTGTGACTTTCTCCTGATCAAAAAATTTACAGTATAGAAACTTCTGTAGGATACGTATCCCAACGAATTTCACTTGCAACATTTGACTCTGAGTCATCCACACTTAGTTCACTATTTCGGAAATCATCTCCTGCATGAATAGGTTCCATGGAAATGTCGTAAAAAAAGTGTGATACTCTCTTGAACACAAAAATTACAGTATAGAAACTTTTGTGGGATACTGACCGCTAAGAAGAGCACTTGCAACATTTGACTCTGAGTACTTCTCTCTCGGTTCACTATTTTGGAATATCATGGCTTGCGTGTAAATGTACCATTGACTGTCACACAACAAGTGTGACTTTCTCCTGATCACATAGAGTTACAGTACAGAAACTTCTGTAGGATACTTATCCCCAAGAAGTGCACTTCCTACATTTGATTCTGAATCCTCCACACTTGGTTCACTATTTCGGAAATGATCTCCTGCATGAATAGGTTTCATGGAAACGTCGTAAAACAAGTGTGATACTCTCCTGAACACAAAGAATTACAGTAAACAAACTTTTGTGGGATACTTACCGCTAAGAAGAGCACTTGCAACATTTGACTCTGAGTACTTCTCTCTCGGTTCACTATTTTGGAATATCATGGCTTGCGTGTAAATGTACCATCGACTGTCACACAACAAGTGTGACCTTCTCCTGATCACAAAGAGTTACAGTATAGAAACTTCTATGGGAAACGTATCTCAACGAAGTGCACTTGCAACCTTTGACTCTGAGTCATCCTCACTTGGTTAACTATTTTGGAAAAATCATGGCCTGCTTCAACATGTTCCATGGAAATGTGGCAAAACAACTGTTATTTTCTCCTGGACACAAATAGTTACAGTATAGGAACTTCCGTAGGATACTTACCGATAAGAAGTGCACGTGCAATATTTGAGTCTGAACCCTCCTCACTTGGTTCACTATTTTGGAAAATCATGGCCTGTGTGAACATGTTATATGCAAATGTCGCAAAACAAGTGTGATCTTCTCCTGAACACAAAGTGTTACAGTAGAGAATCTTCTGTAGGATACTTATCCCTAAGAAGTGCACTTCCAACATTTGACTCTCAGTCTTCCTCACTTGGTTCACTCTTTTGGAAAATCAAGGCCTGCGTGAACATATTCCATGAAAATGTCACAAAACCAGTTTGATTTTGTCCTGAACATAAAAAGTTACAATGTATGAACTTCTACAGGATTCTTATCACTGACAAGTGAAAGTGAAACTTGTGAATTTGACGTATCTTCACTTCCTCACTATTTACAAGCTCATTACAGGCCTGAACATGGGTAGAATCAGCACAAAATGAATGTTTTTTTCTCCAGAACACAAAGTTTTACAGTCTAGAATCCTGTGTAGCATACTTATCCCAAAGAAGTGCACATGCTACATATGACTGTGAGTCCTCTTCACCTGGGTCATGATTTTGGAAGGGAATGGCATGCGTGAACACGTTTCATGGAAACGTCGTACAACAAGTGTGATTTCCTCCTGAACACAAAGAGTTACAGTATAGAAACTTCGGTACGACACTTATCCTAAAGAAGTGCACTTGCAACATTTGACTCAGAGTCCTCCTCACTTGGTTCACTATTTTGGAAAATCGTGGCCTGCGTGAACATGTGCCATGCAAATGTCGCAAAACAAGTATGATTTTGTCCTGAACGCAAATGTTACAGTATACAAACTTCTGTAGGATACTTATCCCTAAGAGGTGCACTTCCAGCATTTGATTCTGTATCCTCCTCACCTGGTTCACTAGTTTGGAAATTCATGACCTGCATGAACATATTCCATGCAAATGTCACAAAACAAGGATGATTTTCCCCTGAACGCAAATGTTACAGAGTATAAACTTCTGTAGGATACTTATCCCCAAGAAGTGCACTTCCTACATTTGATTCTGAATCCTCCACACTTGGTTCACTCTTTTAGAAATCATCCCCTGTATGAATAGGTTCCATGGAAACGTCGGAAAACACGTGTGATACTCTCCTGAACACAAAGAATTACAGTATAGAAAATTTTGTGGGATACTGACCGCTAAGAAGAGCACTTGCAACATTTGTTTCTGAGTCCTTCTCTCTCGGTTCACTGTTTTGGAATATCATGGCTTGTGTTTAAATGTACAATTGACTGTCACACAACATGTGTGACTTTCTCCTGATCACAAAGAGTTACAGTATAGAAACTTCTGTAGGATACGTATCCCAACGAAGTGCACTTGCAACATTTGACTCTGAGTCCTCCTCACTTGGTTAACTATTTTGGAAAAATCATGGACTGCTTCAACAAGTCCCATGGAAATGTGGCACAACAACTGTTATTTTCTCCTGAACACAAAGAGTTACAGTATAGGAATTTCCGTAGGATACATACTGTTAAGAAGTGCTCGTGCAATATTTGACTCTGAACCCTCCTCAGTTGGTTCACTATTTTGGAAAATCACGGCCTGCATGAACATGTTCCATGCAAATGTCACAAAACAAGGATGATTTTCCCCTGAACGCAAATGTTACAGAGTACAAACTTCTGTAGGATACTTATCCCTACAAGGTGCACTTCCTACATTTGATTCTGAATCCTCCGCACTGGTTCACTATTTTGGAAATCATCTCCTACATGAATAGGTTCCATGGATACGTCGCAAAACAAGTGTGATTTTCTGTAGAACACAAAGAGGTACAGTATCGAAACTTCTGTAGGATACTTACCACTAAGAAGTGCACTTCTAACATTTGACTGTGAGTCCTCCTCACTTGGTTCACTATTTTGGACATCATGGCTTGTGTGTGTGTAAATGTTCCACTGCCTGTCGCACAACAAGAGTGGCTTTCTCCTGATCACAAAGAGTTCCAGTATAGAAACTTCTGTAGGATACGTATCCCAACGAAGTGCACTTGCAACATTTGACTCTGAGTCCTCCTTACTTGGTTAACTATTTAGGAAAAATCATGGCCTGCTTCAACATGTCCCATGGAAATGTGGCACAACAACTGTTATTTTCTCCTGAACACAAAGAGTTACAGTATAGGAACTGCCCTAGGATACTTACCAGTAAGAAGTGCACGTGCAAAATTTGACTCTGAACCCTCCTCACTTGGTTCACTATTTTGGAAGATCATGGCCTGCGTGAACATGTTATATGCAAATGTCACAAAACAAGTGTGATCTTCTCCTGAACACAAAGTGTTACAGTAGAGAATCTTCTGTAGGATACGTATCCCAACGAAGTGCACTTCCAATATTTGACTCTCAGTCTTCCTCACTTGGTTCACTCTTTTGGAAAATCAAGGCCTGCGTGAACATATTCCATGAAATCGTCACAAAACCAGTGTGATTTTCTCCTGAACATAAAAATTTACAACGTATGAACATCTACAGGATTCTTATCACTTAGAAGTGGAAGTGAAACATGTGAATTTGACGCTTTCTCACTTGGTCACTATTTTTAAGCTAATTACAGGCTTGAACATAGTTGGTAGAATCAGCACAAAATGAACGTTGTTTTCTCCAGAACACAAAGTTTTACAGTCTAGAAACCAGTGTAGTATACTTATCCCAAAGAAGTGCACATGCTACATATGACTGTGAGTCCTCTTCACCTGGTTCACGATTTTGGAAGGGAATGGCATGCGTGAACACGTGTCAGGGAAACGACGTACAACAAGTGTGATTTCCTCCTGAACACAAAGAGTTACAGTATAGAAACTTCTGTACGACACTAATCTAAAGAAGTGCACTTGTAACATTTGACTCAGAGTCCTCCTCACTTGGTTCATTATTTTGGAAAATCATGGCCTGCGTGAACATGTGCCATGCAAATGTCACAAAACAAGTATGATGTTCTCCTGAACGCAAATGTTACAGTATACAAACTTCTGTAGGATACATATACCGAAGAAGCGCACTTCCTACATTTGATTCTAGATCCTCCACACTTGGTTCACTATTTTGGAATCCATCTCCTGCATGAATAGGTTCCATGGAAACATCGCAAAACAAGTTTGATAATCTCCTGAACACAAAGAATTACAGTATAGAAACTTTTGTGGGAGACTTACCGCTAAGAAGAGCACTTGCAACCTGTGACTCTGAGTCCTTCTCTCTCGGTTCACTATTTTGGAATATCATGGCTTGCGTGTAAATGTACCATTGACTGTCGCACAGTAAGTGTGACTTTTTCCTGATCACAAAGAGTTACAGTATAAAAACTTCTGTAGGATTCCTATCCCAACGAAGTACACTTGCAACATTTGACTCTGAGTCCTCCTCACTTGGTTCACTATTTTGGAAAAATCATGGCCTGCTTCAACATGTTCCATGGAAATGTGGCACAACAACTGTTCTTTTCTCCTGAACTCAAAGAGTTACAGTATAGGAACTTCCGTAGGATACTTACCGATAAGAAGTGCACGTGAAATATTTGAGTCTGAACGCTCCTCACTTGGTTCACTATTTTGGAAAATCATGGCCTGCGTGAACATGTTATATGCAAATGTTGCAAAACAAGTGTGATCTTCTTCTGAACCCAAAGTGTTACAGTAGAGAATCTTCTGTAGGATACTTATCCCTAAGAAGTGCACTTCCAACATTTGACTCTCAGTCTTCCTCACTTGGTTCACTCTTTTGGAAAATCAAGGCCTGCATGAACATATTCCATGAAAATGTCACAAAACCAGTTTGATTTTGTCCTGAACATAAAAAGATACAAGGTATGAACTTCAACAGGATTCTTATCACTGAGAAGTGAAAGTGAAACATGTTAATTTGACGCCTCTTCACTTCCTCACTGTTTTCAAGCTCATTACAGGCCTGAATATGGGTAGAATCAGCACAAAATGAATGTTGTTTTCTACAGAACACAATGTTTTACAGTCTAGAAACCTGTGTAGCATACTTATCCCAAAGAAGTGCACATGTTACATATGACTGTGAGTCCTCTTCACCTGGTTCACGATTTTGGAAGGGAATGGCATGCGTGAACACGTGTCATGGAAACGTCATACAACAAGTGTGATTTCCTCCTGAACACAAAGAGTTTCAGTATAGAACTTCTGTATGACACTTATCCTATAGAAGTGCACTTGCAACATTTGACTCAGAGTCCTCCTCACTTGGTTCACCATTTTGGAAAATCGTGGCCTGCGTGAACATGTGCCATGCAAATGTCGCAAAACAAGTATAATTTTGTCCTGAACACAAATGTTACAGTATACAAACTTCTGTAGGATACTTATCCCTAAGAGGTGCATTTCCAGCATTTGATTCTGTATCCTCCTCACCTGGTCCACTATTTTGGAAATTCATGACCTGCATGAACATATTCCATGCAAATGTCACAAAACAAGGATGATTTTCCGATGAACGCAAATGTTACAGAGTAGAAACTTCTGTAGGATACATATCCCCAAGAAGTGCACTTCCTCCATTTGATTCTGAATCCTCCACACTTGGTTCACTATTTCAGAAATCATCTCCTGCATGAATAGGTTCCATGGAAACGTCATAAAACAAGTGTGATACTCTCCTGAACACAAAGAATTACAGTAAACAAACTTTTGTGGGATACTTACCGCTAAGAAGAGCACTTGCAACATTTGACTCTGAGTACTTCTCTCTCGGTTCACTATTTTGGAATATCATGGCTTGCATGTAAATGTACCATTGACTGTCACACAACATGTGTGACTTTCTCCTGATCACAAAGAGTTACAGCATAGAAACTTCTGCAGGATATGTATCCCAACGAAGTGCACTTGCAACATTTGACTCTGAGTACTTCTCTCTCGGTTCACTATTTTGGAATATCATGGCTTGCATGTAAATGTACCATTGACTGTCGCACAACATGTGTGACTTTCTCCTGATCACAAAGAGTTACAGCATAGAAACTTCTGTAGGATATGTATCCCAACGAAGTGCACTTGCAATATTTGACTCAGAGTCCTCCTCACTTGGTTCACTATTTTGGAAAATCATGGCCTGCATGAACATGTACCATGCAAATGTGACAAAACAAGTATGATTTTCTCCTGAACACAAATGTTACAGTATACAAACTTCTGTAGGATACTTATCCCTAAGAGGTGCACTTCCAGCATTTGACTCTGAATTCTCCTCACCTGATTCACTATTTTGGAAATTCATGGCCTGCGTGAACATGTTCCATGCAAATGTCATAAAACCAGGATGATTTTCCCCTGAATGCAAATGTTACAGAGTAGAAACTTCTGTAGGATACTTATCCCTACGAAGTACACTTCCTACATTTGATTCTGAATCCTCCACATTTGGTTCACTATTTCGGAAATGATCTCCTGCATGAATAGGTTCCATGGACATGTCGTAAAACAAGTGTGATACTCTCTTGAACACAAAAATTACAGTAAAGAAACTTTTGTGGGATACTTACCGCTAAGAAGAGCACTTGCAACATTTGACTCTGAGTCCTTCGCTCACGGTTCACTATTTTGGAATATCATGGCTTGCATGTAAATGTACCATTGACTGTCACACAACAAGTGTGACTTTCTCCTGATCACAAAGAGTTACAGTATAGGATACGTATCCCAACGAAGTGCACTTGCAACCTTTGACTCTGAGTGATCCTCACTTGGTTAACTATTTTGGAAAATCAAGGCCTGCGTGAACATATTCCATGAAATCGTCACAAACCCAGTGTGATTTTCTCCTGAACATAAAAATTTACAACGTATGAACATCTACAGGATTCTTATCACTTAGAAGTGGAAGTGAAACATGTGAATTTGACGCTTTCTCACTTGGTCACTATTTACAAGCTAATTACAGGCTTGAACATAGTTGGTATAATCAGCACAAAACGAATGTTATTTTCTCCAGAACACAAAGTTTTACACTCTAGAAACCTGTGTAGGATACTTATCCCAAAGAAGTGCACATGCTACATATGACTGTGAGTCCTCTTCACCTGGTTCACGATTTTGGAAGGGAATGGCATGCGTGAACACGTGTCATGGAATCGTCGTACAACAAGTGTGATTTCCTCCTGAACACAAAGAGTTACAGTACAGAAACTTCTGTACGACAATTATCCTAAAGAAGTGCGCTCGCAACATTTGACTCAGAATGTTCCTCACTTGGTTCACTATTTTGGAAAATCATGGCCTGTGTGAACATGTGCCATGCAAATGTCACAAAACAAGTATGATTCTCTCCTGAACGCAAATGTCACAGTATACAAACTTCTGTAGGATACTTATCCCTAGGAGGTGCACTTCTAGCATTTGACTCAGTTTCCTCCTCACTTGGTTCACTATTTTGGAAATTCATGGCCTGTGTGAACATGTTCCATGCAAATGTTACAAAACAAGGATGATTTTCTCCTGAACGCAAAAGTTACAGAGTAGAAACTTCTGTAGGATAATTATCGCCAAGAAGTGCACTTCCTACATTTGATTCCTAATCCTCCAGACTTGGTTCAATATTTTGGAAATCATGCACTGTATGAATAGGTTCCATAGAAACGTCGCAAAAGAAGTGTGATATTCTCCTGAACACAAAGAATTACAAAATAGAAACTTTTGTGGGATACTTACTGCTAAGAAGAGCACTTGCAACATTTGACTCTGAGTCCTTCTCTCTCGGTTCACTATTTTGGAATATCATGGCTTGCTTGTAAATGTACCTTTGACTGTCGCACAACAAGTGTGACTTTCTCCTGATCACAAAGAGTTACAGTATAGAAACTTCTGTAAGATACATTTCCCAACGAAGTGCACTTGCAACCTTTGACTCTGAGTCTTCCTCACTTGGTTAACTATTTTGGAAAAATCATGGCCTGCTTCAACATGTTCCATGGATATGTGGCACAAGAACTGTTCTTCTCTCCTGAACACAAAGAGTTACAGTATATGATCTTCCATAGGATACTTACCGGTAAGAAGTGCACGTGCAATATTTGACTCTGAACCCTCCTCACTTGGTTCGCTGTTTTCAAAGTCATGGCCTGCGTGAACATGTTATATGCAAATGTTGCAAAACAAGTGTGATCTTCGTCTGAACACAAAGTTAACACTATAGAATGTTCTGCAGGATACTTATCCCTAAGAAGTGCACCTTCAACATTTGACTCTCAGTCTTCCTCACTTGGTTCACTCTTTTGGAAAATCATGGCCTGCGTGAACATATTCCATGAAAACGTCAGAAAACCAGTGTGTTTTTCTCCTGAACATAAAAAGTTACAAGGTATGAACATCTACAGGATTCTTATCACTGAGAAGTGAAAGTGAAACATGTGAATTTGACGCTATCTCACTTCCTCACTATTTTCAAGATCATTACAGGCCAGAACATAGTGGGTAGAATCAGCACAAAACGAATGTTGTTTTCTCCACAACACAAAGGTTTACAGTCTAGAAACCTGTGTAGGATACTTTACCCAGGGAAGTGCACATGCTACCTATGACTGTGAGTCCTCTTCACTTGGTTCACTATTTTGAAAGGGAAAGACATGCATGAACATGTTCCATGGAAACCTCGAACGACAAGTGTGATTTCCTCTTGAACACAAAGTGTTACAGTATAGAAACTTCTGTACGACACTTATCCTAAAGAAGTTCACTTGCAACATTTGACTGACAGTCCTCCTCATTTGCTTAACTATTTTGGAAAATCATGGCCTGTGTGAACATGTGCCATGCAAATGTCACAAAACAAGTATGATTTTCACCTGAACGCAAATGTTACAGTATACAAACTTCCGTAAGATACTGATCCCTAAGAGGTGCACTTCCAGCTTTTGACTCTGAATCCTCCTTACTTGGTTCTCTATTTTAGAAATTCATGGCCTGCGTGCACATGTTCCATTCAAATGTCACAAAACAAGGATGATTTTCTCCTGAACGCGAATGTTACAGAGTAGAAACATCTCTAGGATATTTATCCCTACGAAGTGGTCTTCCTACCCTTGATCCTGAGTCCTCCGCACTGGTTCACTATTTTGAAAATCATCTCCTGCATGAATAGGTTCCATGGAATCATCGCAAAACAAGTGTGATTTTCTGCAGAACACAAAGAGGTAGAGTATGGAAAGTTCTGTAGGATACTCACCAATAAGAAGTGCACCTCCAACATTTGACTGTGAGTCCTCCTCACTTGGTTCAATATTTTGGAACATCATGGCTTGTTTGTAAATGTTCCCCTGCCTGTCGCACAACAAGTGTGACTTTCTCCTGATCACAAAGAGTTACAGCATAGAAACTTCTGTAGGATATGTATCCCAACGAAGTGCACTTGCAACATTTGACTCTGAGTCATCCTCACTTGGTTAACGATTTTGGAAAATCATGGCCTGTGTGAACATGTGCCACGCAAATGTCGCAAAACAAGTATGATTTTCTCCTGAACGCAAATGTTACAGTATACAAACTTCTGTAGTATAATTATCGCTAAGAGGTGCACTTCCCGCATTTGATTCTGAATTCTCCTCCCCTGGTTCACTATTTTGGAAATTCATGACCTGCATGAACATATTCCATGCAAATGTCACAAAACAAGGATGATTTTCCAATGAACGCAAATGTTACAGAGTAGAAACTTCTGTAGGATACTTATCCCTACGAAGTGCACTTCCTACATTTGATTCTGGATCCTCCACACTTGGTTCACTATTTCAGAAATCATGTCCTGCATGAATAGGTTCCATGGAAACGTCAGAAAACAAGTGTGATACTCTCCTGAACACAAAGAATTACAGTAAACAAACTTTTGTGGGATACTTACCCCTAAGAAGAGCACTTGCAACATTTGACTCTGACTACTTCTCTCGGTTCACTATTTTGGAATATCATGGCTTGCTTGTAAATGTACCATTGACTGTCGCACAACATGTGTGACTGTCTCCTGATCACAAAGAGTTACAGCATAGAAACTTCTGTAGGATATGTATCCCAACGAAGTGCACTTGCAACATTTGACTCTGAGTCATCCTCACTTGGTTCACTGTTTTGGAAAATCATGGCCTGCGTTAACATGTGCCATGCAAATGTCACAAAACAAGTATGATTTTCTCCTGAACGCAAATGTTACAGTATACAAACTTCTGTAGGATACTTATCCCTAAGAGGTGCACTTCCAGCATTTGATTCTGAATTCTCCTCTCCTGGTTCACTATTTTGGAAATTCATGGCCTGCGTGAACATGTTCCATGCAAATGTCACAAAACAAGGATGATTTTCCCCAGAACGCAAATGTTACAGAGTAGAAACTTCTGTAGGATACTTATCCCTACGAAGTGCACTTCCTACATTTGATTCTGAATCCTCCACACTTGGTTCAGTATTTCGGAAATCATCTCCTGCATGAATAGGTTCCATGGAAACGTTGTAAAACAAGTGTGATACTCTCTTGAACACGAAGTATTACAGTTAAGAAACTTTTGTGGGATACTTACCGCTAAGAAGAGCACTTGCAACATTTGACTCTGAGTACTTCTCTCTCGGTTCACTATTTTGGAATATCATGGCTTGTGTGTAAATGTACCATTGACTGTCACACAACAGCTGTGACTTTCTCCTGATCACAAAGAGTTACAGTATAGAAACTTCTGTAGGATACGTATCCCAATGAAGTGCACTTGCAACATTTGACTCTGAGTCATCCTCACTTGGTTAACGATTTTGGAAAATCAAGGCCTGCGTGATCATATTCCATGAAATCGTCACAAAACCAGTGTGATTTTCTCCTGAACATAAAAGTTTACAACGTATGAACATCTACAGGATTCTTATCACTTAGAAGTGGAAGTGAAACATGTGAATTTGACACTTCCTCACTTGGTCACTATTTTCAAGCTAATTACAGGCTTGAACATAGTTGGTAGAATCAGCACAAAACGAATGTTGTTTTCTCCAGAACACAAAGTTTTACAGTCTAGAAACCTGTGTAGGATACTTATCCCAAAGAAGTGCACATGTTACATATGAATGTGAGTCCTCTTCACCTGGGTTACGATTTTGGAAGGGAATCGCATGGGTGAATACGTTTCATGGAAATGTCGTACAACAAGTGTGATTTCCTCCTGAACACAAAGAGTTACGGTATAGAAACTTCTGTACGACACTTATCCCAAAGAAGTGCACTTGCAACATTTGACTCAGAGTCCTCCTCACTTGCTTCACTATTTTGGAAAATCATGGCCTGCGTGAACATGTGCCACCCAAATGTCGCAAAACAAGTATGATTTTCTCCTGAACGCAAATGTTACAATATACAAACTTCTGTAGTATAGTTATCGCTAAGAGGTGCACTTCCAGCATTTGACTCTGAATTTTCCTCACCTGGTTCACTATTTTGGAAATTCATGGCCTGTGTGAACATGTTCCATGCAAATGTCACAAAACAAGGATGATTTTCCCTTGAACACAAATGTCACAGAGTAGAAACTTATGTAGGATACTTATCCCTGCGAGTGCACTTCCTACATTTGATTCTGGATCCTCCACACTTGGTTCCCTATTTCAGCAATCATCTCCTGCATGAATAGGTTCCATGGAAATGTCGTAAAACAAGTGTGATACTCTCTTGTACACAAAGAATTACAGTAAAGAAACTTTTGTGGGATACTTACCGCTAAGAAGAGACTTGCAACCTGTGACTCTGAGTCCTTCTCTCTCGGTTCACTATTTTGGAATATTATGGCTTGCGTGTAAATGAACCATTGACTGTCGCACAGTAAGTGTGACTTTTTCCTGATCACAAAGAGTTACAGTATAAAAACTTCTGTAGGATTCCTATCCCAACGAAGTACACTTGCAACATTTTACTCTGAGTCCTCCTCACTTGGTTCACTATTTTGGAAAAATCATGGCCTGCTTCAACATGTTCCATGGAAATGTGGCACAACAACTGTTCTTTTCTCCTGAACACAAAGAGTTACAGTATAGGAACTTCCGTAGGATACTTACAGGTAAGAAGTGCACGTGAAATATTTGAGTCTGAACCCTCCTCACTTGATTCACTATTTTGGAAAATCATGGCCTGCGTGAACATGTTATATGCAAATGTTGCAAAACAAGTGTGATCTTCTTCTGAACACAAAGTGTTACAGTAGAGAATCTTCTGTAGGATACTTATCCCTAAGAAGTGCACTTCCAGCATTTGACTCTCAGTCTTCCTCACTTGGTTCACTCTTTTGGAAAATCAAGGCCTGCGTGAACATATTCCATGAAAACGTCACAAAACCAGTTTGATTTTGTCCTGAACATAAAAAGATACAAGGTATGAACTTCTACAGGATTCTTATCACTGAGAAGTGAAAGTGAAACATGTTAATTTGACGCTTCTTCACTTCCTCACTATTTTCAAGCTCATGACAGGCCTGAACATGGGTAGAATCAGCACAAAATGAATGTTTTTTTCTCCAGAACACAAAGTTTTACAGTCTAGAACCCTGTGTAGCATACTTATCCCAAAGATGTGCACATGTTACATATGACTGTGATTCCTCTTCACCTGGTTCACGATTTTGGAAGGGAATGGCATGCGTGAACACGTGTCATGGAAACGTCGGACAACAAGTGGGATTTCCTCCTGAACACAAAGAGTTTCAGTATAGAAACTACTGTACGACACTTATCCTATAGAAGTGCACTTTCAACATTTGACTCAGAGTCCTCCTCACTTGGTTCACCATTTTGGAAAATCGTGGCCTGCGTGAACATGTGCCATGCAAATGTCGCAAAACAAGTATGATTTTGTCCTGAACGCAAATGTTACAGTATACAAACTTCTGTAGGACACTTATCCCTAAGAGGTGCACTTCCAGCATTTGATTCTGAATTCTCCTCTCCTGGTTCACTATTTTGGAAATTCATGATCTGCATGAACAAATTCCATGCAAATGTCACAAAACAAGGATGATTTTCCGATGAACTCAAATCTTAAAGAGTAGAAACTTCTGTAGGATACTTATCCCCAAGAAGTGCAATACCTACATTTGATTCTGAATCCTCCACACTTTGTTCACTATTTCAGAAATCATCTCCTGCATGAATAGGTTCCATGGAAACGTCATAAAACAAGTGTGATACTCTCCTGAACACAAAGAATTACAGGAAACAAACTTTTGTGGGATGCTTACCGCTAAGAAGAGCACTTGCAACATTTGACTCTGGCTACTTCTCTCTCGGTTCACTATTTTGGAATATCATGGCTTGCTTGTAAATGTACCATTGACTGTCGCACAGCAAGTGTGACTTTCTCCTGATCACAAAGAGTTACAGCATAGAAACTTCTGTAGGATATGTATCCCAACGAAGTGCACTTGCAACATTTGACTCTGAGTCCTCCTCACTTAGTTCACTATTTTGGAAAATCATGGCCTGCGTTAACATGTGCCATGCAAATGTCACAAAACAAGTATGATTTTCTCCTGAACGCAAATGTTACAGTATACAAACTTCTGTAGGATACTTATCCCTAAGAGGTGCACTTCCAGCATTTGATTCTGAATTCTCCTCTCCTGGTTCACTATTTTGGAAATTCATGGCCTGCGTGAACATGTTCCATGCAAATGTCACAAAACAAGGATGATTTTCCCCAGAACGCAAATGTTACAGAGTAGAAACTTCTGTAGGATACTTATCCCTACGAAGTGCACTTCCTACATTTGATTCTGAATCCTCCACACTTGGTTCAGTATTTCGGAAATCATCTCCTGCATGAATAGGTTCCATGGAAACGTTGTAAAACAAGTGTGATACTCTCTTGAACACGAAGTATTACAGTTAAGAAACTTTTGTGGGATACTTACCGCTAAGAAAAGCACTTGCAATATTTGACTCTGAGTACTTCTCTCTCGGTTCACTATTTTGGAATATCATGGCTTGTGTGTAAATGTACCATTGACTGTCACACAACAACTGTGACTTTCTCCTGATCACAAAGAGTTACAGTATAGAAACTTCTGTAGGATACGTATCCCAACGAAGTGCACTTGCAACATTTGACTCTGAGTCATCCTCACTTGGTTTGATTTTGGAAAATCAAGGCCTGCGTGATCATATTCCATGAAATCGTCACAAAACCAGTGTGATTTTCTCCTGAACATAAAAATTTACAACGTATGAACATCTACAGGATTCTTATCACTTAGAAGTGGAAGTGAAACATGTCAATTTGACGCTTCCTCACTTGGTCACTATTTTCAAGCTAATTACAGGCTTGAACATAGTTGGTAGAATCAGCACAAAACGAATGTTGTTTTCTCCAGAACACAAAGTTTTACAGTCTAGAAACCTGTGTAGGATACTTATACCAAAGAAGTGCACATGCTACATATGAATGTGAGTCCTCTTCACTTGGTTCACGATTTTGGAAGGGAATCGCATGCGTGAATACATTTCATGGAAATGTCGTACAACAAGTGTGATTTCCTCCTGAACACAAAGAGTTACAGTATAGAAACTTCTGTACGACACTTATCCCAAAGAAGTGCACTTGCAACATTTGATTCAGAGTCCTTCTCACTTGCTTCACTATTTTGGAAAATCATGGCCTGCGTGAACATGTGCCACGCAAATGTCGCAAAACAAGTATGATTTTCTCCTGAACGCAAATGTTTCAGTATACAAACTTCTCTAGTATAGTTATCGCTAAGAGGTGCACTTCCAGCATTTGACTCTGAATTCTCCTCACCTGGTTCACTATTTTGGAAATTCATGGCCTGCGTGAACATGTTCCATGCAAATGTCACAAAACAAGGATGATTTTCCCCTCAACGCAAATGTTACAGAGTAGAAACTTCTGTAGGATACTTATCCCTACGAAGTGCACTTCCTACATTTGATTCTGAATCCTCCACACTTGGTTCAGTATTTCGGAAATCATCTCCTGCATGAATAGGTTCCATGGAAACGTTGTAAAACCAGTGTGATACTCTCTTGAACACAAAGAATTACAGTAAAGAAACTTTTGTGGGATACTTACCGCTAAGAAGAGCACTTGCAACATTTGACTCTGAGTCCTTCTCTCTCGGTTCACTATTTTGGGATATCATGGCTTGCATGTAAATGTACCATTGACTGTCACACAACAACTGTGACTTTCTCCTGATCACAAAGAGTTACAGTATAGAAACTTCTGTAGGATACGTATCCCAACGAAGTGCACTTTCAACCTTTGACTCTGAGTCATCCTCACTTGGTTAACGATTTTGGAAAATCAAGGCCTGCGTGAACATATTCCATGAAATCGTCACAAAACCAGTGTGATTTTCTCCTGAACATAAAAGTTTACAACGTATGAACATCTACAGGATTCTTATCACTTAGAAGTGGAAGTGAAACATGTGAATTTGACGCTTTCTCACTTGGTCACTATTTTCAAGCTAATTACAGGCTTGAACATAGTTGGTAGAATCAGCACAAAACGAATGTTGTTTTCTCCAGAACACAAAGTTTTACAGTCTAGAAACCTGTGTAGGATACTTATCCCAAAGAAGTGCACATGCTACATATGACTGTGAGTCCTCTTCACCTGGTTCACGATTTTGGAAGGGAATGGCATGCGTGAACACGTGTCATGGAAACGTCGTACAACAAGTGTGATTTCCTCCTGAACACAAAGAGTTACAGTACAGAAACTTCTGTACGACAAATATCCTAAAGAAGTGCGCTCGCAACATTTGACTCAGAATGTTCCTCACTTGGTTCACTATTTTGAAAAATCATGGCCTGTGTGAACATGTGCCATGCAAATGTCACAAAACAAGTATGATTCTCTCCTGAACGCAAATGTCACAGTATACAAACTTCTGTAGGATACTTATCCCTAGGAGGTGCACTTCTAGCATTTGACTCAGTTTCCTCCTCACTTGGTTCACTATTTTGGAAATTCATGGCCTGTGTGAACATGTTCCATGCAAATGTTACAAAACAAGGATGATTTTCTCCTGAACGCAAAAGTTACAGAGTAGAAACTTCTGTAGGATACTTATCCCCAAGAAGTGCACTTCCTACATTTGATTCTGAATCCTCTAGACTTGGTTCAATATTTTGGAAATCATGCACTGTATGAATAGGTTCCATAGAAACGTCGCAAAAGAAGTGTGATATTCTCCTGAACACAAAGAATTACAGCATAGAAACTTTTGTGGGATACTTACTGCTAAGAGGAGCACTTGCAACATTTGACTCTGAGTCCTTCTCTCTCGGTTCACTATTTTGGAATATCATGGCTTGCTTGTAAATGTACCTTTGACTGTCGCACAACAAGTGTGACTTTCTCCTGATCACAAAGAGTTACAGTATAGAAACTTCTGTAAGATACATTTCCCAACGAAGTGCACTTGCAACCTTTGACTCTGAGTCCTCCTCACTTGGTTAACTATTTTGGAAAAATCATGGCCTGCTTCAACATGTTCCATGGAAATGTGGCACAAGAACTGTTCTTTTCTCCGGAACACAAAGAGGTACAGTATAGGAACTTCCATAGGATACTTACCGGTAAGAAGTGCACGTGCAATATTTGACTCTGAACCATCCTCACTTGGTTCGCTGTTTTGAAAGTCATGGCCTGCGTGAACATGTTATATGCAAATGTCGCAAAACAAGTGTGATCTTCTCCTGAACACAAAGTGTAACACTATAGAATGTTCTGCAGGATACTTATTCCTAAGAAGTGCACCTTCAACATTTGACTCTCAGTCTTCCTCACTTGGTTCACTCTTTTGGAAAATCACGGCCTGCGTGAACATATTCCATGAAATCGTCACAAAACCAGTGTGATTTTCTCCTGAACATGAAAAGTTACAAGGTATGAACATCTACAGGATTCTTATCACTGAGAAGTGAAAGTGAAACATGTGAATTTGACGCTATCTCACTTCCTCTCTATTTTCAACCTCATTACAGGCCAGAACATAGTGGGTAGAATCAGCACAAAACGAATGTTGTTTTCTCCACAACACAAAGGTTTACAGTCTAGAAACCTGTGTAGGATACTTATCCCAAGGAAGTGCACATGCTACCTATGACTGTGAGTCCTCTTCACTTGGTTCACTATTTGGAAAGGGAAAGACATGCATGAACATGTTCCATGGAAACGTCGAATGACAAGTGTGATTTCCTCTTGAACACAAAGTGTTACAGTATAGAAACTTCTGTACGACACTTATCTTAAAGAAGATCACTTGCAACATTTGACTGACAGTCCTCCTCATTTGCTTAACTATTTTGGAAAATCATGGCCTGTGTGAACATGTGCCATGCAAATGTCACAAAACAAGTATGATTTCCACCTGAACGCAAATGTTACAGTATACAAACTTCCGTAAGATACTGATCCCTAAGAGGTGCACTTCCAGCTTTTGACTCTGAATCCTCCTTACTTGGTTCTCTATTTTAGAAATTCATGGCCTGCGTGAACATGTTCCATTCAAATGTCACAAAACAAGGATGATTTTCTCCTGAACGCAAATGTTACAGAGTAGAAACATCTCTAGGATATTTATCCCTACGAAGTGGTCTTCCTACCCTTGATCCTGAATCCTCCGCACTGGTTCACTATTTTGAAAATCATTTCCTGCATGAATAGGTTCCATGGAAACATCGCAAAACAAGTGTGATTTTCTGCAGAACACAAAGAGGTACAGTATGGAAACTTCTGTAGGAAACTTACCAATAAGAAGTGCACCTCCAACATTTGACTGTGAGTCCTCCTCACTTGGTTCAATATTTTGGAACATCATGGCTTGTTTGTAAATGTTCCACTGCCTGTCGCACAACAAGTGTGACTTTCTCCTGATCACAAAGAGTTACAGTATAGAAACTTCTCTGGATACGTATCTCAACGAAGTGCACTTGCAACATTTGACTCAGAGTCTTCCTCACTTGGTTCACTATTTTGGAAAATAATGGCCTGCGTGAACATGTGCCAAGCATATGTCACAAAACAAGTATGATTTTCTCCTGAACGCAAATGTTACAGTATACAAACTTCTGTAGGATACTTATCTCTAAGAGGTGCACTTCCAGCATTTGATTCTGAATTCTCCTCACCTGGTTCACTATTTTGGAAATTCATGTCCTGCGTGAACATGTTCCATGCAAATGTCACAAAACAAAATGATTTTCCCCTGAACGCAAATGTTACAGAGTAGAAACTTCTGTAGGATACTTATCCCTACGAAGTGCACTTCCTACATTTGATTCTGAATCCTCCACACTTGGTTCAGTATTTCGGAAATCATCTCCTGCATGAATAGGTTCCATGGAAACGTTGTAAAACAAGTGTGATACTCTCTTGAACACAAAGAATTACAGTAAAGAAACTTTTGTGGGATACTTACCGCTAAGAAGAGCACTTGCAATATTTGACTCTGAGTACTTCTCTCTCGGTTCACTATTTTGGAATATCATGGCTTGTGTGTAAATGTACCATTGACTGTCACACAACAAGTGTGACTTTCTCCTGATCACAAAGAGTTACAGTATAGAAACTTCTGTAGGATACGTATCCCAACGAAGTGCACTTGCAACATTTGACTCTGAGTCATCCTCACTTGGTTAACGATTTTGGAAAATCAAGGCCTGCGTGATCATATTCCATGAAATCATCACAAAACCAGTGTGATTTTCTCCTGAACATAAAAATTTACAACGTATGAACATCTACAGGATTCTTATCACTTAGAAGTGGAAGTGAAACATGTGAATTTGACGCTTTCTCACTTGGTCACTATTTTCAAGCTAATTACATGCTTGAACATAGTTGGTAGAATCAGCACAAAACGAATGCTGTTTTCTCCAGAACACAAAGTTTTACAGTCTTGAAACCTGTGTAGGATACTTATCCCAAAGAAGTACACATCCTACATATGAATGTGAGTCCTCTTCACTTGGTTCACGATTTTGGAAGGGAATCGCATGCGTGAATACGTTTCATGGAAATGTCGTACAACAAGTGTGATTTCCTCCTGAACACAAAGAGTTACTGTATAGAAACTTCTGTACGACACTTATCCCAAAGAAGTGCACTTGCAACATTTGACTCAGAGTCCTCCTCACTTGCTTCACTATTTTGGAAAATCATGGCGTGCGTTAACATGTGCCACGCAAATGTCGCAAAACAAGTATGATTTTCTCCTGAACGCAAATGTTACAGTATACAAACTTCTGTAGTATAATTATCGCTAAGAGGTGCACTTCCAGCATTTGACTCTGAATTCTCCTCACCTGGTTAACTATTTTGGGAATTCATGGCCTGCGTGAACATGTTCCATGCAAATGTCACAAAACAAGGATGATTTTCCCCTCAACGCAAATGTTACAGAGTAGAAACTTCTGTAGGATACTTATCCCTACGAAGTGCACTTCCTACATTTGATTCTGAATCCTCCACACTTGGTTCAGTATTTCGGAAATCATCTCCTGCATGAATAGGTTCCATGGAAACGTTGTAAAACAAGTGTGATACTCTCTTGAACACAAAGAATTACAGTAAAGAAACTTTTGTGGGATACTTACCGCTAAGAAGAGCACTTGCAACATTTGACTCTGAGTCCTTCTCTCTCGGTTCACTATTTTGGAATATCATGGCTTGCATGTAAATGTACCATTGAATGTCACACAACAACTGTGACTTTCTCCTGATCACAAAGAGTTACAGTATAGAAACTTCTGTAGGATACGTATCCCAACGAAGTGCACTTGCAACCTTTGACTCTGAGTCATCCTCACTTGGTTAACGATTTTGGAAAATCAAGGCCTGCGTGAACATATTCCATGAAATCGTCACAAAACCAGTGTGATTTTCTCCTGAACATAAAAGTTTACAACGTATGAACATCTACAGGATTCTTATCACTTAGAAGTGGAAGTGAAACATGTGAATTTGACGCTTTCTCACTTGGTCACTATTTTCAAGCTAATTACAGACTTGAACATAGTTGGTAGAATCAGCACAAAACGAATGTTGTTTTCTCCAGAACACAAAGTTTTACAGTCTAGAAACCTGTGTAGTATACTTATCCCAAAGAAGTGCACATGCTACATATGACTGTGAGTCCTCTTCACCTGGTTCACGATTTTGGAAGGGAATGGCATGCGTGAACACGTGTCATGGAAACGTCGTACAACAAGTGTGATTTCCTCCTGAACACAAAGAGTTACAGTACAGAAACTTCTGTACGACAATTATCCTAAAGAAGTGCGCTCGCAACATTTGACTCAGAATGTTCCTCACTTGGTTCACTATTTTGAAAAATCATGGCCTGTGTGAACATGTGCCATGCAAATGTCACAAAACAAGTATGATTCTCTCTTGAACGCAAATGTCACAGTATACAAACTTCTGTAGGATACTTATCCCTAGGAGGTGCACTTCTAGCATTTGACTCAGTTTCCTCCTCACTTGGTTCACTATTTTGGAAATTCATGGCCTGTGTGAACATGTTCCATGCAAATGTTACAAAACAAGGATGATTTTCTCCTGAACGCAAAAGTTACAGAGTAGAAACTTCTGTAGGATACTTATCCCCAAGAAGTGCACTTCCTACATTTGATTCTGAATCCTCTAGACTTGGTTCAATATTTTGGAAATCATGCACTGTATGAATAGGTTCCATAGAAACGTCGCAAAAGAAGTGTGATATTCTCCTGAACACAAAGAATTACAGCATAGAAACTTTTGTGGGATACTTACTGCTAAGAAGAGCACTTGCAACATTTGACTCTGAGTCCTTCTCTCTCGGTTCACTATTTTGGAATATCATGGCTTGCTTGTAAATGTACCTTTGACTGTCGCACAACAAGTGTGACTTTCTCCTGATCGCAAAGAGTTACAGTATAGAAACTTCTGTAAGATACATTTCCCAACGAAGTGCACTTGCAACCTTTGACTCTGAGTCCTCCTCACTTGGTTAACTATTTTGGAAAAATCATGGCCTGCTTCAACATGTTCCATGAAAATGTGGCACAAGAACTGTTCTTTTCTCCGGAACACAAAGAGGTACAGTATAGGAACTTCCATAGGACACTTACCGGTAAGAAGTGCACGTGCAATATTTGACTCTGAACCATCCTCACTTTGTTCGCTGTTTTGAAAGTCATAACCTGCGTGAACATGTTATATGCAAATGTCGCAAAACAAGTGTGATCTTCTCCTGAACACAAAGTGTAACACTATAGAATGTTCTGCAGGATACTTATTCCTAAGAAGTGCACCTTCAACATTTGACTCTCAGTCTTCCTCACTTGGTTCACTCTTTTGGAAAATCACGGCCTGCGTGAACATATTCCATGAAATCGTCACAAAACCAGTGTGATTTTCTCCTGAACATGAAAAGTTACAAGGTATGAACATCTACAGGATTCTTATCACTGAGAAGTGAAAGTGAAACATGTGAATTTGACGCTATCTCACTTCCTCACTATTTTCAACCTCATTACAGGCCAGAACATAGTGGGTAGAATCAGCACAAAACGAATGTTGTTTTCTCCACAACACAAAGGTTTACAGTCTAGAAACCTGTGTAGGATACTTATCCCAAGGAAGTGCACATGCTACCTATGACTGTGAGTCCTCTTCACTTGGTTCACTATTTGGAAAGGGAAAGACATGCATGAACATGTTCCATGGAAACGTCGAACGACAAGTGTGATTTCCTCTTGAACACAAAGTGTTACAGTATAGAAACTTCTGTACGACACTTATCTTAAAGAAGATCACTTGCAACATTTGACTGACAGTCCTCCTCATTTGCTTAACTATTTTGGAAAATCATGGCCTGTGTGAACATGTGCCATGCAAATGTCACAAAACAAGTATGATTTCCACCTGAACGCAAATGTTACAGTATACAAACTTCCGTAAGATACTGATCCCTAAGAGGTGCACTTCCAGCTTTTGACTCTGAATCCTCCTTACTTGGTTCTCTATTTTAGAAATTCATGGCCTGCGTGAACATGTTCCATTCAAATGTCACAAAACAAGGATGATTTTCTCCTGAACGCAAATGTTACAGAGTAGAAACATCTCTAGGATATTTATCCCTACGAAGTGGTCTTCCTACCCTTGATCCTGAGTCCTCCGCACTGGTTCACTATTTGAAAATCATTTCCTGCATGAATAGGTTCCATGGAAACATCGCAAAACAAGTGTGATTTTCTGCAGAACACAAAGAGGTACAGTATGGAAACTTCTGTAGGAAACTTACCAATAAGAAGTGCACCTCCAACATTTGACTGTGAGTCCTCCTCACTTGGTTCAATATTTTGGAACATCATGGCTTGTTTGTAAATGTTCCACTGCCTGTCGCACAACAAGTGTGACTTTCTCCTGATCACAAAGAGTTACAGTATAGAAACTTCTCTGGATACGTATCTCAACGAAGTGCACTTGCAACATTTGACTCAGAGTCTTCCTCACTTGGTTCACTATTTTGGAAAATAATGGCCTGCGTGAACATGTGCCAAGCATATGTCACAAAACAAGTATGATTTTCTCCTGAACGCAAATGTTACAGTATACAAACTTCTGTAGGATACTTATCTCTAAGAGGTGCACTTCCAGCATTTGATTCTGAATTCTCCTCTACCTGGTTCACTATTTTGGAAATTCATGTCCTGCGTGAACATGTTCCATGCAAATGTCACAAAACAAGATGATTTTCCCCTGAACTGCAAATGTTACAGAGTAGAAACTTCTGTAGGATACTTATCCCTACGAAGTGCACTTCCTACATTTGATTCTGAATCCTCCACACTTGGTTCAGTATTTCGGAAATCATCTCCTGCATGAATAGGTTCCATGGAAACGTTGTAAAACAAGTGTGATACTCTCTTGAACACAAAGAATTACAGTAAAGAAACTTTTGTGGGATACTTACCGCTAAGAAGAGCACTTGCAATATTTGACTCTGAGTACTTCTCTCTCGGTTCACTATTTTGGAATATCATGGCTTGTGTGTAAATGTACCATTGACTGTCACACAACAAGTGTGACTTTCTCCTGATCACAAAGAGTTACAGTATAGAAACTTCTGTAGGATACGTATCCCAACGAAGTGCACTTGCAACATTTGACTCTGAGTCATCCTCACTTGGTTAACGATTTTGGAAAATCAAGGCCTGCGTGATCATATTCCATGAAATCATCACAAAACCAGTGTGATTTTCTCCTGAACATAAAAATTTACAACGTATGAACATCTACAGGATTCTTATCACTTAGAAGTGGAAGTGAAACATGTGAATTTGACGCTTTCTCACTTGGTCACTATTTTCAAGCTAATTACAGGCTTGAACATAGTTGGTAGAATCAGCACAAAGCGAATGCTGTTTTCTCCAGAACACAAAGTTTTACAGTCTTGAAACCTGTGTAGGATACTTATCCCAAAGAAGTACACATCCTACATATGAATGTGAGTCCTCTTCACTTGGTTCACGATTTTGGAAGGGAATCGCATGCGTGAATACGTTTCATGGAAATGTCGTACAACAAGTGTGATTTCCTCCTGAACACAAAGAGTTACTGTATAGAAACTTCTGTACGACACTTATCCCAAAGAAGTGCACTTGCAACATTTGACTCAGAGTCCTCCTCACTTGCTTCACTATTTTGGAAAATCATGGCGTGCGTTAACATGTGCCACGCAAATGTCGCAAAACAAGTATGATTTTCTCCTGAACGCAAATGTTACAGTATACAAACTTCTGTAGTATAATTATCGCTAAGAGGTGCACTTCCAGCATTTGACTCTGAATTCTCCTCACCTGGTTAACTACTTTGGGAATTCATGGCCTGCGTGAACATGTTCCATGCAAATGTCACAAAACAAGGATGATTTTCCCCTCAACGCAAATGTTACAGAGTAGAAACTTCTGTAGGATACATTATCCCTACGAAGTGCACTTCCTACATTTGATTCTGAATCCTCCACACTTGGTTCAGTATTTCAGAAATCATCTCCTGCATGAATAGGTTCCATGGAAACGTTGTAAAACAAGTGTGATACTCTCTTGAACACAAAGAATTACAGTAAAGAAACTTTTGTGGGATACTTACCGCTAAGAAGAGCACTTGCAACATTTGACTCTGAGTCCTTCTCTCTCGGTTCACTATTTTGGAATATCATGGCTTGCATGTAAATGTACCATTGACTGTCACACAACAACTGTGACTTTCTCCTGATCACAAAGAGTTACAGTATAGAAACTTCTGTAGGATACGTATCCCAACGAAGTGCACTTGCAACCTTTGACTCTGAGTCATCCTCACTTGTTTAACTATTTTGGAAAATCAAGGCCTGCGTGAACATATTCCATGAAATCGTCACAAAACCAGTGTGATTTTCTCCTGAACATAAAAGTTTACAACGTATGAACATCTACAGGATTCTTATCACTTAGAAGTGGAAGTGAAACATGTGAATTTGACGCTTTCTCACTTGGTCACTATTTTCAAGCTAATTACAGACTTGAACATAGTTGGTAGAATCAGCACAAAACGAATGTTGTTTTCTCCAGAACACAAAGTTTTACAGTCTAGAAACCTGTGTAGTATACTTATCCCAAAGAAGTGCACATGCTACATATGACTGTGAGTCCTCTTCACCTGGTTCACGATTTTGGAAGGGAATGGCATGCGTGAACACGTGTTATGGAAACGTCGTACAACAAGTGTGATTTCCTCCTGAACACAAAGAGTTACAGTACAGAAACTTCTGTACGACAATTATCCTAAAGAAGTGCGCTCGCAACATTTGACTCAGAATGTTCCTCACTTGGTTCACTATTTTGAAAAATCATGGCCTGTGTGAACATGTGCCATGCAAATGTCACAAAACAAGTATGATTCTCTCCTGAACGCAAATGTCACAGTATACAAACTTCTGTAGGATACTTATCCCTAGGAGGTGCACTTCTAGCATTTGACTCAGTTTCCTCCTCACTTGGTTCACTATTTTGGAAATTCATGGCCTGTGAATATGTTCCATGCAAATGTTACAAAACAAGGATGATTTTCTCCTGAACGCAAAAGTTACAGAGTAGAAACTTCTGTAGGATACTTATCCCCAAGAAGTGCACTTCCTACATTTGATTCTGAATCCTCTAGACTTGGTTCAATATTTTGGAAATCATGCACTGTATGAATAGGTTCCATAGAAACGTCGCAAAAGAAGTGTGATATTCTCCTGAACACAAAGAATTACAGCATAGAAACTTTTGTGGGATACTTACTGCTAAGAGGAGCACTTGCAACATTTGACTCTGAGTCCTTCTCTCTCGGTTCACTATTTTGGAATATCATGGCTTGCTTGTAAATGTACCTTTGACTGTCGCACAACAAGTGTGACTTTCTCCTGATCGCAAAGAGTTACAGTATAGAAACTTCTGTAAGATACATTTCCCAACGAAGTGCACTTGCAACCTTTGACTCTGAGTCCTCCTCACTTGGTTAACTATTTTGGAAAAATCATGGCCTGCTTCAACATGTTCCATGGAAATGTGGCACAAGAACTGTTCTTTTCTCCGGAACACAAAGAGGTACAGTATAGGAACTTCCATAGGATACTTACCGGTAAGAAGTGCACGTGCAATATTTGACTCTGAACCATCCTCACTTGGTTCGCTGTTTTGAAAGTCATGGCCTGCGTGAACATGTTATATGCAAATGTCGCAAAACAAGTGTGATCTTCTCCTGAACACAAAGTGTAACACTATAGAATGTTCTGCAGGATACTTATTCCTAAGAAGTGCACCTTCAACATTTGACTCTCAGTCTTCCTCACTTGGTTCACTCTTTTGGAAAATCACGGCCTGCGTGAACATATTCCATGAAATCGTCACAAAACCAGTGTGATTTTCTCCTGAACATGAAAAGTTACAAGGTATGAACATCTACAGGATTCTTATCACTGAGAAGTGAAAGTGAAACATGTGAATTTGACGCTATCTCACTTCCTCACTATTTTCAACCTCATTACAGGACAGAACATAGTGGGTAGAATCAGCACAAAACGAATGTTGTTTCCTCCACAACACAAAGGTTTACAGTCTAGAAACCTGTGTAGGATACTTATCCCAAGGAAGTGCACATGCTACCTATGACTGTGAGTCCTCTTCACTTGGTTCACTATTTGGAAAGGGAAAGACATGCATGAACATGTTCCATGGAAACGTCGAACGACAAGTGTGATTTCCTCTTGAACACAAAGTGTTACAGTATAGAAACTTCTGTACGACACTTATCTTAAAGAAGATCACTTGCAACATTTGACTGACAGTCCTCCTCATTTGCTTAACTATTTTGGAAAATCATGGCCTGTGTGAACATGTGCCATGCAAATGTCACAAAACAAGTATGATTTCCACCTGAACGCAAATGTTACAGTATACAAACTTCCGTAAGATACTGATCCCTAAGAGGTGCACTTCCAGCTTTTGACTCTGAATCCTCCTTACTTGGTTCTCTATTTTAGAAATTCATGGCCTGCGTGAACATGTTCCATTCAAATGTCACAAAACAAGGATGATTTTCTCCTGAACGCAAATGTTACAGAGTAGAAACATCTCTAGGATATTTATCCCTACGAAGTGGTCTTCCTACCCTTGATCCTGAGTCCTCTGCACTGGTTCACTATTTGGAAAATCA
Source organism: Typhlomys cinereus (assembly GCA_023101885.1). NCBI lineage: Eukaryota > Metazoa > Chordata > Mammalia > Rodentia > Platacanthomyidae > Typhlomys > Typhlomys cinereus. The sequence goes on from JALPQD010000878.1 coordinate 94,804, forward strand.
TCTCCTGCATGAATAGGTTCCATGGAAACATCGCAAAACAAGGGTGATTTTCTGCAGAACACAAAGAGGTACAGTATGGAAACTTCTGTAGGATACTTACCAATAAGAAGTGCACCTCCAACATTTGACTGTGAGTCCTCCTCACTTGGTTCAATATTTTGGAACATCATGGCTTGTTTGTAAATGTTCCACTGCCTGTCGCACAACAAGTGTGACTTTCTCCTGATCACAAAGAGTTACAGTATAGAAACTTCTCTGGATACGTATCCCAACGAAGTGCACTTGCAACATTTGACTCAGAGTCTTCCTCACTTGGTTCACTATTTTGGAAAATAATGGCCTGCGTGAACATGTGCCACGCAAATGTCACAAAACAAGTATGATTTTCTCCTGAACGCAAATGTTACAGTATACAAACTTCTGTAGGATACTTATCTCTAAGAGGTGCACTTCCAGCATTTGATTCTGAATTCTCCTCACCTGGTTCACTATTTTGGAAATTCATGGCCTGCGTGAACATGTTCCATGCAAATGTCACAAAACAAGGATGATTTTCCCCTGAACGCAAATGTTACAGAGTAGAAACTTCTGTAGGATACTTATCCCTACGAAGTGCACTTCCTACATTTGATTCTGAATCCTCCACACTTGGTTCAGTATTTCGGAAATCATCTCCTGCATGAATAGGTTCCATGGAAACGTTGTAAAACAAGTGTGATACTCTCTTGAACACAAAGAATTACAGTAAATAAACTTTTGTGGGATACTTACCGCTAAGAAGAGCACTTGCAATATTTGACTCTGAGTACTTCTCTCTCGGTTCACTATTTTGGAATATCATGGCTTGCGTGTAAATGTACCATTGACTGTCACACAACAACTGTGACTTTCTCCTGATTACAAACAGTTACAGTATAGAAACTTCTGTAGGATACGTATCCCAACGCAGTGCACTTGCAACCTTTGACTCTGAGTCATCCTCACTTGGTTAACGATTTTGGAAAATCAAGGCCTGCCTGATCATATTCCATGAAATCATCACAAAACCAGTGTGATTTTCTCCTGAACATAAAAGTTTACAACGTATGAACATCTACAGGATTCTTATCACTTAGAAATGGAAGTGAAACATGTGAATTTGACGCTTTCTCACTTGGTCACTATTTTCAAGCTAATTACAGGCTTGAACATAGTTGGTAGAATCAGCACAAAACGAATGTTGTTTTCTCCAGAACACAAAGTTATACAGTCTAGAAACCTGTGTAGTATACTTATCCCAAAGAAGGGCACATGCTACATATGACTGTGAGTCCTCTTCACCTGGTTCACGATTTTGGAAGGGAATGGCATGCGTGAACACGTGTCATGGAAACGTCGTACAACAAGTGTGATTTCCTCCTGAACACAAAGAGTTACAGTACAGAAACTTCTGTACGACAATTATCCTAAAGAAGTGCGCTCGCAACATTTGACTCAGAATGTTCCTCACTTGGTTCACTATTTTGAAAAATCATGGCCTGTGTGAACATGTGCCATGCAAATGTCACAAAACAAGTATGATTCTCTCCTGAATGCAAATATCACAGTATACAATCTTCTGTAGGATACTTATCCCTAGGAGGTGCACTTCTAGCATTTGACTCAGTTTCCTCCTCACTTGGTTCACTATTTTGGAAATTCATGGCCTGTGTGAACATGTTCCATGCAAATGTTACAAAACAAGGATGATTTTCTCCTGAACGCAAAAGTTACAGAGTAGAAACTTCTGTAGGATACTTATCCCCAAGAAGTGCACTTCCTACATTTGATTCTGAATCCTCTAGACTTGGTTCAATATTTTGGAAATCATGCACTGTATGAATAGGTTCCATAGAAACGTCGCAAAAGAAGTGTGATATTCTCCTGAACACAAAGAATTACAGCATAGAAACTTTTGTGGGATACTTACTGCTAAGAAGAGCACTTGCAACATTTAACTCTGAGTCCTTCTCTCTCGGTTCACTATTTTGGAATATCATGGCTTGCTTGTAAATGTACCTTTGACTGTCGCACAACAAGTGTGACTTTCTCCTGATCGCAAAGAGTTACAGTATAGAAACTTCTGTAAGATACATTTCCCAACGAAGTGCACTTGCAACCTTTGACTCTGAGTCCTCCTCACTTGGTTAACTATTTTGGAAAAATCATGGCCTGCTTCAACATGTTCCATGGAAATGTGGCACAAAAACTGTTCTTTTCTCCGGAACACAAAGAGGTACAGTATAGGAACTTCCATAGGATACTTACCGGTAAGAAGTGCACGTGCAATATTTGACTCTGAACCATCCTCACTTGGTTCGCTGTTTTGAAAGTCATGGCCTGCGTGAACATGTTATATGCAAATGTCGCAAAACAAGTGTGATCTTCTCCTGAACACAAAGTGTAACACTATAGAATGTTCTGAGGGATACCTTCAACATTTGACTCTCAGTCTTCCTCACTTGGTTCACTCTTTTGGAAAATCACGGCCTGCGTGAACATATTCCATGAAATCGTTACAAAACCAGTGTGATTTTCTCCGGAACATGAAAAGTTACAAGGTATGAACATCTACAGGATTCTTATCACTGAGAAGTGAAAGTGAAACATGTGAATTTGACGCTATCTCACTTCCTCACTATTTTCAACCTCATTACAGGCCAGAACATAGTGGGTAGAATCAGCACAAAACGAATGTTGTTTTCTCCACAACACAAAGGTTTACAGTCTAGAAACCTGTGTAGGATACTTATCCCAAGGAAGTGCACATGCTACCTATGACTGTGAGTCCTCTTTTCTTGGTTCACTATTTGGAAAGGGAAAGACATGCATGAACATGTTCCATGGAAACATCGAACGACAAGTGTGATTTCCTCTTGAACACAAAGTGTTACAGTATAGAAACTTCTGTACGACACTTATCTTAAAGAAGATCACTTGCAACATTTGACTGAAAGTACTCCTCATTTGCTTAACTATTTTGGAAAATCATGGCCTGTGTGAACAAGTGCCATGCAAATGTCACAAAACAAGTATGATTTCCACCTGAACGCAAATGTTACAGTATACAAACTTCCGTAAGATACTGATCCCTAAGAGGTGCACTTCCAGCTTTTGACTCTGAATCCTCCTTACTTGGTTCTCTATTTTAGAAATTCATGGCCTGCGTGAACATGTTCCATTCAAATGTCACAAAACAAGGATGATTTTCTCCTGAACGCAAATGTTACAGAGTAGAAACATCTCTAGGATATTTATCCCTACGAAGTGGTCTTCCTACCCTTGATCCTGAGTCCTCCGCACTGGTTCACTATTTGGAAAATCATTTCCTGCATGAATAGGTTCCATGGAAACATCGCAAAACAAGTGTGATTTTCTGCAGAACACAAAGAGGTACAGTATGGAAACTTCTGTAGGATACTTACCAATAAGAAGTGCACCTCCAACATTTGACTGTGAGTCCTCCTCACTTGGTTCAATATTTTGGAACATCATGGCTTGTTTGTAAATGTTCCACTGCCTGTCGCACAACAAGTGTGACTTTCTCCTGATCACAAAGAGTTACAGTATAGAAACTTCTCTGGATACGTATCCCAACGAAGTGCACTTGCAACATTTGACTCAGAGTCTTCCTCACTTGGTTCACTATTTTGGAAAATAATGGCCTGTGTGAACATGTGCCACGCAAATGTCACAAAACAAGTATGATTTTCTACAGAACGCAAATGTTACAGTATACAAACTTCTGTAGGATACTTATCTCTAAGAGGTGCACTTCCAGCATTTGATTCTGAATTCTCCTCACCTGGTTCACTCTTTTGAAAATTCATGGCCTGCGTGAACATGTTCCATGCAAATGTCACAAAACAAGGATGATTTTCCCCTGAACGCAAATGTTACAGAGTAGAAACTGCTGTAGGATACTTATCCCTACAAAGTGCACTTCCTACACTTGATTCTGGATCCTCCACACTTGGTTCAGTATTTCGGAAATCATCTCCTGCATGAATAGGTTCCATGGAAACGTTGTAAAACAAGTGTGATACTCTCTTGAACACAAAGAATTACAGTAAATAAACTTTTGTGGGATACTTACCGCTAAGAAGAGAACTTGCAATATTTGACTCTGAGTACTTCTCTCTCGGTTCACTATTTTGGAATATCATGGCTTGTGTGTAAATGTACCATTGACTGTCACACAACAACTGTGACTTTCTCCTGATCACAAAGAGTTACAGTATAGAAACTTCTGTAGGATACGTATCCCAACGAAGTGCACTTGCAACATTTGACTCAGAGTCATCCTCACTTGGTTAACGATTTTGGAAAATCAAGGCCTGCCTGATCACATTCCATGAAATCATCACAAAACCAGTGTGATTTTCTCCTGAACATAAAAGTTTACAACGTATGAACATCTACAGGATTCTTATCACTTAGAAGTGGAAGTGAAACATGTGAATTTGACGCTTCCTCACTTGGTCACTATTTTCAAGCTAATTACAGGCTTGAACATAGTTGGTAGAATCAGCACAAAACGAATGTTGTTTTCTCCAGAACACAAAGTTTTACAGTCTAGAAACCTGTGTAGTATACTTATCCCAAAGAAGTGCACATGCTACATATGACTGTGAGTCCTCTTCACCTGGTTCACGATTTTGGAAGGGAATGGCATGCGTGAACACGTGTCATGGAACCGTCGTACAACAAGTGTGATTTCCTCCTGAACACAAAGAGTTACAGTACAGAAACTTCTGTACGACAATTATCCTAAAGAAGTGCGCTCGCAACATTTGACTCAGAATGTTCCTCACTTGGTTCACTATTTTGAAAAATCATGGCCTGTGTGAACATGTGCCATGCAAATGTCACAAAACAAGTATGATTCTCTCCTGAACGCAAATGTCACAGTATTCAAACTTCTGTAGGATACTTATCCCTAGGAGGTGCACTTCTAGCATTTGACTCAGTTTCCTCCTCACTTGGTTCACTATTTTGGAAATTCATGGCCTGTGTGAACATGTTCCATGCAAATGTTACAAAACAAGGATGATTTTCTCCTGAACGCAAAAGTTACAGAGTAGAAACTTCTGTAGGATACTTATCCCCAAGAAGTGCACTTCCTACATTTGATTCTGAATCCTCTAGACTTGGTTCAATATTTTGGAAATCATGCACTGTATGAATAGGTTCCATAGAAACATCGCAAAAGAAGTGTGATATTCTCCTGAACACAAAGAATTACAAAATAGAAATTTTTCTGGGATACTTACTGCTAAGAAGAGCACTTGCAACATTTGACTCTGAGTCCTTCTCTCTCGGTTCACTATTTTGGAATATCATGGCTTGCTTGTAAATGTACCATTGACTGTCGCACAACAAGTGTGACTTTCTCCTGATCGCAAAGAGTTACAGTATAGAAACTTCTGTAAGATACATTTCCCAACGAAGTGCACTTGCAACCTTTGACTCTGAGTCCTCCTCACTTGGTTAACTATTTTGGAAAAATCATGGCCTGCTTCAACATGTTCCATGGAAATGTGGCACAAGAACTGTTCTTTTCTCCGGAACACAAAGAGGTACAGTATAGGAACTTCCATAGGATACTTACCGGTAAGAAGTGCACGTGCAATATTTGACTCTGAACCATCCTCACTTGGTTCGCTGTTTTGAAAGTCATGGCCTTCGTGAACATGTTATATGCAAATGTCGCAAAACAAGTGTGATCTTCTCCTGAACACAAAGTGTAACACTATAGAATGTTCTGCAGGATACCTTCAACATTTGACTCTCAGTCTTCCTCACTTGGTTCACTCTTTTGGAAAATCACGGCCTGCGTGAACATATTCCATGAAATCGTCACAAAACCAGTGTGATTTTCTCCTGAACATGAAAAGTTACAAGGTATGAACATCTACAGGATTCTTATCACTGAGAAGTGAAAGTGAAACATGTGAATTTGACGCTATCTCACTTCCTCACTATTTTCAACCTCATTACAGGCCAGAACATAGTGGGTAGAATCAGCACAAAACGAATGTTGTTTTCTCCACAACACAAAGGTTTACAGTCTAGAAACCTGTGTAGGATACTTATCCCAAGGAAGTGCACATGCTACCTATGACTGTGAGTCCTCTTCACTTGGTTCACTATTTGGAAAGGAAAGACATGCATGAACATGTTCCATGGAAACGTCGAACGACAAGTGTGATTTCTCTTGAACACAAAGTGTTACAGTATAGAAACTTCTGTACGACACTTATCTTAAAGAAGTTCACTTGCAACATTTGACTGACAGTCCTCCTCATTTGCTTAACTATTTTGGAAAATCATGGCCTGTGTGAACATGTGCCATGCAAATGTCACAAAACAAGTATGATTTCCACCTGAACGCAAATGTTACAGTATACAAACTTCCGTAAGATACTGATCCCTAAGAGGTGCACTTCCAGCTTTTGACTCTGAATCCTCCTTACTTGGTTCTCTATTTTAGAAATTCATGGCCTGCGTGAACATGTTCCATTCAAATGTCACAAAACAAGGATGATTTTCTCCTGAACGCAAATGTTACAGAGTAGAAACATCTCTAGGATATTTATCCCTGCGAAGTGGTCTTCCTACCCTTGATCCTGAGTCCTCCGCACTGGTTCACTATTTGGAAAATCATCTCCTGCATGAATAGGTTCCATGGAAACATCGCAAAACAAGTGTGATTTGCTGCAGAACACAAAGAGGTACAGTATGGAAACTTCTGTAGGATACTTACCAATAAGAAGTGCACCTCCAACATTTGACTGTGAGTCCTCCTCACTTGGTTCAATATTTTGGAACATCATGGCTTGTTTGTAAATGTTCCACTGCCTGTCGCACAACAAGTGTGACTTTCTCCTGATCACAAAGAGTTACAGCATAGAAACTTCTGTAGGATATGTATCCCAACGAAGTGCACTTGCAACATTTGACTGAGTCCTCCTCACTTGGTTCACTATTTTGGAAAATAATGGCCTGCGTGAACATGTGCCATGCAAATGTCACAAAACAAGTATGATTTTCTCCTGAACGCAAATGTTACAGTATACAAACTTCTGTAGGATACTTATCCCTAAGACGTGCACTTCCAGCATTTGATTCTCATTTCTCCTCTCCTGGTTAACTATTTTGGAAATTCATGGCCTGCGTGAACATGTTCCATGCAAATGTCACAAAACAAGGATGATTTTCCCCTGAACGCAAATGTTACAGAGTAGAAACTTCTGTAGGATACTTATCCCTACGAAGTGCACTTCCTACATTTGATTCTGAATCCTCCACACTTGGTTCAGTATTTCAGAAATCGTCTCCTGCATGAATAGGTTCCATGGAAACGTTGTAAAACAAGTGTGATACTCTCTTGAACACAAAGAATTACAGTAAAGAAACTTTTGTGGGATACTTACCGCTAAGAAGAGCACTTGCAATATTTGACTCTCAGTACTTCTCTCTCGGTTCACTATTTTGGAATATCATGGCTTGTGTGTAAATGTACCATTGACTGTCACACAACAACTGTGACTTTCTCCTGATCACAAAGAGTTACAGTATAGAAACTTCTGTAGGATACGTATCCCAATGAAGTGCACTTGCAACATTTGACTCTGAGTCATCCTCACTTGGTTAACGATTTTGGAAAATCAAGGCCTGCGTGATCATATTCCATGAAATCGTCACAAAACCAGTGTGATTTTCTCCTGAACATAAAAATTTACAACGTATGAACATCTACAGGATTCTTATCACTTAGAAGTGGAAGTGAAACATGTGAATTTGACACTTCCTCACTTGGTCACTATTTTCAAGCTAATTACAGGCTTGAACATAGTTGATAGAATCAGCTCAAAACGAATGTTGTTTTCTCCAGAACACAAAGTTTTACAGTCTAGAAACCTGTGTAGGATACTTATCCCAAAGAAGTGCACATGTTACATATGAATGTGAGTCCTTTTCACGTGGGTCACGATTTTAGAAGGGAATCGCATGCGTGAATACTTTTCATGGAAATGTCGTACAACAAGTGTGATTTCCTCCTGAACACAAAGAGTTACGGTATAGAAACTTCTGTACGACACTTATCCCAAAGAAGTGCACTTGCAACATTTGACTCAGAATCCTCCTCACTTGCTTCACTATTTTGGAAAATCATGGCCTGCGTGAACATGTGCCACCCAAGTGTCACAAAACAAGTATGATTTTCTCCTGAACGCAAATGTTACAGTATACAAACTTCTGTAGTATAGTTATCGCTAAGATGTGCACTTCCAGCATTTGACTCTGAATTCTCCTCACCTGGTTCACTATTTTGGAAATTCATGGCCTGTGTGAACATGTTCCATGCAAATGTCACAAAACAAGGATGATTTTCCCTTGAACACAAATGTCACAGAGTAGAAACTTATGTAGGATACTTATCCCTGCGAAATGCACTTCCTACATTTGATTCTGGATCATCCACACTTGGTTCCCTATTTCAGAAATCATCTCCTGCATGAATAGGTTCCATGGAAATGTCGTAAAACAAGTGTGATACTCTCTTGTACACAAAGAATTACAGTAAAGAAACTTTTGTGGGATACTTACCGCTAAGAAGAGCACTTGCAACATTTGACTCTGAGTCCTTCTCTCTCGGTTCACTATTTTGGAATATCATGGCTTGCATGTAAATGTACCATTGACTGTCACACAACAAGTGTGACTTTCTCCTGATCACAAAGAGTTACAGTATAGAAACTTCTGTAGGATACGTATCCCAATGAAGTGCACTTGCAACCTTTGACTCTGAGTCATCCTCACTTGTTTAACTATTTTGGAAAATCAAGGACTGCGTGAACATATTCCATGAAATCCTCACAAAACCAGTGTGATTTTCTCCTGAACATAAAAGTTTACAACGTATGAACATCTACAGGATTCTTATCACTTAGAAGTGGAAGTGAAACATGTGAATTTGACGCTTTCTCACTTGGTCACTATTTTCAAGCTAATTACAGGCTTGAACATAGTTGGTAGAATCAGCACAAAACGAATGTTGTTTTCTCCAGAACACAAAGTTTTACAGTCTAGAAACCTGTGTAGTATACTTATCCCAAAGAAGTGCACATGCTACATATGACTGTGAGTCCTCTTCACCTGGTTCACGATTTTGGAAGGGAATGGCATGCGTGAACACGTGTCATGGAACCGTCGTACAACAAGTGTGATTTCCTCCTGAACACAAAGAGTTACAGTATAGAAACTTCTGTACGACGCTTACCCTAAAGAAGTGCCCTCGCAACATTTCACTCAGAATGTTCCTCACTTGGTTCAGTATTTTGAAAAATCATGGCCTGTGTGAACATGTGCCATGCAAATGTCACAAAACAAGTATGATCCTCTCCTGAACACAAATGTCACAGTATACAAACTTCTGTAGGATACTTATCCCTAGGAGGTGCACTTCTAGCATTTGACTCAGTTTCCTCCTCACTTGGTTCATTATTTTGGAAATTCATGGCCTGTGTGAACATGTTCCATGCAAATGTTACAAAACAAGGATGATTTTCTCCTCAACGCAAAAGTTACAGAGTAGAAACTTCTGTAGGATACTTATCCCCAAGAAGTGCACTTCCTACATTTGATTCTGAATCCTCTAGACTTGGTTCAATATTTTGGAAATCATGCACTGTATGAATAGGTTCCATAGAAATGTCGCAAAAGAAGTGTGATATTCTTCTGAACACAAAGAATTACAACATAGAAACTTTTGTGGGATACTTACTGCTAAGAAGAGCACTTGCAACATTTGACTCTGAGTCCTTCTCTCTCGGTTCACTATTTTGGAATGTCTTGGCTTGCTTGTAAATGTACCTTTGACTGTCGCACAACAAGTGTGACTTTCTCCTGATCACAAAGAGTTACAGTATAGAAACTTCTGTAAGATACATTTCCCAACGAAGTGCACTTGCAACCTTTGACTCTGAGTCCTCCTCACTTGGTTAACTATTTTGGAAAAATCATGGCCTGCTTCAACATGTTCCATGGAAATGTGGCACAAGAACTGTTCTTTTCTCCTGAACACAAAGAGGTACAGTATAGGAACTTCCATAGGATACTTACCGGTAAGAATTGCACGTGCAATATTTGACTCTGAACCATCCTCACTTGGTTCGCTGTTTTGAAAGTCATGGCCTGCGTGAACATGTTATATGCAAATGTCACAAAACAAGTGTGATCTTCTCCTGAACACAAAGTGTAACACTATAGAATGTTCTGCAGGATACTTATTCCTAAGAAGTGCACCTTCAACATTTGACTCTCAGTCTTCCTCACTTGGTTCACTCTTTTGGAAAATCACGGCCTGCGTGAACATATTCCATGAAATCGTCACAAAACCAGTGTGATTTTCTCCTGAACATGAAAAGTTACAAGGTATGAACATCTACAGGATTCTTATCACTGAGAAGTGAAAGTGAAACATGTGAATTTGACGCTATCTCACTTCCTCACTATTTTCAACCTCATTACAGGCCAGAACATAGTGGGTAGAATCAGCACAAAACGAATGTTGTTTTCTCCACAACACAAAAGTTTACAGTCTAGAAACCTGTGTAGGATACTTATCCCATGGAAGTGCACATGCTACCTATGACTGTGAGTCCTCTTTACTTGGTTCACTATTTGGAAAGGGAAAGACATGCTGAACATGTTCCATGGAAACGTCGAACGACAAATGTGATTTCTCTTGAACACAAAGTGTTACAGTATAGAAACTTCTGTACGACACTTATCTTAAAGAAGTTCACTTGCAACATTTGACTGACAGTCCTCCTCATTTGCTTAACTATTTTGGAAAATCATGGCCTGTGTGAACATGTGCCATGCAAATGTCACAAAACAAGTATGATTTCCACCTGAACACAAATGTTACAGTATACAAACTTCCGTAAGATACTGATCCCTAAAAGGTGCACTTCCAGCTTTTGACTCTGAATCCTCCTTACTTGGTTCTCTATTTTAGAAATTCATGGCCTGCGTGCACATGTTCCATTCAAATGTCACAAAACAAGGATGATTTTCTCCTGAACGCAAATGTTACAGAGTAGAAACATCTCTAGGATATTTATCCCTACGAAGTGGTCTTCCTACCCTTGATCCTGAGTCCTCCGCACTGGTTCACTATTTGGAAAATCATCTCCTGCATGAATAGGTTCCATGGAAACATCGCAAAACAAGTGTGATTTTCTGCAGAACACAAAGAGGTACAGTATGGAAACATCTGTAGGATACTTACCAATAAGCAGTGCACCTCCAACATTTGACTGTGAGTCCTCCTCACTTGGTTCAATATTTTGGAACATCATGGCTTGTTTGTAAATGTTGCACTGCCTGTCGCACAACAAGTGTGACTTTCTCCTGATCACAAAAGTTACAGTATAGAAACTTCTCTGGATACGTATCCCAACGAAGTGCACTTGCAACATTTGACTCAGAGTCTTCCTCACTTGGTTCACTATTTTGGAAAATAATGGCCTGTATGAACATGTGCCACGCAAATGTCACAAAACAAGTATGATTTTCTCCTGAACGCAAATGTTACAGTATACAAACTTCTGTAGGATACTTATCTCTAAGAGGTGCACTTCCAGCATTTGATTCTGAATTCTCCTCACCTGGTTCACTATTTTGGAAATTCATGGCCTGCGTGAACATGTTCCATGCAAATGTCACAAAACAAGGATGATTTTCCCCTGAACGCAAATGTTACAGAGTAGAAACCTCTGTAGGATACTTATCCCTACGAAGTGTACTTCCTACATTTGATTCTGAATCCTCCACACTTGGTTCAGTATTTCGGAAATCATCTCCTGCATGAATAGGTTCCATGGAAACGTTGTAAAACAAGTGTGATACTCTCTTGAACACAAAGAATTACAGTAAAGAAACTTTTGTGGGATACTTACCGCTAAGAAGAGCACTTGCAACATTTGACTCTGAGTACTTCTCTCTCGGTTCACTATTTTGGAATATCATGGCTTGCGTGTAAATGTACCATTGACTGTCACACAACACGTGTGACTTTCTCCTAATCACAAAGAGTTACAGTATAGAAACTTCTGTAGGATACGTATCCCAATGAAGTGCACTTGCAACCTTTGACTCTGAGTCATCCTCACTTGGTTAACTGTTTTGGAAAATCAAGGCCTACGTGAACATATTCCATGAAATCGTCACAAAACCAGTGTGATTTTCTCCTGAACATAAAAATTTACAAAGTATGAAAATCTACAGGATTCTTATCACTTAGAAGTGGAAGTGAAACATGTGAATTTGACGCTTCCTCACTTGGTCACTATTTTCAAGCTAATTACAGACCTGAACATAGTTGGTAGAATCAGCCCAAAACGAAAGTTGTTTTCTCCAGAACACAAAGTTTTACAGTCTAGAAATCTGTGTAGGATACTTATCCCAAAGAAGTGCACATGCTACATATGACTGTGAATCCTCTTCAACTGGTTCACGATTTTGGAAGGGAATGGCATACGTGAACACGTTTCATGGAAATGTCGTACAACAAGTGTGATTTCCTCCTGAACATAAAGAGTTACAGTATAGAAACTTCTGTATGACACTTATCCTAAAGAAGTGCACTTGTAACATTTGACTCAGAGTCCTCCTCTCTTGGTTAACTATTTTGGAAAATCATGGCCTGCGTGAACATGTGCCATGCAAATGTCACAAAACAAGTATGATTTTCTCCTGAACGCAAATGTTACACTATACTAACTTCTTTAGGATACTTATTCCCAAGAAGCGCACTTCCTACATTTGATTCTGGATCCTCCACACTTGGTTCACTTTTTTGGAAACCATCTCTTGCATGAATAGGTTCCATGGAAACGTCGGAAAACAAGTGTGATACTCTCCTTAACACAAAGAATTACAGTATAGAAACTTTTGTGGGATACTTACCGCTAAGAAGAGCACTTGCAACATTTGAATCTGAGTCCATCTCTCTAGGTTCACTATTTTGGAATATCATGGCTTGCGTGTAAATGTACCATTGACTGTCGCACAATAAGTGTGACTTTCTCCTGATCACAAAGTGTTACAGTATAGAAACTTCTGTAGGATTCGTATCCCAACGAAGTGCACTTGGAACATTTGACTCTGAGTCCTCCTCACTTGGTTAACTATTTTGGAAAAATCATGGCCTGCTTCAACATGTTCCATGGAAATGTGGCAAAACAACTGTTATTTTCTCCTGAACACAAAGAGTTTCAGTATAGGAACTTCTGTAAGTTACTTACCGGTAAGAAGTGCACGTGCAATATTTCAGTCTGAACCCTCCTCACTTGGTTCACTATTTTGGAAAATCATGGCCTGCGTGAACATGTGCCATGCAAATGGCACAAAACAAGTATGATTTTCTCCTAAACGCAAATGTTACAGTACACAAACTTCTGTAGGATAGTTATTCCTAAGAAGTGCACTTCCAGCATTTGACGCTGTTTCCTCCTCACTTGGTTCACTAGTTTGGAAATTCATGGCCTGTGTGAACATGTGCCATGCAAATGTCACAAAACAAGGATGATTTTCTCCTGAATGCAAATGTTACAGAGTAGAAACTTCTGTAGGATTATCATCCCCATGAAGTGCACTTCCTACATTTGATTCTGAATCCTCCGGACTTGGTTCAATATTTTGGAAATTATCCCCTGTATGAATAGGTTCCATGGAAACGTCGCAAAATAAGTGTGATACTCTCCTGAACACAAAGAATTACAGTATAGAAACGTTTGTGGGATACTGACCGCTAAGAAGAGCACTTGCAACATTTGATTCTGAGTCCTTCTCTTTCAGTTCACTATTTTGGAATATCATGACTTGTGTGTAAATGTACCATTCACTGTCACACAACATGTGTGACTTTCTCCTGATCACAAAGAATTACAGTATAAAAACTTCTGTAGGATACGTATCCCAATGAAGTCCACTTGCAACATTTGACTCTGAGTCCTCCTCACTTGGTTAACTATTTTGGAAAAATCATGGCCTGCTTCAACATGTCCCATGGAAATGTGGCGAAACAACTGTTCTTTTCTCCTGAACTCAAAGAGTTACAGTATAGGAACTTCCGTAGGATAGTTACCGATAAGAAGTGCACGTGCAATATTTGAGTCTGAACCCTCCTCACTTGGTACACTATTTTGGAAGATCATGGCCTGCGTGAACTTGTTATATGCAAATGTCGCAAAACAAGTGTGATCTTCTCCTAAACGCAAAGTGTTACAGTATAGAATTTTCTGTAGGATACTTATCCCTAAGAGGTGCACTTCCAGCTTTTGACTCTGAATCCTCCTTACTTGGTTCTCTATTTTAGAAATTCATGGCCTGCGTGAACATGTTCCATTCAAATGTCACAAAACAAGGATGATTTTCTCCTGAACGCAAATGTTACAAGGTAGAAACATCTCTTCGATATTTATCCCTACGAAGTGGTCTTCATACCCTTGATCCTGAACCCTCCGCACTGGTTCACTATTTTGAAAATCATCTCCTGCATGAATAGGTTCCATGGAAACATCACAAAACAAGTGTGATTTTCTGCAGAACACAAAGAGGTACAGTATGTAAACTTCTGTAGGATACTTACCAATAAGAAGTGCACCTCCAACATTTGACTGTGAGTCCTCCTCACTTGGTTCAATATTTTGGAACATCATGGCTTGTTTGTAAATGTTGCACTGCCTGTCGCACAACAAGTGTGACTTTCTCCTGATCACAAAAGTTACAGTATAGAAACTTCTCTGGATACGTATCCCAACGAAGTGCACTTGCAACATTTGACTCAGAGTCTTCCTCACTTGGTTCACTATTTTGGAAAATAATGGCCTGTATGAACATGTGCCACGCAAATGTCACAAAACAAGTATGATTTTCTCCTGAACGCAAATGTTACAGTATACAAACTTCTGTAGGATACTTATCTCTAAGAGGTGCACTTCCAGCATTTGATTCTGAATTCTCCTCACCTGGTTCACTATTTTGGAAATTCATGGCCTGCGTGAACATGTTCCATGCAAATGTCACAAAACAAGGATGATTTTCCCCTGAACGCAAATGTTACAGAGTAGAAACCTCTGTAGGATACTTATCCCTACGAAGTGTACTTCCTACATTTGATTCTGAATCCTCCACACTTGGTTCAGTATTTCGGAAATCATGTCCTGCATGAATAGGTTCCATGGAAACGTTGTAAAACAAGTGTGATACTCTCTTGAACACAAAGAATTACAGTAAAGAAACTTTTGTGGGATACTTACCGCTAAGAAGAGCACTTGCAACATTTGACTCTGAGTACTTCTCTCTCGGTTCACTATTTTGGAATATCATGGCTTGCGTGTAAATGTACCATTGACTGTCACACAACACGTGTGACTTTCTCCTAATCACAAAGAGTTACAGTATAGAAACTTCTGTAGGATACGTATCCCAATGAAGTGCACTTGCAACCTTTGACTCTGAGTCATCCTCACTTGGTTAACTGTTTTGGAAAATCAAGGCCTACGTGAACATATTCCATGAAATCGTCACAAAACCAGTGTGATTTTCTCCTGAACATAAAAATTTACAAAGTATGAAAATCTACAGGATTCTTATCACTTAGAAGTGGAAGTGAAACATGTGAATTTGACGCTTCCTCACTTGGTCACTATTTTCAAGCTAATTACAGACCTGAACATAGTTGGTAGAATCAGCCCAAAACGAAAGTTGTTTTCTCCAGAACACAAAGTTTTACAGTCTAGAAATCTGTGTAGGATACTTATCCCAAAGAAGTGCACATGCTACATATGACTGTGAATCCTCTTCAACTGGTTCACGATTTTGGAAGGGAATGGCATACGTGAACACGTTTCATGGAAATGTCGTACAACAAGTGTGATTTCCTCCTGAACATAAAGAGTTACAGTATAGAAACTTCTGTATGACACTTATCCTAAAGAAGTGCACTTGTAACATTTGACTCAGAGTCCTCCTCTCTTGGTTAACTATTTTGGAAAATCATGGCCTGCGTGAACATGTGCCATGCAAATGTCACAAAACAAGTATGATTTTCTCCTGAACGCAAATGTTACACTATACTAACTTCTTTAGGATACTTATTCCCAAGAAGCGCACTTCCTACATTTGATTCTGGATCCTCCACACTTGGTTCACTTTTTTGGAAACCATCTCTTGCATGAATAGGTTCCATGGAAACGTCGGAAAACAAGTGTGATACTCTCCTTAACACAAAGAATTACAGTATAGAAACTTTTGTGGGATACTTACCGCTAAGAAGAGCACTTGCAACATTTGAATCTGAGTCCATCTCTCTAGGTTCACTATTTTGGAATATCATGGCTTGCGTGTAAATGTACCATTGACTGTCGCACAATAAGTGTGACTTTCTCCTGATCACAAAGTGTTACAGTATAGAAACTTCTGTAGGATTCGTATCCCAACGAAGTGCACTTGGAACATTTGACTCTGAGTCCTCCTCACTTGGTTAACTATTTTGGAAAAATCATGGCCTGCTTCAACATGTTCCATGGAAATGTGGCAAAACAACTGTTATTTTCTCCTGAACACAAAGAGTTTCAGTATAGGAACTTCTGTAAGTTACTTACCGGTAAGAAGTGCACGTGCAATATTTCAGTCTGAACCCTCCTCACTTGGTTCACTATTTTGGAAAATCATGGCCTGCGTGAACATGTGCCATGCAAATGGCACAAAACAAGTATGATTTTCTCCTAAACGCAAATGTTACAGTACACAAACTTCTGTAGGATAGTTATTCCTAAGAAGTGCACTTCCAGCATTTGACGCTGTTTCCTCCTCACTTGGTTCACTAGTTTGGAAATTCATGGCCTGTGTGAACATGTGCCATGCAAATGTCACAAAACAAGGATGATTTTCTCCTGAATGCAAATGTTACAGAGTAGAAACTTCTGTAGGATTATCATCCCCATGAAGTGCACTTCCTACATTTGATTCTGAATCCTCCGGACTTGGTTCAATATTTTGGAAATTATCCCCTGTATGAATAGGTTCCATGGAAACGTCGCAAAATAAGTGTGATACTCTCCTGAACACAAAGAATTACAGTATAGAAACGTTTGTGGGATACTGACCGCTAAGAAGAGCACTTGCAACATTTGATTCTGAGTCCTTCTCTTTCAGTTCACTATTTTGGAATATCATGACTTGTGTGTAAATGTACCATTCACTGTCACACAACATGTGTGACTTTCTCCTGATCACAAAGAATTACAGTATAAAAACTTCTGTAGGATACGTATCCCAATGAAGTCCACTTGCAACATTTGACTCTGAGTCCTCCTCACTTGGTTAACTATTTTGGAAAAATCATGGCCTGCTTCAACATGTCCCATGGAAATGTGGCGAAACAACTGTTCTTTTCTCCTGAACTCAAAGAGTTACAGTATAGGAACTTCCGTAGGATAGTTACCGATAAGAAGTGCACGTGCAATATTTGAGTCTGAACCCTCCTCACTTGGTACACTATTTTGGAAGATCATGGCCTGCGTGAACTTGTTATATGCAAATGTCGCAAAACAAGTGTGATCTTCTCCTAAACGCAAAGTGTTACAGTATAGAATTTTCTGTAGGATACTTATCCCTAAGAGGTGCACTTCCAGCTTTTGACTCTGAATCCTCCTTACTTGGTTCTCTATTTTAGAAATTCATGGCCTGCGTGAACATGTTCCATTCAAATGTCACAAAACAAGGATGATTTTCTCCTGAACGCAAATGTTACAAGGTAGAAACATCTCTTCGATATTTATCCCTACGAAGTGGTCTTCATACCCTTGATCCTGAACCCTCCGCACTGGTTCACTATTTTGAAAATCATCTCCTGCATGAATAGGTTCCATGGAAACATCACAAAACAAGTGTGATTTTCTGCAGAACACAAAGAGGTACAGTATGTAAACTTCTGTAGGATACTTACCAATAAGAAGTGCACCTCCAACATTTGACTGTGAGTCCTCCTCACTTGGTTCAATATTTTGGAACATCATGGCTTGTTTGTAAATGTTCCACTGCCTGTCGCACAAGTGTGACTTTCTCCTGATCACAAAGAGTTACAGTATAGAAACTTCTGTAGGATACATATCCCAACGAAGTGCACTTGCAACATTTGA
Organism: Typhlomys cinereus; assembly: GCA_023101885.1. NCBI lineage: Eukaryota > Metazoa > Chordata > Mammalia > Rodentia > Platacanthomyidae > Typhlomys > Typhlomys cinereus. The sequence goes on from JALPQD010000878.1 coordinate 113,043, forward strand.
CTCAGAGTCCTCCTCACTTGGTTCACTATTTTGGAAAATCATGGCCTGCGTGAACATGTGCCACGCAAATGTCACAAAACATGTATGATTTTCTCCTGAACGCAAATGTTACAGTATACAAACTTCTGTAGGATACTTATCTCTAAGAGGTGCACTTCCAGCATTTGATTCTGAATTCTCCTCACCTGGTTCACTATTTTGGAAATTCATGGCCTGCGTGAACATGTTCCATGCAAATGTCACAAAACAAGGATGATTTTCCCCTGAACGCAAATGTTACAGAGTAGAAACCTCTGTAGGATACTTATCCCTACGAAGTGTACTTCCTACATTTGATTCTGAATCCTCCACACTTGGTTCAGTATTTCGGAAATCATGTCCTGCATGAATAGGTTCCATGGAAACGTTGTAAAACAAGTGTGATACTCTCTTGAACACAAAGAATTACAGTAAAGAAACTTTTGTGGGATACTTACCGCTAAGAAGAGCACTTGCAACATTTGACTCTGAGTACTTCTCTCTCGGTTCACTATTTTGGAATATCATGGCTTGCGTGTAAATGTACCATTGACTGTCACACAACACGTGTGACTTTCTCCTAATCACAAAGAGTTACAGTATAGAAACTTCTGTAGGATACGTATCCCAATGAAGTGCACTTGCAACCTTTGACTCTGAGTCATCCTCACTTGGTTAACTGTTTTGGAAAATCAAGGCCTACGTGAACATATTCCATGAAATCGTCACAAAACCAGTGTGATTTTCTCCTGAACATAAAAATTTACAAAGTATGAAAATCTACAGGATTCTTATCACTTAGAAGTGGAAGTGAAACATGTGAATTTGACGCTTCCTCACTTGGTCACTATTTTCAAGCTAATTACAGACCTGAACATAGTTGGTAGAATCAGCCCAAAACGAAAGTTGTTTTCTCCAGAACACAAAGTTTTACAGTCTAGAAATCTGTGTAGGATACTTATCCCAAAGAAGTGCACATGCTACATATGACTGTGAATCCTCTTCAACTGGTTCACGATTTTGGAAGGGAATGGCATACGTGAACACGTTTCATGGAAATGTCGTACAACAAGTGTGATTTCCTCCTGAACATAAAGAGTTACAGTATAGAAACTTCTGTATGACACTTATCCTAAAGAAGTGCACTTGTAACATTTGACTCAGAGTCCTCCTCTCTTGGTTAACTATTTTGGAAAATCATGGCCTGCGTGAACATGTGCCATGCAAATGTCACAAAACAAGTATGATTTTCTCCTGAACGCAAATGTTACACTATACTAACTTCTTTAGGATACTTATTCCCAAGAAGCGCACTTCCTACATTTGATTCTGGATCCTCCACACTTGGTTCACTTTTTTGGAAACCATCTCTTGCATGAATAGGTTCCATGGAAACGTCGGAAAACAAGTGTGATACTCTCCTTAACACAAAGAATTACAGTATAGAAACTTTTGTGGGATACTTACCGCTAAGAAGAGCACTTGCAACATTTGAATCTGAGTCCATCTCTCTAGGTTCACTATTTTGGAATATCATGGCTTGCGTGTAAATGTACCATTGACTGTCGCACAATAAGTGTGACTTTCTCCTGATCACAAAGTGTTACAGTATAGAAACTTCTGTAGGATTCGTATCCCAACGAAGTGCACTTGGAACATTTGACTCTGAGTCCTCCTCACTTGGTTAACTATTTTGGAAAAATCATGGCCTGCTTCAACATGTTCCATGGAAATGTGGCAAAACAACTGTTATTTTCTCCTGAACACAAAGAGTTTCAGTATAGGAACTTCTGTAAGTTACTTACCGGTAAGAAGTGCACGTGCAATATTTCAGTCTGAACCCTCCTCACTTGGTTCACTATTTTGGAAAATCATGGCCTGCGTGAACATGTGCCATGCAAATGGCACAAAACAAGTATGATTTTCTCCTAAACGCAAATGTTACAGTACACAAACTTCTGTAGGATAGTTATTCCTAAGAAGTGCACTTCCAGCATTTGACGCTGTTTCCTCCTCACTTGGTTCACTAGTTTGGAAATTCATGGCCTGTGTGAACATGTGCCATGCAAATGTCACAAAACAAGGATGATTTTCTCCTGAATGCAAATGTTACAGAGTAGAAACTTCTGTAGGATTATCATCCCCATGAAGTGCACTTCCTACATTTGATTCTGAATCCTCCGGACTTGGTTCAATATTTTGGAAATTATCCCCTGTATGAATAGGTTCCATGGAAACGTCGCAAAATAAGTGTGATACTCTCCTGAACACAAAGAATTACAGTATAGAAACGTTTGTGGGATACTGACCGCTAAGAAGAGCACTTGCAACATTTGATTCTGAGTCCTTCTCTTTCAGTTCACTATTTTGGAATATCATGACTTGTGTGTAAATGTACCATTCACTGTCACACAACATGTGTGACTTTCTCCTGATCACAAAGAATTACAGTATAAAAACTTCTGTAGGATACGTATCCCAATGAAGTCCACTTGCAACATTTGACTCTGAGTCCTCCTCACTTGGTTAACTATTTTGGAAAAATCATGGCCTGCTTCAACATGTCCCATGGAAATGTGGCGAAACAACTGTTCTTTTCTCCTGAACTCAAAGAGTTACAGTATAGGAACTTCCGTAGGATAGTTACCGATAAGAAGTGCACGTGCAATATTTGAGTCTGAACCCTCCTCACTTGGTACACTATTTTGGAAGATCATGGCCTGCGTGAACTTGTTATATGCAAATGTCGCAAAACAAGTGTGATCTTCTCCTAAACGCAAAGTGTTACAGTATAGAATTTTCTGTAGGATACTTATCCCTAAGAGGTGCACTTCCAGCTTTTGACTCTGAATCCTCCTTACTTGGTTCTCTATTTTAGAAATTCATGGCCTGCGTGAACATGTTCCATTCAAATGTCACAAAACAAGGATGATTTTCTCCTGAACGCAAATGTTACAAGGTAGAAACATCTCTTCGATATTTATCCCTACGAAGTGGTCTTCATACCCTTGATCCTGAACCCTCCGCACTGGTTCACTATTTTGAAAATCATCTCCTGCATGAATAGGTTCCATGGAAACATCACAAAACAAGTGTGATTTTCTGCAGAACACAAAGAGGTACAGTATGTAAACTTCTGTAGGATACTTACCAATAAGAAGTGCACCTCCAACATTTGACTGTGAGTCCTCCTCACTTGGTTCAATATTTTGGAACATCATGGCTTGTTTGTAAATGTTCCACTGCCTGTCGCACAAGTGTGACTTTCTCCTGATCACAAAGAGTTACAGTATAGAAACTTCTGTAGGATACATATCCCAACGAAGTGCACTTGCAACATTTGACTCAGAGTCCTCCTCACTTGGTTCACTATTTTGGAAAATCATGGCCTGCGTGAACATGTGCCACGCAAATGTCACAAAACATGTATGATTTTCTCCTGAACGCAAATGTTACAGTATACAAACTTCTGTAGGATACTTATCTCTAAGAGGTGCACTTCCAGCATTTGATTCTGAATTCTCCTCACCTGGTTCACTATTTTGGAAATTCATGGCCTGCGTGAACATGTTCCATGCAAATGTCACAAAACAAGGATGATTTTCCCCTGAACGCAAATGTTACAGAGTAGAAACCTCTGTAGGATACTTATCCCTACGAAGTGTACTTCCTACATTTGATTCTGAATCCTCCACACTTGGTTCAGTATTTCGGAAATCATGTCCTGCATGAATAGGTTCCATGGAAACGTTGTAAAACAAGTGTGATACTCTCTTGAACACAAAGAATTACAGTAAAGAAACTTTTGTGGGATACTTACCGCTAAGAAGAGCACTTGCAACATTTGACTCTGAGTACTTCTCTCTCGGTTCACTATTTTGGAATATCATGGCTTGCGTGTAAATGTACCATTGACTGTCACACAACACGTGTGACTTTCTCCTAATCACAAAGAGTTACAGTATAGAAACTTCTGTAGGATACGTATCCCAATGAAGTGCACTTGCAACCTTTGACTCTGAGTCATCCTCACTTGGTTAACTGTTTTGGAAAATCAAGGCCTACGTGAACATATTCCATGAAATCGTCACAAAACCAGTGTGATTTTCTCCTGAACATAAAAATTTACAAAGTATGAAAATCTACAGGATTCTTATCACTTAGAAGTGGAAGTGAAACATGTGAATTTGACGCTTCCTCACTTGGTCACTATTTTCAAGCTAATTACAGACCTGAACATAGTTGGTAGAATCAGCCCAAAACGAAAGTTGTTTTCTCCAGAACACAAAGTTTTACAGTCTAGAAATCTGTGTAGGATACTTATCCCAAAGAAGTGCACATGCTACATATGACTGTGAATCCTCTTCAACTGGTTCACGATTTTGGAAGGGAATGGCATACGTGAACACGTTTCATGGAAATGTCGTACAACAAGTGTGATTTCCTCCTGAACATAAAGAGTTACAGTATAGAAACTTCTGTATGACACTTATCCTAAAGAAGTGCACTTGTAACATTTGACTCAGAGTCCTCCTCTCTTGGTTAACTATTTTGGAAAATCATGGCCTGCGTGAACATGTGCCATGCAAATGTCACAAAACAAGTATGATTTTCTCCTGAACGCAAATGTTACACTATACTAACTTCTTTAGGATACTTATTCCCAAGAAGCGCACTTCCTACATTTGATTCTGGATCCTCCACACTTGGTTCACTTTTTTGGAAACCATCTCTTGCATGAATAGGTTCCATGGAAACGTCGGAAAACAAGTGTGATACTCTCCTTAACACAAAGAATTACAGTATAGAAACTTTTGTGGGATACTTACCGCTAAGAAGAGCACTTGCAACATTTGAATCTGAGTCCATCTCTCTAGGTTCACTATTTTGGAATATCATGGCTTGCGTGTAAATGTACCATTGACTGTCGCACAATAAGTGTGACTTTCTCCTGATCACAAAGTGTTACAGTATAGAAACTTCTGTAGGATTCGTATCCCAACGAAGTGCACTTGGAACATTTGACTCTGAGTCCTCCTCACTTGGTTAACTATTTTGGAAAAATCATGGCCTGCTTCAACATGTTCCATGGAAATGTGGCAAAACAACTGTTATTTTCTCCTGAACACAAAGAGTTTCAGTATAGGAACTTCTGTAAGTTACTTACCGGTAAGAAGTGCACGTGCAATATTTCAGTCTGAACCCTCCTCACTTGGTTCACTATTTTGGAAAATCATGGCCTGCGTGAACATGTGCCATGCAAATGGCACAAAACAAGTATGATTTTCTCCTAAACGCAAATGTTACAGTACACAAACTTCTGTAGGATAGTTATTCCTAAGAAGTGCACTTCCAGCATTTGACGCTGTTTCCTCCTCACTTGGTTCACTAGTTTGGAAATTCATGGCCTGTGTGAACATGTGCCATGCAAATGTCACAAAACAAGGATGATTTTCTCCTGAATGCAAATGTTACAGAGTAGAAACTTCTGTAGGATTATCATCCCCATGAAGTGCACTTCCTACATTTGATTCTGAATCCTCCGGACTTGGTTCAATATTTTGGAAATTATCCCCTGTATGAATAGGTTCCATGGAAACGTCGCAAAATAAGTGTGATACTCTCCTGAACACAAAGAATTACAGTATAGAAACGTTTGTGGGATACTGACCGCTAAGAAGAGCACTTGCAACATTTGATTCTGAGTCCTTCTCTTTCAGTTCACTATTTTGGAATATCATGACTTGTGTGTAAATGTACCATTCACTGTCACACAACATGTGTGACTTTCTCCTGATCACAAAGAATTACAGTATAAAAACTTCTGTAGGATACGTATCCCAATGAAGTCCACTTGCAACATTTGACTCTGAGTCCTCCTCACTTGGTTAACTATTTTGGAAAAATCATGGCCTGCTTCAACATGTCCCATGGAAATGTGGCGAAACAACTGTTCTTTTCTCCTGAACTCAAAGAGTTACAGTATAGGAACTTCCGTAGGATAGTTACCGATAAGAAGTGCACGTGCAATATTTGAGTCTGAACCCTCCTCACTTGGTACACTATTTTGGAAGATCATGGCCTGCGTGAACTTGTTATATGCAAATGTCGCAAAACAAGTGTGATCTTCTCCTAAACGCAAAGTGTTACAGTATAGAATTTTCTGTAGGATACTTATCCCTAAGAGGTGCACTTCCAGCTTTTGACTCTGAATCCTCCTTACTTGGTTCTCTATTTTAGAAATTCATGGCCTGCGTGAACATGTTCCATTCAAATGTCACAAAACAAGGATGATTTTCTCCTGAACGCAAATGTTACAAGGTAGAAACATCTCTTCGATATTTATCCCTACGAAGTGGTCTTCATACCCTTGATCCTGAACCCTCCGCACTGGTTCACTATTTTGAAAATCATCTCCTGCATGAATAGGTTCCATGGAAACATCACAAAACAAGTGTGATTTTCTGCAGAACACAAAGAGGTACAGTATGTAAACTTCTGTAGGATACTTACCAATAAGAAGTGCACCTCCAACATTTGACTGTGAGTCCTCCTCACTTGGTTCAATATTTTGGAACATCATGGCTTGTTTGTAAATGTTCCACTGCCTGTCGCACAAGTGTGACTTTCTCCTGATCACAAAGAGTTACAGTATAGAAACTTCTGTAGGATACATATCCCAACGAAGTGCACTTGCAACATTTGACTCAGAGTCCTCCTCACTTGGTTCACTATTTTGGAAAATCATGGCCTGCGTGAACATGTGCCACGCAAATGTCACAAAACATGTATGATTTTCTCCTGAACGCAAATGTTACAGTATACAAACTTCTGTAGGATACTTATCTCTAAGAGGTGCACTTCCAGCATTTGATTCTGAATTCTCCTCACCTGGTTCACTATTTTGGAAATTCATGGCCTGCGTGAACATGTTCCATGCAAATGTCACAAAACAAGGATGATTTTCCCCTGAACGCAAATGTTACAGAGTAGAAACTTCTGTAGGATACTTATCCCTACGAAGTGCACTTCCTACATTTGATTCTGAATCCTCCACACTTGGTTCACTATTTCGGAAATCATCTCCTGCATGAATAGGTTCCATGGAACCTATTGTTGTAAAACAAGTGTGATACTCTCTTGAACACAAAGAATTACAGTAAAGAAACTTTTGTGGGATACTTACCGCTAAGAAGAGCACTTGCAACATTTGACTCTGAGTACTTCTCTCTCAGTTCACTATTTTGGAATATCATGGCTTGCGTGTAAATGTACCATTGACTGTCACACAACACGTGTGACTTTCTCCTAATCACAAAGAGTTACAGTATAGAAACTTCTGTAGGATACGTATCCCAACGAAGTGCACTTGCAACCTTTGACTATGAGTCATCCTCACATGGTTAACGATTTTGGAAAATCAAGGCCTGCGTGAACATATTCCATGAAATCGTCACAAAACCAGTGTTATTTTCTCCTGAACATAAAAATTTACAAAGTATGAACATCTACAGGATTCTTATCACTTAGAAGTGGAAGTGAAACATGTGAATTTGACACTTCCTCACTTGGTCACTATTTTCAAGCTAATTACAGACCTGAACATAGTTGGTAGAATCAGCACAAAACGAATGTTGTTTTCTCCAGAACACAAAGTTTTACAGTCTAGAAATCTGTGTAGGAAACTTATCACAAAGAAGTGCACATGCTACATATGACTGTGAGTCCTCTTCACCTGGTTCACGATTTTGGAAGGGAATGGCATGCGTGAACACGTTTCATGGAAATGTCGTACAACAAGTGTGATTTCCTCCCGAACCGAAGTTCCTTTCGGGCCCCTTACCCAGACCCCGAAGGAGACACGAGAACCACTAGGTTGCTGTAAGGACAAGAGGCAAGATTTATTAAACTGGCACGTGCCAGGACCGTCTCCCTGCTCAGGCAAAAGAGAAAGGCCTGGACTGGATTTGGGGCAAGATTTTTATAGGAAAGCAACTGCCTTGAGCAAATACACAAGGAAGTTGGGTCAGTTCACAGATGTTCTGGCCGATATCCTCGCACTGGGCAGTTCCCGGCACGCCCAGGGGGAGAGGTCCAAAGGGCGAGGCATGCAGGCAGGCTCTGGTCAGCACGTCTGCAGTGAGTTGGCGCCGGCGGGAGAGTTTGGCGCCGGCGGGAGTTTTGAATTTTGCGCCGGCGGGAACTTGGGCTTCACAGCGGGAACCTGGGTTCCACATTCCCCCCTTTTCTTTAGGCACACTCCAATCATGGAGTGTCAGTTACAGTTCTTGTGGTAAATATCTGGGAGGATTGGAGTCAGTTCCTCAGCAGGGGTGTTCCTTCCAGGTGATTCCAGCAGTAGGGGACGTCTCTTCAGAATTCTAAAGACCTTGAGAGACCCATCCCAGCATTGCTGCTCTAATCCTGCCTCACTTTCCCATAAACCTATTTGAGAATTCAGACTGCTCTGGGGATAAGGGGCGATGATTCGATTTGGCTGCTTCCTGCTGAATCGGGGCAAAGAAAATAAGTGCAGTCTGATATTCTCATCTATGAAATGCTGGGATGGTCTAGAGGTCTTTTATAGATGGCCCTATTACTTTAAGGTCCATCTAAAAGAGACAAAACACAGGTTAAACTTCCAAGGTCTACACGAGGATTAGACCATTGTAATTGGGAAGGCACATGAGATAAACCAAACAAGCTCAGCAGTCTTGCTGTGGGTATAAGCAAGCAGGAGTTAGTAAAAGAACACATTTACAAGGTGTAAAAGCCAAGGAGACCTTTTTCCTCTGGCTGCTGTAGATCATATTTTAAAACCTGTCCAAAACAATGCGAACTGATTCTTTGTACAGAGCAATCTAAATTATCCTCCTTTTTCATTCTGAAAAATAAAGCAACATAAGTCTTTTTTTTGGGGGGGGGCAAAGGGATGTAGCACCATTTCTCTGATCTAAATGAAAAGCCAACATTGATTAGCTAATGGAGCTGCTCTGGAGCTACACTTGGAGTTTTGCTGTTTTTCCTAGTTTACTTCTTAAGTTTGCCATTGTTGTTTTTTTTTTTTTTTTTTTTTCCCTCTGTCAAGCACTGAGTTTAACTTTAGGCAACGTTTTAGGACAAGGGAAAAACTTTATTAAACTTTTTGCCAACCTATGTCTCTGGTTTTAATTCTATAGCATAAACTGTCTTTCTTGGGTGCCTCAGGCCAGAGCTGCAGCCTTGAGACCAGGGCTCCCCTGGATCAGGTGAGGCAAGGAGTCAGCAGAATGGAGAACAAAAACAACTCTCTTGGCTTAGTGAATCTGGACCCGTTTACTGAAACTTCCGTGACAGCTTTACTTTTAGGAAGGACATTTTTTCCAAGAACCTATCCCATTGCTTGAGGATAATGGCACTTAACAGAAATATTCTCTCAGTATTTGCAAATCTAGCCAGTCTATAATGCTGCACCAGATAGCCAAGAGGCTGAGCCCACATACTTGTAACAGAGACTGCAGTTTTTTTTAATATACAGAGAAGGATTGAGCTCTTTTTGATTTCAGAAAGAAACATATTTTACAATTAACTATACGTGTCCCCAACATTTTATAAGTCCCAGCATGGGCTTAAGCAATATAATTATTAAAAGAATATTTTTTCCTATGATAGCATCTTTTTATTTTTCTGCTTTATGCTTCAATCCAGGAATTTTGCTTGGATTTTAGGCATAGCATCTTTAACATTCTTGCTTGCAAGTCCTAGGTAATGATCTATCTGCACTTGGGATGTCAGTCATAAATAACAGGAATACTGACGAGTGAAATCAGCTAAAATCAGTGGTGTCAGACTGTTGAACAAGGCACCAACATAAGTTAAGCACCCATATTAACACTGCAAACTTCAGAGAATCAACTAAATCATCAACTAAGAAAAGGCACCTGAGTTCTTTTTATGGTGCAGTTCACATGACTGAGAGCAGAATCAATTCCTCAGATCTAGCAACATTAGATTCCAAATATGCCCTGGATGGGTGGCCTTTCTCTGATTTCTGGATTGCTTGGATCATACCCTTCTAAAGCTGATAGTCACAGAGAGCAGGGCCAAGGCAATGTAGGCTGTCATACTCACGATGCTGAATACTGTCAAGGAAAGCAGCAGGAACAAGCTGGCGTCAAACACCCCTCCAGTTTTCTTAATCTCTCTAGTAGAGGAGGTCAACAACCACGGAGCCCAAACCCCTGTGGCCAGGGTGGAGAGGGGTGCAACAGGGGCAGAAGGGGTCCAGGCGGGCTCGGCCTGGGGGCTCACGCCAGCCCGGGGCAAAACGTAAATTACCTAGGAAAGAATGTTTAGCACCTGTCCCTGGGCGTTATTGTGACATACCAAGAAATTCCTAGCACCTGCCCATGGGGTTACAGTGACCTTCCCCAGGGAACAGGCTTTAGGCCTGAACTGGGAAGAAACACCAAGACCTGACAATTTTTATATTTTTTTATTTCTCTTAAATAAAGCCATGTCTTTTCTCCAGAAATGTTTCCTTGAAATAATATCTTATCAGGTTGGAATTTTATCCATCAGAATGGTTGGATAAGGATGCAGCATTTAGAGTCTTTAAACTGCAGACTTTTGTTACATGCTATCTGGCATTTTCTGTAATCCATGATTTTTTTTCTTCTAATACCTTTGGTGCGTCTAAAACCAGAGTTACGTGGATGGCTTTATAACAGTGCTACAGTATAGAAACTTCTGTATGACACTTATCCTAAAGAAGTGCACTTGTAACATTTGACTCAGAGTCCTCCTCTCTTGGTTAACTATTTTGGAAAATCATGGCCTGCGTGAACATGTGCCATGCAAATGTCACAAAACAAGTATGATTTTCTCCTGAACGCAAATGTTACACTATACTAACTTCTTTAGGATACTTATTCCCAAGAAGCGCACTTCCTACATTTGATTCTGGATCCTCCACACTTGGTTCACTATTTTGGAAACCATCTCCTGCATGAATAGGTTCCATGGAAACGTCGGAAAACAAGTGTGATACTCTCCTTAACACAAAGAATTACAGTATAGAAACTTTTGTGGGATACTTACCGCTAAGAAGAGCACTTGCAACATTTGAATCTGAGTCCATCTCTCTAGGTTCACTATTTTGGAATATCATGGCTTGCGTGTAAATGTACCATTGACTGTCGCACAATAAGTGTGACTTTCTCCTGATCACAAAGTGTTACAGTATAGAAACTTCTGTAGGATTCGTATCCCAACGAAGTGCACTTGGAACATTTGACTCTGAGTCCTCCTCACTTGGTTAACTATTTTGGAAAAATCATGGCCTGCTTCAACATGTTCCATGGAAATGTGGCAAAACAACTGTTATTTTCTCCTGAACACAAAGAGTTTCAGTATAGGAACTTCTGTAAGTTACTTACCGGTAAGAAGTGCACGTGCAATATTTCAGTCTGAACCCTCCTCACTTGGTTCACTATTTTGGAAAATCATGGCCTGCGTGAACATGTGCCATGCAAATGTCACAAAACAAATATGATTTTCTCCTGAAGGCAAATGTTACAGTACACAAACTTCTGTAGTATAGTTATTCCTAAGAAGTGCACTTCCAGCATTTGACTCTGTTTCCTCCTCACTTGGTTCACTAGTTTGGAAATTCCTGGCCTGTGTGAACATGTGCCATGCAAATGTCACAAAACAAGGATGATTTTCTCCTGAATGCAAATGTTACAGAGTAGAAACTTCTGTAGGGTACTTATCCCCATGAAGTGCACTTCCTACATTTGATTCTGAATCCTCTGGACTTGGTTCAATATTTTGGAAATCATCCCCTGTATGAATAGGTTCCATGGAAACGTGGCAAAATAAGTGTAATACTCTCTTGAACACAGAGAATAACAGTATAGAAACGTTTGTGGGATACTGACCGCTAAGAAGAGCACTTGCAACATTTGATTCTGAGTCCTTCTCTCTCGTTTCACTATTTTGGAGTATCATAGCTTGTGTGTAAATGTACCATTGACTGTCACACAACATGTGTGACTTTCTCCTGATCACAAAGAATTACAGTATAAAAACTTCTGTAGGATACGTATCCCAATGAAGTCCACTTGCAACATTTGACTCTGAGTCCTCCTCACTTGGTTAACTATTTTGGAAAAATCATGGCCTCTTTCAACATGTCCCATGGAAATGTGGCGAAACAACTGTTCTTTTCTCCTGAACTCAAAGAGTTACAGTATAGGAACTTCCGTAGGATAGTTACTGATAAGAAGTGCACGTGCAATATTTGACTCTGAACCCTCCTCACTTGGTACACTATTTTGGAAGATCATGGCCTGCGTGAACATGTTATATGCAAATGTCGCAAAACAAGTGTGATCTTCTCCTAAACGCAAAGTGTTACAGTATAGAATTTTCTGTAGGATACTTATCCCTAAGAGGTGCACTTCCAGCTTTTGACTCTGAATCCTCCTTACTTGGTTCTCTATTTTAGAAATTCATGGCCTGCGTGAACATGTTCCATTCAAATGTCACAAAACAAGGATGATTTTCTCTTGAACGCAAATGTTACAGGGTAGAAACATCTCTAGGATATTTATCCCTACGAAGTGGTCTTCCTACCCTTGATCCTGAGTCCTCCGCACTGGTTCACTATTTTGAAAATCATCTCCTGCATGAATAGGTTCCATGGAAACATCGCAAAACAAATGTGATTTTCTGCAGAACACAAAGAGGTACAGTATGGAAACTTCTGTAGGATACTTACCAATAAGAAGTGCACCTCCAACATTTGACTGTGAGTCCTCCCCACTTGGTTCAATATTTTGGAACATCATGGATTGTTTGTAAATGTTCCACTGCCTGTCGCACAACAAGTGTGACTTTCTCCTGATCACAAAGAGTTACAGTATAGAAACTTCTGTAGGATACGTATCCCAACGAAGTGCACTTGCAACATTTGACTCAGAGTCCTCCTCACTTGGTTCACTATTTTGGAAAATCATGGCCTGCGTGAACATGTGCCACGCAAATGTCACAAAACAAGTATAATTTCCTCTGAACGCAAATGTTACAGTATACAAACTTCTGTAGGATACTTATCTCTAAGAGGTGCACTTCCAGCATTTGATTCTGAATTATCCTCATCTGGTTCACTATTTTGGAAATTCATGGCCTGTGTGAACATGTTCCATGCAAATGTCACAAAACAAGGATGATTTTCCCCTGAACGCAAATGTTACAGAGTAGAAACTTCTGTAGGATACTTATCCCTACAAAGTGCACTTCCTACATTTGATTCTGAATCCTCCACACTTGGTTCACTATTTCGGAAATCATCTCCTGCATGAATAGGTTCCATGGAAACGTTGTAAAACAAGTGTGATACTCTCTTGAACACAAAGAATTACAGTAAAGAAACTTTTGTGGGATACTTACCGCTAAGAAGAGCACTTGCAACATTTGACTCTGAGTCCTTCTCTCTCGGTTCACTATTTTGGAATATCATGGCTTGTGTGTAAATGTACCATTGACTGTCACACAACAAGTGTGACTTTCTTCTAATTACAAAGAGTTACAGTATAGAAACTTCTGTAGGATACATATCCCAACGAAGTGCACTTGCAACCTTTGACTCTGAGTCATCCTCACATGGTTACCGATTTTGGAAAATCAAGGCCTGTGTGAACATATTCCATGAAATCGTCACAAAACCAGTGTGATTTTCTCCTGAACATAAAAATTTACAAAGTATGAACATCTACAGGATTCTTATCACTTAGAAGTGGAAGTGAAACATGTGAATTTGACTCTTCCTCACTTGGTCACTATTTTCAAGCTAATTACAGACCTGAACATAGTTGGTAGAATCAGCAGAAAACGAATGTTGTTTTCTCCAGAACACAAAGTTTTACAGTCTAGAAATCTGTGTAGGAAAGTTATCCCAAAGAAGTGCACATGCTACATATGACTGTGAGTCCTCTTCACCTGGTTCACGATTTTGGAAGGGAATGGCATGCGTGAACATGTTTCATGGAAACGTCTACTACAAGTGTGATTTCCTCCTGAACACAAAGAGTTACAGTATAGAAACTTCTGTACGACACTTATCCTAAAGAAGTGCACTTGCAACATTTGACTCAGAGTCCTCCTCACTTGGTTCACTATTTTGGAAAATCATGGCCTGCGTGAACATGTTCCATGCAAATGTCACTAAACAAGGATGATTTTCCCCTGAACGCAAATGTTACAGAGTAGAAACTTCTGTAGGATACTTATCCCTACGAAGTGCACTTCCTCCATTTGATTCTGTATCCTCCACACTTGATTCACTATTTCGGATATCATCTCCTGCATGAATAGGTTCCATGGAAACGTTGTAAAACAAGTGTGATACTCTCTTGAATACAAAGAATTACAGTAAATAAACTTTTGTGGGATACTTACCGCTAAGAAGAGCACTTGCAATATTTGACTCTGAGTACTTCTCTCTCGGTTCACTATTTTGGAATATCATGGCTTGTGTGTAAATGTACCATTGACTGTCACACAACAAGTGTGACTTTCTCCTGATCACAAAGAGTTACAGTATAGAAACTTCTGTAGGATACGTATCCCAACGAAGTGCACTTGCAACCTTTGACTCTGAGACATCCTCACTTGGTTAACTATTTTGAAAAATCAAGGCCTGCGTGAACATATTCAATGAAATCGTCACAAAACCAGTGTGATTTTCTCCTGAACATAAAAATTTACAAAGTATGAACATCTACAGGATTCTTATCACTTAGAAGTGGAAGTGAAACATGTGAATTTGATGCTTCCTCACTTGGTCACTATTTTCAAGTTAATTACAGGCCTGAACATAGTGGGTAGAATCATCACAAAACGAATGTTGTTTTCTCCAGAACACAAAGATTTACAGTCTAGAAACCTGTGTAGGTTACTTATCCCAAAGAAGTGCACATGCTACATATGACTGTGAGTCCTCTTCAACTGGTTCACGATTTTGGAAGGGAATGGCATGCGTGAACACGTTTCATGGAAACATCGTACAACAAGTGTGATTTCCTCCTGAACACAAAGAATTACAGTATAGAAACTTCTGTACGAAACTTATCCTAAAGAAGTGCACTTGCAACATTTGACTCAGAGTCCTCCTCACTTGGTTCACTATTTTGGAAAATCATGGCCTGCGTGAACATGTGCCATGCAAATGTAACAAAACAAGTATGATTTTCTCCTGAACGCAAATGTTACAGTATACAAACTTCTGTAGTATAGTTATCGCTAAGAGGTGCACTTCCAGCATTTGATTCTGTATCCTCCTCACCTGGTTCAGTATTTTGGAAATTCATGGACTGCGTGAACATATTCCATGCAAATGTCACAAAACAATGATGATTTTCCCCCGAACGCAAATGTTACAGTGTAGAAACTTCTGTAGGATACTTATCCCTACGAAGTGCACTTCCTACTTTTGATTCTGAATCCTCCAAACTTGGTTCACTATTTCAGAAATCATCTCCTGCATGAATAGGTTCCATGGAAACGTCGAAAAACAAGTGTGATACTCTCCTGAACACAAAGAATTACAGTAAACAAACTTTTGTGGGATACTTACCGCTAAGAAGAGCATTTGCAACATTTGACTCTGAGTACTTCTCTCTTGGTTCACTATTTTGGAATATCATGGCGTGCGTGTAAATATACCATTGACTGTCGCACAATAAGTGTGACTTTCTCCTGATCACAAAGAGTTACAGTATAGAAACTTCTGTAGGATTCGTATCCCAACGAAGTTCACTTGCAACATTTGACTCTGAGTCCTCCTCACTTGGTTAACTATTTTGGAAAAATCATGGCCTGCTTCAATATGTTCCATGGAAATGTGGCCCAACAACTGTTATTTTCTCCTGAACACAAAGAGTTACAATATAGGAACTTCTGTAGGTTACTTACAGATAAGAAGTGCACGTGCAATATTTGAGTCTGAACCCTCCTCACTTGGTTCACTATTTTGGAAAATCATGGCCTGCGTGAACATGTGCCATGCAAATGGCACAAAACAAGTATGATTTTCTCCTAAACGCAAATGTTACAGTACACAAACTTCTGTAGGATAGTTATTCCTAAGAAGTGCACTTCCAGCATTTGACGCTGTTTCCTCCTCACTTGGTTCACTAGTTTGGAAATTCATGGCCTGTGTGAACACGTGCCATGCAAATGTCACAAAACAAGGATGATTTTCTCCTGAATGCAAATGTTACAGAGTAGAAACTTCTGTAGGATTATCATCCCCATGAAGTGCACTTCCTACATTTGATTCTGAATCCTCCGGACTTGGTTCAATATTTTGGAAATCATCCCCTGTATGAATAGGTTCCATGGAAACGTCGCAAAATAAGTGTGATACTCTCCTGAACACAAAGAATTACAGTATAGA
Organism: Typhlomys cinereus; assembly: GCA_023101885.1. Classification (NCBI taxonomy): domain Eukaryota; kingdom Metazoa; phylum Chordata; class Mammalia; order Rodentia; family Platacanthomyidae; genus Typhlomys; species Typhlomys cinereus. Next base: position 129,502 of record JALPQD010000878.1, read on the forward strand.
AACGTTTGTGGGATACTGACCGCTAAGAAGAGCACTTGCAACATTTGATTCTGAGTCCTTCTCTTTCGGTTCACTATTTTGGAATATCATGACTTGTGTGTAAATGTACCATTCACTGTCACACAACAGCTGTGACTTTCTCCTGATCACAAAGAGTTACAGTATAGAAACTTCTGTAGGATACGTATCCCAACGAAGTGCACTTGCAACATTTGACTCTGAGTCCTCCTCACTTGGTTAAGTATTTTGGAAAAATCATGGTCTGCTTCAACATGTCCCATGGAAATGTGGCACAACAACTGTTATTTTCTCCTGAACAGAAAGAGTTACAGTATAGGAACTTCCGTAGGATAGTTACCGATAAGAAGTGCACGTGAAATATTTGACTTTGAACCCTCCTCACTTGGTTCAGTATTTTGGAAGATCATGGCCTGCGTGAAAATGTTATATGCAAATGTCTCAAAGCAAGTATGATCTTCTCCTGAACGTGAAGTTTTACAGTATAGAATCTTCTGTAGGATACATATCCCTAAGAAGTGCACTTCCAACATTTGACTCTCAGTCTTCCACACTTGGTTCACTCTTTTGGAAAATCAAGGCCTGCGTGAACATATTCCATGAAAACGTCACAAAACCAGTTTGATTTTCTCCTGAACATAAAAAGTTACAAGGTATGAACTTCTACAGGATTCTTATCACTGAGAAGTGAAAGTGAAACATGTGAATTTGACGCTTCTTCACTTCCTCACTATTTTGAAGCTCATTACAGGCCTGAACATGGATAGAATCAGCACAAAACGAATGTTGTTTTCTCCAGAACACAAAGTTTTATAGTCTAGAAACCTGTGTAGCATACTTATCCCAAGGAAGTGCACATGCTACATATGACTGTGAGTCCTCTTCACCTGGTTCACGATTTTGGAAGGGAATGGCATGCGTGAACATGTTTCATGGAAACGTCTACGACAAGTGTGATTTCCTCCTGAACACAAAGAGTTACAGTATAGAAACTTCTGTACGACACTTATCCTAAAGAAGTGCACTTGCAACATTTGACTCAGAGTCCTCCTCACTTGCTTCACTATTTTGGAAAATCATGTCCTGTGTGAACATGTGCCACGCAAATGTCACAAAACAAGTATGATTTTCTCCTGAACGCAAATGTTACAGTATACAAACTTCTGTAGTATAGTTATCGCTAAGAGGTGCACTCCAGCATTTGACTCTGAATTCTCCTCACCTGTTTCACTATTTTGGAAATTCATGGCCTGCGTGAACATGTTCCATGCAAATGTCACAAAACAAGGATGATTTTCCCCTGAACGCAAATGTTACAGTGTAGAAACTTCTGTAGGATCCTTATCCCTACGAAGTGCACTTCCTACATTTGATTCTGAATCATCCGCACTTGGTTCCCTATTTTGGAAATCATCTCCTGCATGAATAGGTTCCATGGAAATGTCGCAAAACAAGTGTCATTTTCTACAGAACAGAAAAAGGTACAGTATCGACACTTCTGTAGGATACTTACCACTTACAATTGCACTTCCAACATTTAACTCTGAGTCCTCCTCACTTGGTTCACTATTTTGTAAAATCATAGCCTACGTGAACATGTTCCATGGAAAAATTGCAAAACAAGTGTGATACTCTCCTGAACACCAAAATTACAGTATAGAGACTTTTGTGGGATACTTACCGCTAAGAAGAGCACTTGCAACATTTGACTCTGAGTCCTTCTCTCTCGGTTCACTATTTTGGAATATCATGGCTTGCGTGTAAATGTACCATTGACTGTCGCACAGTAAGTGTGACTTTTTCCTGATCACAAAGAGTTACAGTATAAAAACTTCTGTAGGATTCCTATCCCAATGAAGTACACTTGCAACATTAGACTCTGAGTCCTCCTCACTTGGTTCACTATTTTGGAAAAATCATGGCCTGCTTCAACATGTTCCATGGAAATGTGGCCCAACAACTGTTATTTTCTCCTGAACCGTACAGGAACTTCCGTAGGATACTTACCACTAAGGAGTGCATGTGCAATATTTGACTCTGAACCCTCCTCACTTGGTTCACTATTTTGGAAAATCATGGCCTGTGTGAACATGTTATATGCAAATGTCGCAAAACAAGTGTGATCTTCTCCTGAACACAAAGTGTTATAGTATAGAATCTTCTGTAGGATACTTATCCCTAAGAGGTGCACTTCTAGCATTTGACTCTGAATCTTCCTCACTTGGTTCACTATTTTGGAAATTCTTGGCCTGCGTGAACATGTTCCATGCAAATGTTACAAAACAAGGATGATTTTCTCCTGAACGCAATTTTTACAGTGCAGAAACCTCTGTAGGATACTTATCAGTACAAAGTGCACTTCCTACATTTGATTGTGAATCCTCCGCACTTGGTTTACTACTTTGGAAATCAACTCATGAATGAATAGGTACCATGGAAACGTCGCAAAACAAGTGTGATTTTCTGCAGAACACAAAGAGGTACAGTATCAAGCTTCTGTAGGATACTTACTGGTAAGAAGTGCAGTGCAATATTTGACTCTGAAACCTCCTCACTTGGTTCAGTATTTTGGAAAACCATGGCCTGCGTGAACATGTTATATGCAAATGTCACAAAACAAGTGTGATCTTCTCCTGAACACAAAATGTTACAGTATAGAATCTTCTATAGGATACTTATCCCTAAGAAGTGTACTTCCAACATTTGACTCTCATGCTTCCTCACTTTGTTCACTATTTTCGAAAATCAAGGCCTGCGTGAATATATTCCATGAAAACGTCACAAAACCAGTATGATTTTCTCCTGAACATAAAAATTTAAATCGTTTGAACATCTACAGGATTCTTATCACCGAGAAGTGAAAGATAAACATGTGAATTTGATGCTTCCTCACTTGGTCACCATTTTCAAGCTCATTACAGGCCTGAACATAGTAGGTAAAATCAGTGTGATTTTGTCCTGAACACAAAGAGTTACAGTATAGAAACTTCTGTATGACACTTATCCTAAAGAAGTGCACTTGCGACTATTGACGCAGAGTCCTCCTCACTCAGTTCACAATTTTGGAAAATCATGGCCTGCATGAACATGTGCGTTGCAAATGTTCCACAATGCAGTTGCACTTGTTTCTGTTAAGTACCCTGCAGAGGTTTCGAGGTTTTGAACTCTATCCATTCAGGAGAAAATCGCATTTGTTTCTACACTGTAACATTTGCTTTCAGGAGAAAATCATACTTGTTTTGTGACATTTGCATGGAATATATTCACGCAGGCCATGAATTTCCAAAATAGTGAACCAAGTGAGGAAGGTTCACTGTCAAATGCTGGAAGTGCACCTCTTAGGGATAAGTGTCCTACAGATGTTTGTAAACTGTAACATTTGTGTTCAGGAGAAAATCATACTTGTTTTGTGATATGTGATTCTGGATCACTACAATTGAAGATATGGCATGCCTGAACACAGTGGATAGAAACATTACAAAACATTTGAAAGTGACACTTGCTCACTTGGTTCACCATTTTTGACGGTCATGGCATGCCTGAACATTCTGGGTAGAAACGTCAGAGAACAAATACGATTTTCTCCTGAACGGATAGAGTGGAAAACCTCGAAACCTCTGCAGGGTACTTACCAGAAAAAAGTGCATCTGCATCGTGTGAATGTGACTCCTCCTCACTTGGTTCACTATGTTTGAAGATCTTAGCATGCTTTATCCTACGGGATTGAAACATCAGAACATAAGTGTGATTTTCTCCAGAACAGAAAGATTTACAACCCCCGAAATTGTGCAAAATTTGAATTTGCCTCTTATTCACTTGAAATACTCTTTTTGAAAATCATGGCATGCTTAAACGTCATCAATGGAAACCTTAAAAAATACATATTATTTTCTCCTGACCAGAGAGAGAGTTACACCTCGAAACAACTGCAGGATGCATAATGAAAATAAGTGCCCCTGCAGCGTATGAACTTGACTCTTCCTTACGAGGTTCACTGTACTTGAAGTGTGTGGCATGCGTCAACACACTGGACGGAAAAGTCACAAAACACGTGTGACTTTCTCCTAAACAGGTAGAGTTACAACCTGGAAAATCTGCAGGATACTTGTCGCTAAGAAGTTCCCCTGCAACATTTGAATGTGATTCTTCCTCACTTGGAAAACTACTATTGAAGACATGGCATGTCTGAACATAGTGCATAGAAACGTCACCAAACATTTGAAAGTGATGCTTGCTCACTTGGTTCACTATTTTTGACGGTCATGGTATGCCTGAACATTCTGGATAGAAACATCAGAGAACAAAGGCGATTTTGTCCTGAACGGATAGAGTTGAAAACCTCAAAACCTCTGCTGGGTACTTACTGGAAAGAAGTGCACCTACATCGTTGAATGTGACTCTTCCTCACTTGGTTCACTATGTTTGAAGATCATAGCCTTATCCTACGGGATTGAAACATCAGAACATAGGCGGATTTTCTCCTGAACAGAAAGTGTTACAACTTCCAAACATGTGCAACATTTGAATTCGCCTCTTCCTCACTTGAATCACTCTTTTTGAAAATCATGACATGCTTGAACGTCAACAATGGAAACCTTAACAAATAAGATATGATTTTCTCCTGAACAGAGAGAGTTACACTTCGAAACAACTGCAGGATGCATAACGAGAATAAGTGACTCTGCAGCATATGAACTTGACTCTTCCTCACGTGGTTTACTGTTCTTGAAGTCCATGGCATGCGTCAACATACTGGACGGTATAGTCACAAAATACATGTCACTTTCTCCTGAACAGATAGAGTTACAACCTATAAAAATCTGTAGGATACTTCTCGCTAAGAAATTCCCCTGCAACATTTGAATGTGATTCGTCCTCACTTGGATCACTACTATTGAAGATATGGCATATCTGAACATAGTGGATAGAAACTTCACAAGACATTTGAAAGTGACGCTTGCTCTCTTTTTTCTCTATTTTTGAAGGTCATGGCATGAATCAACATTCTGGATTGAAACGTCAGTACACAAATGCGATTTTCCCCTGAACGGATAGAGTTGAAAACCTCAAAACCTCTGCAGGGTACTTACCAGAAAGAAGTACACCTGCATCGTGTGAATGTGACTCTTCCTCACTTGGTTCACTATGTTTGAAGATCATAGTGTGCCTTAACCTATGGGATAGAAACATCAGAACATAAGTGTGATTTTCTCCTGAAGAGAAAGAGTTACAACCTACAAACGTGTGCAATATTTTAATTTGACTCTTCCTCACTTGAATTACTCTTTTTGAAAATCATGGCATGCTTGAACATCATCAATGGAAACCTTAACAAATAGATATGAATTTCTTCTGAACAGAGAGTTACACCTTGAAACAACTGCAGGATGCATAACGAAAATAAGTGCCCCTGCAGCATATGAACATGACTCTTCCTCCCGTGGTTCACTGTTCTTGAAGTCCATGGCATGCGTCAACATATTAGATGGAAAAGTCACAAAACACGAGTGACTTTCTCCTGCACAGATAGAGTTACAACCTATAAAAATCTGGAGGATACTTCTCGCTAAGAAGTTCCCCTGGAACATTCGAATGTGATTCTTTCTCACGTGGATCACTACTATTGAATATATGGCATGTCTGAAAATAGTGGATAGAAACGTCACAAAACATTTGAAAGTGATGCTTGCTCACTTGGTTCACTATTTTTGACGCTCATGACATGCCTGAACATTCTGGATAGAAACGTCAGAGAACAAAGGCGATTTTCTCCTGAAAGGATAGAGTTGAAAAACCTCAAAACCTCTGCTGGGTACTTACCGAAAAGAAGTGCACCTACATCGTTGAATGTGACTCTTCCTCACTTGGTTCACTATGTTTGAAGATCATAGCCTTATCCTACGGGATTGAAACATCAGAACATAGGCGTGATTTTCTCCTGAACAGAAAGAGTTACAACCTCCAAACGTGTGCAACATTTGAATTTGCCTCATCCTCACTTGAATCACTCTTTTTGAAAATCATGACATGCTTGAACATCATCAATGGAAACCTTACAAATAAGGTATGATTTTCTCCTGAACAGAGAGAGTTACACCTCGAAACAACTACAGGATGCATAACAAAAATAAGTGCCCCTGCAGCATATGAACGTGACTCTTCCTCACGTGGTTTACTGTTCTTGAAGTCCATGGCATGCGTCAACATACTGGACAGAAAAGTCACAAAACACGTGTGACTTTCTCCTGAACAGATAGAGTTACAACCTGTAAAAATCTGCAGGATACTTCTCATTAAGAAGTTCCCCTGCAACATTCGAATGTGATTCGTTGTCACTTGGATCACTACTATTGAAGATATGGCATGTCTGAACATAGTGGATAGAAACTTCACAAGACATTTGAAAGTGATGCTTGCTCACTTGTTTCACTATTTTTGATGGTCATGGCATGCCTCAACATTCTGGATTGAAACGTTACAACACAAATGCAATTTTTTCCTGAACGGATAGAGTGGAAAACCTCGTCACCTCTGCAGAGTACTTACCAGAAAGAAGTGCACCTGCATCATGTGAATATGACTCTTCCTCACTTGGTTCACTGTGTTTGATGATCTTAGCGTGCCTTAACCTACGAGATTGAAATACCAGAACATAAGTGTGATTTTTCTCCTGACCAGGAAGAGTGAAAACCTCCGAAATTGTGAAACATTTGAATTTGCCTCTTCTTCACTTGAATCACTCTTTTTTAAAATCATGGCATGCTTGAACGTCATAATTGGAAACCTTAACAAATAAATATGATTTTCTCCTGAACACAGAGAGAGTTACACCTCAAAACAACTGCAGGATGCATAACGAAATGAAGTGCCCTTGCAGCATATGAACGTGACTCTTCCTCAAGAGGTTCACTGTACTTGAAATGTGTGGCATGCGTCAACATACTGGACGGAAATGTCACAAAACACGTCCGACTTTCTCCTGAACAGATAGAGTTATAACCTATAAAAATCTGCAGGATACATCTCGCTAAGAAGTTCTCCTGCAACATTTGAATGTGATTCTTCCTCACTTGGAAAACTATTATTGAAGATATGGCATGTCTGAACATAGTGGATAGAAACATCACAAAACATTTGAAAGTGACGCTTGCTCACTTGGTTCACTATTTTTGACGGTCATGGCATGCCTGAACATTCTGGATAGAAACGTCAGAAAACAAATGCGATGTTGTCCTGAACGGATAGAGTTGAAACCCGTGAAACCTCTGCAGGGTACTTTCTGGAAAGAAGTGCACCTGCATCATATGAATGTGACTCTTCCTCACTTGGTTCACTATATTTGAAGATCATAGCATTATTCTACAGGATTGAAACATCAGAACATAAGTGTGATTTTCTCCTGAACAGGAAGACTTACAACCTCCAAACGTGTGCAACATTTAAATTTCCCTCTTCCTCACTTGAATTACTCTTTTTGAAAATCATGGCATGCTTGAGCGTCATCAATGGAAACCTTAACAAATAGATATGATTTTCTCCTGAACACAGAGAGAGTTACACCTCGAATCAACTGCAGAATGCATAATGAAAATAAGTGCCCCTGCAGCATCAGAAAGTGACTCTTCCTCATGTGGTTCACTGTTCATGACGTCCAGGGCATGCGTCAACATACGGGATGGAAAAGTCACAAAACACGTGTGAATTTCTCCTGAACAGATAGAGTTGTAACCAACAAAAATCTGCAGCATACTTCTCGCGAAGAAGTTTCCCTGCAACATTTGAATGTGATTCCTCCTCACGTGGAAAACTACTATTGAAGATATGGCATGTCTGATCATAGTGGATAGAAACGTTACAAAACATTTGAAAGTAACACTTGCTCACTTGGTTCACTATTTTTGAGGGACATGGCATGCCTCAACATTCTGGATAGAAAGGTCAGAAAACAAATGCAATTTTTTCCTGAACGGATAGAGTTGGAAACCTCGAAACCTCTGCAGGGTACTTACTGGAAAGAAGTGCACCTGCATCGTGTGAATGTGACTCTTCCTCACTTGGTTCACTATGTTTCAAGATCATAGCGTGCCTTAACCTACGGGATTGAAACATCAGAACGTAAGTGTGATTTTCTCCAGAACAGAAAGAGTTACAACCTCCAAATGTGTGCAACATTTGAATTTGCTCTTCCTCACATGAATCACTCTTTTTGAAAATCATGGCATGCTTGAACGTCATCAATGGAAACCTTAACAAATAGACATAATTTTCTCCTGAACAGAGAGAGAGTTACACCTCGAAACAACTGCAGGATGCATAACAAAACTAAGTGCCCCTGCAGCATAAGAACGTGACTCTTCCTCATGTGATTCACTGTACTTGACCTCCAGGGCATGCGTGAAAATACCGGAGGGAAAAGTCACAAAACACTTGTGACTTTCGCCTGAACAGATAGAGTTACAACCAATAAAAATCTGTAGGATACTTCTCGCCAAGAAGTTCCCCTGCAACATTCCAATGTGATTCTTCCTCACGTGGAGCACTACTGTTGAAGATATGGCATGTCTGAACATAGTGGATAGAAACATCACAAAACATTTGAAAGCGACGCTTGCTCACTTGGTTCACTGTTTTTGACAGTCATGGCATGCCTCAACATTCTGGACAGAAACGTCACAAAACAAATGCAATTTTTTCCTGAACGGATAGAGTTGAAAACCTCGAAACCTCTGCAGGGTACTTACTGGAAAAAAGTGCATCTGCATCATGTGAATGTGACTCTTCCACACTTGGTTCACTATGTTTGAAGATCATAGTGTTATCCTATGGGATTGAAACATCAGAACATAAGTGTGATTTTCTCCTGTTCAGGAAGAGTGACAACCTCCAAATGTGTGCAACATTTAAATTTCCCTCTTCCTCACATGAGTTACTCTTTTTGGAAATCATGCCATGCTTGAACGTCATCAATGGAAACCTTAACAAATAGATATGATTTTCTCCTGAAAAGAGAGAGAGTTACACCTCGAAACAACTGCAGAATGCATAACGAAAATAAGTGCCCCTGCAGCATCAGAAAGTGACTCTTCCTCACGTCGTTCACTGTTCTTGACGTCCAGGGCATGCATCAACATACAGGATGGAAAAGTCACAAAACACGTGTGAATTTCTCCTGAACAGATAGAGTTACAACCTATAAAAATCTGCAGGATACTTCTCGCTAAGAAGTACCCCTGCAACATTTGAATGTAATTCCTCCTCACTTGAAAAACTACTATTGAAGATATGGCATGTCTGATCATAGGGGATAGAAATGTCACAAAACATTTGAAAGTGACGCTTGCTCACTTGGTTCACTATTTTTGACGGTCATGGCATGCCTCAACATTCTGGATAGAAACGCTACAAAACAAAAGCGGTTTTCTCCTGAATGGATAGAGTTGAAAACCTCGAAACCTCTGCAGGGTACACCTGCATCGTGTGAATGTGACTCTTCCTCACTTGGTTCACTATGTTTGAAGATCATAGTGTGTTTTAAAGGATAGGATTGAAACATCAGAACATAAGTGTGATTTTCTCCTGAACATAAAGAGTTACATCCTCCGAACGTGTGCAACATTTGAATTTGACTCTTCCTCACTTGAGTCCCTCTTTTTGAAAACCATGCCATGCTAGAACGTCATCAATGGAAACCTGAACAAATAGATATGATTTTCTCCTGAACAGACAGAGAGTTACACCTCGAAACAACTGCAGGATGCATAACGAAAATAAGTGCCTCTGCAGCATATGAACGTGTCTCTTCCTCACGTTGTTCATACTTCTTGAGTCCATGGCATGCGTCAACATACTGGACGGAAAAGTCACAAAACATGTGTGACTTCCTCCTGAACAGAAAGAGTTACAAACTATAAAAATCAACAGGATACTTCTCACTAAGATGTTCCCCTGCAAGATTTGATTTTGATTCTTCCTCAGTTGGATCACAACTATTGAAGATATGGCATGTCTGAACATAGTGGATAGAAACATCACAAAACATTTGAAAATGACGCTTGCTCACTTGGTTCACTATTTTTGACGGTCATGGCATGCCTGAACATTCTGGGTAGAAACGTCAGAAAACAAATTTGATTTTCTCCTGAACGGATAGAGTTGAAAACCTGGAAAACTCTGCAGGGTACATACCGGAAAGAAGTGCACCTGCATCGTGTGAATGTGACTCTTCCTCACTTGGTTCACTATGTTTGAAGATCATAGCGTGCCTTAACCAACGGCATTGAAACATCAGAACATAAGTGTGATTTTCTCCTGAAGAGAAAGAGTTACAACCCCCGAACGTGTGCAACATTTGAATTTGCCTCTTCCTCACATGAATCACATTTTTTGAAAATCATGGTATGCTTGAATGTCATCAATGGAAAACTTAAAAAATAGATACGATTTTCTCCTGAACAGACAGAGTTACACCTCGAAACAACTGCAGGATGCATAACAAAAATAAGTGCCCCTGCAGCATATGAACGGGTCTCTTCCTCACGTGGTTCACTGTTCTTGAAGTCCAAGGCATACGTCAACACACCGGACGGAAGGGTCACAAAACACGTGTGACATTCTCATGAACACATAGAGTTACAACCAATAAAAACCTAAGGCATACATCCCGCTAAGAAGTTCCCCTGCAACATTTGATTGTGATTCATCCTCACTTGGATCACTACCATTGAAGATATAGCATGTCTGAACATAGTGGATAGAAACGTCACAATTCATTTGAAAGTGACTCTTGCTCACTTGGTTCACTATTTTTGACAGTCATGGCATGCCTCAACATTCTGGATAGAAACGTCACACAACAAATGCGATTTTGTCCTGAACGGATAGAGTTGAAAACCTCAAAACCTCTGCAGTGTTCTTTCCGGAAAGAAGTGCACCTGCATCGTGTGAATGTGACTCTTCCACACTTGGTTCACTATGTTTGAAGATCATAGCGTTATCCTACGAGATTGAAACATCAGAACATAAGTGTGATTTTCTCCTGTTCAGGAGGAGTGACAACCTCCAAATGTGTGCAACATTTAAATTTCCCTCTTCCTCACACGAATTACTCTTTTTGGAAATCATGCCATGCTTGAACGTCATCAATGGAAACCTTAACAAATAGATATGATTTTCTCCTGAACAGACAGAGAGTTACACCTCGAAACAACTGCAGAATGCATAATGAAAATAAGTGCCCCTGCAGCATCAGAAAGTGACTCTTCCTCACGTCGTTCACTGTTCTTGACGTCCAGGGTATGCGTCAACATACAGGATGGAAAAGTCACAAAACAAGTGTGAATTTCTCCTGAACAGATAGAGTTACAACCTATAAAAATCTGCAGGATACTTCTCGCTAAGAAGTACCCCTGCAACATTTGAATGTAATTCCTCCTCACTTGGAAAACTACTATTGAAGATATGGCATGTCTGAACATGGTGGATAGAAAAATCACAAAACATTTGAAAGTGACGCTTGCTCACTTGGTTCACTATTTTTGACGGTCATGGCATGCCTCAACATTCTGGATAGAAACGCTACAAAACAAAAGCGGTTTTCTCCTGAATGGATAGAGTTGAAAACCTCGAAACCTCTGCAGGGTAAACCTGCATCGTGTGAATGTGACTCTTCCTCACTTGGTTCACTATGTTTGAAGATCATAGTGTGTTTTAAAGGATAGGATTGAAACATCAGAACATAAGTGTGATTTTCTCCTGAACATAAAGAGTTACATCCTCCGAACGTGTGCAACATTTGAATTTGACTCTTCCTCACTTGTGTCCCTCTCTTTGAAAACCATGCCATGCTTGAACGTCATCCATGGAAACCTGAACAAATAGATATGATTTTCTCCTGAACAGACAGAGAGTTACACCTCGAAACAACTGCAGGATGCATAACGAAAATAAGTGCCTCTGCAGCATATGAACGTGTCTCTTCCTCACGTTGTTCATACTTCTTGAGTCCATGGCATGCGTCAACATACTGGACGGAAAAGTCACAAAACATGTGTGACTTCCTCCTGAACAGAAAGAGTTACAAACTATAAAAATCAACAGGATACTTCTCACTAAGATGTTCCCCTGCAAGATTTGATTTTGATTCTTCCTCAGTTGGATCACAACTATTGAAGATATGGCATGTCTGAACATAGTGGATAGAAACATCACAAAACATTTGAAAATGACGCTTGCTCACTTGGTTCACTATTTTTGACGGTCATGGCATGCCTGAACATTCTGGGTAGAAACGTCAGAAAACAAATTTGATTTTCTCCTGAACGGATAGAGTTGAAAACCTGGAAAACTCTGCAGGGTACATACCGGAAAGAAGTGCACCTGCATCGTGTGAATGTGACTCTTCCTCACTTGGTTCACTATGTTTGAAGATCATAGCGTGCCTTAACCAACGGCATTGAAACATCAGAACATAAGTGTGATTTTCTCCTGAAGAGAAAGAGTTACAACCCCCGAACGTGTGCAACATTTGAATTTGCCTCTTCCTCACATGAATCACATTTTTTGAAAATCATGGTATGCTTGAATGTCATCAATGGAAAACTTAAAAAATAGATACGATTTTCTCCTGAACAGACAGAGTTACACCTCGAAACAACTGCAGGATGCATAACAAAAATAAGTGCCCCTGCAGCATATGAACGGGTCTCTTCCTCACGTGGTTCACTGTTCTTGAAGTCCAAGGCATACGTCAACACACCGGACGGAAGGGTCACAAAACACGTGTGACATTCTCATGAACACATAGAGTTACAACCAATAAAAACCTAAGGCATACATCCCGCTAAGAAGTTCCCCTGCAACATTTGATTGTGATTCATCCTCACTTGGATCACTACCATTGAAGATATAGCATGTCTGAACATAGTGGATAGAAACGTCACAATTCATTTGAAAGTGACTCTTGCTCACTTGGTTCACTATTTTTGACAGTCATGGCATGCCTCAACATTCTGGATAGAAACGTCACACAACAAATGCGATTTTGTCCTGAACGGATAGAGTTGAAAACCTCAAAACCTCTGCAGTGTTCTTTCCGGAAAGAAGTGCACCTGCATCGTGTGAATGTGACTCTTCCACACTTGGTTCACTATGTTTGAAGATCATAGCGTTATCCTACGAGATTGAAACATCAGAACATAAGTGTGATTTTCTCCTGTTCAGGAGGAGTGACAACCTCCAAATGTGTGCAACATTTAAATTTCCCTCTTCCTCACACGAATTACTCTTTTTGGAAATCATGCCATGCTTGAACGTCATCAATGGAAACCTTAACAAATAGATATGATTTTCTCCTGAACAGACAGAGAGTTACACCTCGAAACAACTGCAGAATGCATAATGAAAATAAGTGCCCCTGCAGCATCAGAAAGTGACTCTTCCTCACGTCGTTCACTGTTCTTGACGTCCAGGGTATGCGTCAACATACAGGATGGAAAAGTCACAAAACAAGTGTGAATTTCTCCTGAACAGATAGAGTTACAACCTATAAAAATCTGCAGGATACTTCTCGCTAAGAAGTACCCCTGCAACATTTGAATGTAATTCCTCCTCACTTGGAAAACTACTATTGAAGATATGGCATGTCTGAACATGGTGGATAGAAAAATCACAAAACATTTGAAAGTGACGCTTGCTCACTTGGTTCACTATTTTTGACGGTCATGGCATGCCTCAACATTCTGGATAGAAACGCTACAAAACAAAAGCGGTTTTCTCCTGAATGGATAGAGTTGAAAACCTCGAAACCTCTGCAGGGTAAACCTGCATCGTGTGAATGTGACTCTTCCTCACTTGGTTCACTATGTTTGAAGATCATAGCGTGCTTTAAACGACGGGATTGAAACATCAAAACATATGTGTGATTTTCTCCTGAACATAAAGAGTTACATCCTCCGAACGTGTGCAACATTTGAATTTGACTCTTCCTCACTTGTGTCCCTCTCTTTGAAAACCATGCCATGCTTGAACGTCATCCATGGAAACCTGAACAAATAGATATGATTTTCTCCTGAACAGACAGAGAGTTACACCTCGAAACAACTGCAGGATGCATAACGAAAATAAGTGCCTCTGCAGCATATGAACGTGTCTCTTCCTCACGTTGTTCATACTTCTTGAGTCCATGGCATGCGTCAACATACAGGACAGAAAAGTCACAAAACATGTGTGACTTCCTCCTGAACAGAAAGAGTTACAAACTATAAAAATCAACAGGATACTTCTCACTAAGATGTTCCCCTGCAAGATTTGATTTTGATTCTTCCTCAGTTGGATCACAACTATTGAAGATATGGCATGTCTGAACATAGTGGATAGAAACATCACAAAACATTTGAAAGTGACGCTTGCTCACTTGGTTCACTATTTTTGACGGTCATGGCATGCCTGAACATTCTGAGTAGAAATGTCAGAAAACAAATTTGATTTTCTCCTGAACGGATAGAGTTGAAAACCTGGAAAACTCTGCAGGGTACATACCAGAAAGAAGTGCACCTGCATCGTGTGAATGTGACACTTCCTCACTTGGTTCACTATGTTTGAAGATCATAGCGTGCCTTAACCAACGGCATTGAAACATCAGAACATAAGTGTGATTTTCTCCTGAAGAGAAAGAGTTACAACCCCCGAACGTGTGCAACATTTGAATTTGCCTCTTCCTCACATGAATCACATTTTTTGAAAATCATGGTATGCTTGAACGTCATCAATGGAAAACTTAACAAATAGATACGATTTTCTCCTGAACAGACAGAGTAACACCTCGAAACAACTGCAGGATGCATAACGAAATTAGTGCCCTGCAGCATATGAATGGGTCTCTTCCTCACGTGGTTCAATGTATTTGAAGTCCAAGGCATACGTTAACACACCGGACGGAAGAGTAACAAAACACGTGTGACATTCTCATGAACAGATAGAGTTACAACCTATAAAAATCTGAGGGGTACTTCCCGCTAAGAAGTTCCCCTGCAACATTTGATTGTGATTCATCCTCACTTTGGATCACTACCATTGAAGATATGGCATGTCTGAACATAGTGGATAGAAACGTCACAATTCATTTGAAAGTGACACTTGCTCACTTGGTTCACTATTTTTGACGGTCATGGCATGCCTGAACATTCTGGATAGAAACATCAGAAAACAAATGCGATTTTGTCATGAACGGATAGAGTTGAAAACCTCGAAACCTCTGCAGGGTACTTACTGCAAAGAAGTGCACCTGCATCATGTGAATGTGACTCTTCCTCACTTGGTTCACTATGCTCGAAGATCATAGCGTGCTTTAACCTACCGGATAGAAACATCAGAACATAAGTGTGATTTTCTCCTGAAGAGAAAGAGTTACAACCTGCAAAAGTGTGCAACATTTGAATTTGCCTATTCCTCACTTGTATCACTCTTATTAAAAATCATAGCATGCTTGAAACTCATCAATGGAAACCTTAACAAATAGATATGATTTTCTCCTGAACAGACAGAGAGTTACACCTCGAAACAACTGCAGGATGCGTAACGAAAATAAGTGCCCCTGCAGCACATCAACATGACTAATCCTCACGTGGTTCACTGTTCTTGAAGTCCATGGCATGCGTCAACACTCCGGACGGAAAAGTCACAAAACACGTGTGACTTTCGCCTGAACAGATAGAGTTACAACCAATAAAAATCTGCAGGATACTACTCGCCAAGAAGTTCCCCTGCAACATTCGAATGTGATTCTTCCTCACGTGGAGCACTACTGTTGAAGATATGGCATGTCTGAACATAGTGGATAGAAACGTCACAAACCATTTGAAAGTGACGCTTGCTCACTTGGTTCACTATTTTTGATGATCATGGCATGCCTCAACATTCTGAATAGAAACGTCACAAAACAAATGCGATTTTCTCCTGAACGGATAGAGTTGAAAACCTCGAAACCTCTGCAGTGTTCTTTCCAGAAAGAAGTGCACCTGCATCGTGTGAATGTGACTCTTCCACACTTGGTTCACTATGTTTGAAGATTATAGCGTTATCCTACGGGATTGAAACATCAGAACATAAGTGTGATTTTCTCCTGTTCAGGAAGAGTGACAACCTCCAAATGTGTGCAACATTTAAATTTCCCTCTTCCTCACTTGAATTACTCTTTTTGGAAATCATGCCATACTTGAACGTCATCAATGGAAACCTTAACAAATAGATACGATTTTCTCCTGAACAGTGAGAGAGTTACACCTCGAAACAACTGAAGGATGCATAACGAAAATAAGTGCCCCTGCAGTATAAGAACGTGACTCTTCCTCATGTGGTTCACTGTATTTGAAGTCCAAGGCATGCGTCAACACACTGGATGGAAAAGTCACAAAACACGTGTGACTTTCTCATGAACAGATAGAGTTACAACCTATAAAAATCTGCAGGATACTTCTCGCTAAGAAGTTCCCCTGCAACATTCGATTGTGATTCATCCGCACTTGGATCACTACCATTGAAGATATGGCATGTCTGAACATAGTTGATAGAAACGTCACAAAACATTTGAAAGTGACGCTTGCTCACTTGGTTCACTATTTTTGACGGTCATGGCATGCCTGAACATTGTGGATAGAAACATCAGAAAACAAATGTGATTTTCTCCTGAACAGATAGAGTTGACAACCTCGAAACTTCTGCAGGGTACTTACGGGAAAGAAGTGCACCTGCATCATGTGAATGTGACTCTTCCTCACTTGGTTCACTATGCTTGAAGATCATAGCGTGCTTTAACCTACCGGATAGAAACATCAGAACATAAGTGTGATTTTCTCCTGAACAGAAAGAGTTACAAACTGCAAGAGTGTGTAACATTTGAATTTGCATATTCCTCACTTGTATCACTCTTTTTAAAAATCATGGCATGCTTCAAAGTCATCAATGGAAATGTTAACAAATAGATATGATTTTCTCCTGAACAGAGAGAGATTTACACCTCGAAACAACTGCAGGATGCATAACGAAAATAAGTGCCCCTGCAGCACATCAACGTGACAAATCCTCACGTGGGTCACTGTTCTTGAAGTCCATGGCATGCGTCAACACACCGGACGGAAAAGTCACAAAACACGTGTGACTTTCGCCTGAACAGATAGAGTTACAACCAATAAAATCTGCAGGATACTTCTCGCTAAGAAGTACCCCTGCAACATTTGAATGTGATTCCTCCTCATTTGGAAAACTACTATTGAAGATATGGCATGTCTGATCATAGTGGATAGAAACGTCACAAACCATTTGAAAATGACGCTTGCTCACTTGGTTCACTATTTTTGACGGTCATGGCATGCCTCAACATTCTGGATAAAAACGTTACAAAACATAAGCGGTTTTCTCCTGAACGGATAGAGTTGAAAACCTCGAAACCTCTGCAGGGTAAACCTGCATCGTGTGAATGTGACTCTTCCTCACTTGGTTCACTATGTTTGAAGATCATAGCGTGCTTTAAAGGACGGGATTGAAACATCAGAACATTAGTGTGATTTTCTCCTGAACATAAACAGTTACAACCTCCGAACGTGTGCAACATTTGAATTTGACTCTTCCTCACTTGAGTCCCTCTTTTTGAAAACCATGCCATGCTAGAACGTCATCAATGGAAACCTGAACAAATAGATATGATTTTCTCCTGAACAGACAGAGAGTTACACCTCGAAACAACTGCAGGATGCATAACAAATATACGTGCCGCTGCAGCATATGAACATGACTCTTCCTCACGTTGTTCATACTTCTTGAGTCCATGGCATGAGTCAAGATACTGGACGGAAAAGTCACAAAACATGTGTGACTTCCTCCTGAACAGAAAGAGTTACAAATTATAAAAATCAACAGGATACTTCTCACTAAGATGTTCCCCTGCAAGATTTGATTTTCATTCTTCCTCAGTTGGATCACAACTATTGAAGATATGGCATGTCTGAACAAAGTGGATAGAAACATTTGAAAGTGATGCTTGCGCACTTGGTTCACTATTTTTGACGGTCATGGCATGCCTGAACATTCTGGGTAGAAACGTCAGAAAACAAATTTGATTTTCTCCTAACGGATAGAATTGAAAACCTGGAAAACTCTGCAGGGTACATACCAGAAAGAAGTGCACCTGCATCGTGTGAATGTGACTCTTCCGCACTTGGTTCACTATGTTTGAAGATCATAGTGCGCCTTAACTTACAGCATTGAAACATCAGAACATAAGTGTGATTTTCTCCTGAACAGAAAGAGTTACAACCCCCGAACGTGTGCAACATTTGAATTTCCCTCTTCCTCACATGAATCACTCTTTTTGAAAATCATGGTATGCTTGAACGTCATCAATGGAAACCTTAACAAGTAGATACGATTTTCTCCTGAACAGACAGAGTAACACCTCGAAACAACTGCAGGATGCGTAACGAAAATAAGTGCCCCTGCAGCATATGAACGGGTCTCTTCCTCACGTGGTTCACTGTATTTGAAGTCCAAGGCATGCGTCAACACACTGGATGGAAAAGTCACAAAACACGTGTGACTTTCTCATGAACAGATAGAGTTACAACCTATAAAAACCTGCAGGATACCTCTCGCTAAGAAGTTCCCCTGCAACATTTGATTGTGATTCATCCTCACTTGGATCACTACCATTGAAGATATGGCATGTCTGAACATAGTGGATAGAAACCTCACAAGACCTTTGAAAGTGACGCTTGCTCAGTTAGTTCACTATTTTTGACTGTCATGGCATCCCTGAACATTCTGGATAGAAACATCAGAAAACAAATGTGATTTTCTTCTGAACAGATAGAGTTGAAAACCTTGAAACCTCTGCAGGGTACTTACTGGAAAGAAGTGCCCCTGCATCGTGTGAACGTGAGTCTTCCTCACTTGTTTCACTCCTTTTGAAGATCTTCCCATGAATCGAGACATCAGAAAACAAATGTGATTTTTCTCCTGAAGAGAAAGAGTTACATCCTCTAATCATCTGCAGGTCATTTGTCGATCAGAAGTGCACCTGCAACATTGGAGTTTGAATCTTCCTGAATCGGCTCGCTAGTTGTGAAGGTCATGGCATGCCTGGACATGTTCCATAGAGAAGTCGCAAAACAAATGTACCTTTCTTCTGAAGAGAAAGAGTTACAACCTACAAACTTCTGCAGGATTCCCACCAGCAACGTAGGAGAGTTCTTCTCTCTCCACATCCTCTCCAGCATTTGTTTTTGTTTTTATTGTGGATTTTTGCCATCCTGACCGGGGTGAGATGATATCTTAGGGAAGTTTTGATTTGCATTTTCCTGATGGCTAAGGAAGTGGAGCATTTTTTAAGAGGCTCATACAGCCACTCTGGCGAGCCGTCTGGAGATTCTTAAAGAAATTAAAGATTGAAATGCCATATGACCCTGCTATCCCACTTTTATGAATAACCCCCCACGCAGCAGAGGTTCACCTCCATAGCACAAGCACGACCATGTTCACAGCAGCACTGTTTACAATAGCAAAGTCATGGAATCAACCCAAATGTCCAACAGCTGACGAGTGGATAAGGAAAATGTGGTACATCTATACAATGGAGTACTACGCAGCCATCAAAAATGATGTATGACTTGAATTTGCTGGGAAATGGATGTCATTAGAAACAATTATATTAAGTGAAGTATGCCAAACCCAGAAAATTAAGCGCTGTATGTACTCCCTAAGAGGTGGCTCCTAGTACCAAACTCACCCAGCCCACATTGAGACACTCAAAGGTCAACCTATGTAATACAGTAATGGCAAGGATTTGAACAGGAGGGATGGGGTTGGAGGGCCACACCAGACACAAGGAGAGAGGGGACCATGTTACAGCAGAGAAAGTAGGCCTCCATCAAGGAATGCAAGTAAGTAATGTGACCCCTGGTTAAGTTCACAGACGTTCGTTCCTGATCATGTACAACTGATGGGGTATGGTCTCACCAGAAGGGGAGGGCATATAGTCTGGCAGATAAAAAGTAATCATTTTGCAAATGGGTTTTTGACCCCTCCCTCACTGAGGTTTCCTCCTTTGATTACATCTACCCTTGAATGTACTATTATAACAAGACTCCAGTTTAACAGCTTTTTGTCTCTGACCACGGGGTGACAAACAGTGCCCATCAGGATGGAGAGAAGGGAATTGCAGGAGCAGCAAAACTGCAAAAGAAAATCAACAAACAACAATCCAGAACTTCAGAGACTCTATATCAACCACACAGAACTAGGCCAGCCTAATCTCTCCCCATCCTGAAGCTCAGGGATATTTGCAGAAGACGGGGCGGTAAGATTGTAAGAGCAAAAGGATGGGAGGAGCAATGATTTGCAAGATTCTCCATACTAGTTAGGTCCGAAGCACTCATAATAGGACTTTGCATGCCCTGCACAATGTCCAACACACTATTGACCTCACAAAGTGTAGCATCAGCTAAAAGTATCAAGGTCCTTGGAAGCAAGGAATTGAAGACCACAGCAGTGTTCCCATGCTTAAGGGGAACACGAGAAAGGGTTCAGGGTAATGCTACTGGGTCCTGGTACGTCATCGCAGAGGAGGACCCAGAAGAGAGTTAGGCATACACAATAAAGGACTCTGGGAATTGGGGGGAGGTACTGGGGGATGGGGAGGGAGAGGAGGGCAGCAGGGAGTTCGGGGCGAGGAGGAGGGAGGGAGGGAACTGGTCTACCTATGAAGTTTGTATGAGCGGAAATAATAAAAAATCTGCAGGATACTTATATCTAAGAATTGAATCTGCAAAATTTGAACGTGATTCACTTGGTTCACTGCTCTTGAATATCATGGCTTGCCTGAACATTCTGAATTGAGTCACAAAACAAATGTGATTTTTCTCCTGAACAGAAAGTGTTACAACCTGCTAAGAAGTTAATCTGCAGCATTTGATATGTGAGGCTTCCTCACTTGGCTCACTATTCTTGAAGATCATGGCATGTCTGAACATACTGGTTAGATATGTCACAAAACGAATTTGATGTTCTCCAGAACTGAAAGTGTTTCAACCTCTGAATATCTGCTGGGCACTCATTCCTAGAAAATAAACCTGCAACATTGGAATGTGACTCTTCCTCCCTTGGTTCACTATGTTTGAAGATCAGAGCGTGCCTTAACCTACGGGATTGAAATATCAGAACATATGTGTGATTTTCCCCTGGACAGAAAGAGTTACAACCGGCAAAAGGGTGCGATATTTGAATATGCCTCTTCCTCACTTGAATCACTCTTTTTTGAAAATCATGGCATGTTTGAACATCATCAACGGAAACCTTAACAAATAGATATGATTTTCTCCTGAACAGAGAGAGTAACACCTCGAAACAACTGCAGGATGCATAATGAAAATAAGTGCCCCTGCAGCATATGAACGTGCCTCTTCCTCACGTGGTTCCCTGACCTTCAAGTCCGTGGCATGCGTTAACACACTGGACAGAAAAGTCACAAAACACATGTGACTTTCTACTGAACAGGTAGAGTTACAACCTGTAAAAATCTGCAGGATACTTGTCGCTAAGAAGTTCCCCTGCAACATTCTAATGTGATTCTTCCTCACTTGGATCACTACCATTGAAGATATGGCATGTCTGAACATAGTGGATAGAAACGTCACAAAACATTTGAAAGTGATGCTTGCTTACTTGGTTCACTATTTTTGACGGGCATGGCATGCCTGAACATTCTGGATAGAAACGTCAGAAAACAAATGCGATTTTTACCTGAACGGATATAGTTGAAAACCTCGATACCTCTGCAGAGTACTTACCGGAAAGTAGTGCACCTGCATCGTGTGAATCTGACTCTTCCTCACTTGGCTCACTATGTTTGAAGATCATTAGTGTACCTTAAACTACAGGATTGAAACATCAGAACATAAGTGTGATTTTCTCCTGAACAGAAAGAGTTACAACCTCCGAACGTATGCAACATTTGAATTTCCCTCTTTCTCACTTGAGTCACTCTTTTTGAAAATCATGGCATGCTTGTACGTCATCAACGGAAACCTTAACAAACAGATATGATTTTCTCCTGAACAGAGAGAGATTTACACCTCGAAACAACTGCAGGATGCATAACGAAAATAAGTGCCCCTGCGGCATATGAACGTGACTCTTCCTCACATGGTCACCGTCCTTGAAGTCCATGGCATGTGTCAACATACTGGATGGAAAACTCACAAAACACGTGTGACTTTCTCCTGAACAGATAGAGTTACAACCTATAAAAATCTGCAGGATACTTCTCGCTAAGAAGTTCCCCTGCAACATTCGATTGTGATTTATCCTCAGTGGGATCACTACTATTGAAGATATGGCATGTCTGATCATAGTGGATAGAAACGTCACAAAACATTTGAAAGTGACGCTGGCTCACTTGGTTCACTATTTTTGACGGTCATGGCATGCCTGAACATTCTGGATAGAAACGTCACAAAACAAATGACTCTCAGTCTTCCTCACTTGGATGACTCTTTTGGAAAATCAAGGTCTGCGTGAACATATTCCATGAAAACATCATAAAACAAGTGTGATATTCTCCTGAAAATAAAAAGTTGCAACGTATGAACATCTACAGGATTATTTTTTTTCTTTCCTTTTTTTTTTATTAAAAATTTAATTATACATTTTAAATTTTTTTTTCTCTTCATTTTTTTTTTAATTAAAAATTTAATTATACATTTTAAAATTTTTTACCAGTTCCCTCCCTCCCCCCTCCCCTTCCCCCAGTGTCTCCCCCCCAATTCCCAGAGAGTCCTTTATTGTGTGCGCCTAACTCTCCACTGGGTCCTCCTCTCCGATGACATATAAGGACCCAGTGGCATTTCCATAAGCCCTTTCTCTTGTTCCCCTTAAGCATAAGATCACTACTATGGCTGTCAATCCCTTGCCTCCAGGGGTCTCGGTGCCCTTAACAGATGCTAGACTTTATGAGGGCAACAGTGCGCTGGACATTGCGCAGGGCATGCAAAGTTCCATTATGATTGCTTTGGCCCCTACTATTGTTGAGAATCTTGCAAATCGTTGCTCCTCCCATCCTTTTGCTCTTACAATCTTACCGCCCCCTCTTCCGCAAATGTCCCTGAGCTCCAGGATGGGGAGAGATTAGGCTGTCCTACTTCTATGTGATTGATATAGAGTCTCTGAAGTTCTGGATTGTTGTTTGTTGATTTTCTTTTGCAGTTTTGCTGCTCCTGCAATTCCCTTCACTCCATTCTGCTGGGCACTGTATGTCACCCCCTGGCCAGAGACAAAAAGCTGTTAAACTGGAGTCTTGTTGTAATAGCACATTCAAGGGTAGATGTAATAAGAGTAGGAAACCTCACTGAGGGAGGGGTCCATCACCCATTTGCAAAATGATTACTTTTTATCTGCTAGACTATATGCCCTCCCCTTCTGGTGAGATCAGGAAAGAACGTCTGTGACCTTAACCAGGTTTCTCATTACTTACTTGCAGACCTTGATGGAGGCCTATTTTCTCTGCTGTAACATGGTCTCCTCTCTCCTTGTTTCTGGTGTGGCCCTCCTAACCCATCTCTCTTGTTCATAATCCTTGCAATTACTGTGTTACATAGGTTTACTTTTGAGTGTCCCAATGTGGGCTGGGTGAGTTTGGTACTAGGAGCCACCTATTAGGGAGTACATACGGCGCTTAATTTTCTGGGTTTGGGATACTTCACTTAATATAATTCTTTCTAATGACATCCATTTCCCAGCAAATTCCAGTAATTCATCATTTTTGATGGCTGAGTAGTACTCCATTGTATAGATGTACCACAGTTTCCTTATCCACTCGTCAACTGTTGGACATTTAGGTTGATTCCATGACTTTGCTATTGTAAACAGTGCTGCTATGAACATGGTCGAGCTTGTGCTATCGAGGCGAACCTCTGCTGCTTGGGGGGTTATTCCCAAAAGTGCTATAGCAGGGTCATATGGCATTTCAATCTTTAATTTCTTTAAGAATCTACAGACGGCTCGCCAGAGTGGTTGTATGAGCCTGCATTCCCACCAGCAATGTAGGAGAGTTCCCCTCTCTCCACATCCTCTCCAGCATTTGTCGTTGTTTGTATTATGGATTTTTGCCATCCTGACCGGGGTGAGATGATATCTCAGGGGAGTTTTGATTTGCATTTCCCTGATGGCGAAGGAAGTGGAGCATTTTTTAAGATAATTGTTAGACATTTTAATTTCATCCCTGGTAAAGTTTCTTTAAAGTTCCAGGGCCCATTTTTTAATTGGGCCAGTGTTTTCCTTGGAATTTAGTTTTCTAAGTTCTTTGTACACTCTGGAAAGTAGAGCTCTGTCAGATATGTGGTTAGTGAAGATTTTCTCCCATTCTGTGGGTTGCCTTTGAGCTCGTGTGACAATCTCTTTATCTAAACAGAAGCTCTTTAATTTCACAAGATCCCAACTGTTAAGAGTTGGTAGCAGTGACTGTGCCATTGGATGTCTGTTTAGGAAGTGTTGGCCTAGCCCAATCAGCTCGAGGGAGTTCCCTATCCTTTCACCTATGGTTTTTAAAGTCTCTTGCCTGATATCAAGGTCCTTGATCCATTTGGAATTAAGTCTTGTACATGGTGACAAGTACGGGTCCAACATTAATCTTCTGCATGTGGACATCCAGTTTTGCCAGCACCATTTGTTGAAGATGCTGTTCTTTTTCCATTGGATTCTTTGGGCCCCTTTGTCAAAGACCAAATGGCTGTAACTTTGTGGGCTTATATCTGGGTCTTCAATCCTTATCCATTGATCTATGTGTCTATTTTGGAGCCAGTACCAGGCTGTCTTTATAACTATGGATTTGTAGTATAGACTTAGGTTTGGTATGGTAATACCTCCAGCTGTGTTTTTGTTACTCAGGATTGTTTTTGCTATCCTGGGTCTTTTGTGCCTCCATATGAACTTTGAGATTGTTTGGTCAACTTCTTTGAAGAATTGCTTTGGGATTTTGATTGGTATAGCATTGAATCTGTATATTGCCTTTGGTAGGATGGTCATTTTTACAATGTTGATTCTGCCAATCCAGGAACAAGGGAGGTCTTTCCACCTTCTGGTGTCTTCTGCAATTTCTTTCTTTAGGGTTTTAAAGTTTTCATTGTAAAGGTCTTTTACCTCCTTAGTTAGGTTTATACCAAGGTATTTCATTTTTTTAGGGGTTATAGTAAATGGCATGGTTGCTCTCAAGGCGTTTTCACTTCTTTCATTCTGGGCATATAGGAAGGCCTTTGATTTTTGCACATTTATTTTGTATCCTGCCACCTTGCTGAACTTCTCAATTAGTTCCAGGAGCTTCCTGGTGGAGTTTTTGGGATCACTCAGGTATAAGATCATGTCATCTGCAAATAGGGATAGCTTGATTTCTTCCTTGCCGATTTGAATCCCTCTTATGTCCCTTTCTTGTCTTACGGCTTCAGCTAAGACTTCAAGTACAATATTGAATAGAAGTGGTGAGAGTGGACAGCCTTGTCTAGTTCCTGATCGAAGTGGGAATGCTTCCAATTGTCCCCATTGAGCATAATCCTTGCTGTGGGCTTGTTGTATACTGCTTTTATTATATTGATAAAGGTTCCTTCTATTCCTACTGTCTCTAGCGTTTTGATCATAAAAGGCTGTTGGATCTTGTCAAAAGCTTTTTCTGCATCTATCAAGAGTATCATGTGGTCTTGGACTTTGGACTGGTTTACATGATGAATTACATTTATTGATTTGCGTATGTTGAACCAAACTTGTGTGCCGGGGATGAAGCCTACTTGGTCCCCATGAATGATCTTTTTAATATGTTTTTGAATCCGATTTGCTAAAACTTTGTTGAGAATCTTTGCGTCTGTGTTCATCAGGGAGATCGGCCTATAGTTTTCTTTTTTAAGTGAATCTTTATTAGGTTTTGGGATTAAAACGATATTAGCTTCATAGAAGGAATTTGGTAGTGTTCCTTCCTTTGCTATTTGATGGAACAGTTTAAGGAGTATTGGTGTTATTAACTCCTTAAATGTCTGGTAGAACTCTGTGCTGAATCCATCTGGTCCAGGACATTTTTTGGTGGGAAGATTCGAGATTACTTCCTCAATTTCCTTATATGTTATAGGACTATTTAAACAATTCACAACTTCCTGATTCAATTTAGGTAAGTTGTGTTTACTTAGAAATTCATCCATCTCTTTTGTGTTGTCAAACTTCACAGAGTATAAGTTTTTGAAATATGATGTTATAATTCTCTGGATTTCTTGGATGTCAGTAGTGATAACTCCATGTTCATTTCTAATTTTGTTAATTTGGGTTTTCTCTCTCTTGCTTTTGGTTAGTTTAGCTAGGGGTGTATCAATCTTGTTGATTTTTTCAAAGAACCAGCTTTTTGATTGGTTGATTTTTTCTATCGTTTTCTTAGTCTCGATTTCAGATATTTCTCCCCTTATTTTGCTAATCTCTTCTCTTCTACTGCTTTTGGGATCAGATTGCTCTAGTTTCTCTAAAGCTTTAAGCTGCATTGTTAAGTTGTTTATTTCTGCTGTTTCCATTTTTTTGACGTGGGCATTAAGAGCTATAAACTTACCTCTTAGAACAGCTTTCATTGTGTCCCAGAGATTTTGGTAAGTTGTATTTTCGTTATCATTCACTTTCAGGAAATCTTGAATTTCCTTTTTAATTTCTTCCTGAATCCAGTTCTCATTCAGCATCATAGTGTTAAGTTTCCAGGAGTTAGTGTATTTTCTCTTGTTTGTTGTGTTGTGGATGTCCAGCTTTAGGCCGTGGTGGTCTGATAGGGCACAGGTTAGAATTTCAACTTTCTTGTATATGTGTAGATTCATTTTGTGGCCCAATATGCGATCTATTTTGGAGAAAGTTCCGTGTGCTGCTGAGAAAAATGTGTATTCTTTGGTGCGTGGGTGAAAAGTTCGATAGAGATCTGTGAGGTCCATTTCTTTCAGGGTTTGATTAAGTTCCAAAGTGTCTCTGTTAAGCTTTTGACCTGTTGATCTATCCCATGTAGAGAGGGCGGTGTTGAAGTCCCCAAGAATTATCGTTTGGGGGTTGATTTCTTGCTTTAGACGCTGTAGGGTTTTCTTAATGAATGTGGAGGGGCCCGTATTGGGTGCATATATGTTCAGTATTGTGAAATCTTCCTGGTGAATTGTACCTCTGACTAAAATGTAGTATCCGTCCGTTTCTCTTATAATTTTCTTTGGTTTGAAGTCCACTTTGTCTGATAGCATAATGGCTACCCCTGCCTGTTTTCTGCTTCCATTTGCTTGTAGAATTGTTGACCAGCCTTTTATTTTTAGAGCGTGCCTATCTTTTGTGGTGAGATGGGTTTCCTGCAGGCAACAGATTGATGGATTGTGATTTTTAATCCAAGTTTGTAATCTGTGTCTCTTGATCGGTGAATTAAGTCCATTAACATTTAGTGTTATAATGGAGAAACTATTGTTAATTCCAGACATTTATTATGTTTAGTAGCTTTTATAAGTATATTGCTTCGCTTTTAATGGTGTTATATTTGCCTTCTGTTCTCCTGGATATGCCTGTTTTTTTCTTCACGCTTGAGTATCATTTCTAGCAGTTTTTGAAGGCCTGGTTTGGTGGCCATGTATCCCTTAAAGTTGTCTTTGTGCTGGAAAATTTTTCTTTCTCCCTCGATCATGACTGATAGTTTTGCAGGGTAAATCAGCCTGGGTTGACATTTTTGCTCATTCAATACTTGAAGTATGTCTCTCCAAGCTCTTCTTGCTTTTACTGTTTCGACTGAGAAGTCATTTGTTATTTTAATAGGTTTGCCTTTAAAAGTGACTTGTTTTTTCTCCCTTGAAGCTCTCAGCACCAGTTCTTTATCTTGAATGTGGAGTGTTTTAACTATTATTTGCCGCGGTGTGCTTCTATTTTGGTCGTATCTGTTTGGGGTGCGGAATGCCTCTTGTATATGAATGGGCCTCTCTTTTTTTAGATGAGGAAAGTTTTCCTTGATGATCGTTTGAAAAATTTCCTCAGGGGTGGTATTTTGAGATTCTTCCTCCAGTATTCCATGAATACGCATGTTAGGCTTCTTCAGGGTGTCCCGTATCTCTTGGATGTTTCTCTCAAGTATCTTTTTGGCTTTAACAACCTCTTCCATTGAGTGGTTAGTACTCCCACTTTATCTTCAAGGTCTGAAATTCTGTTTTCTGCTTCATTAGTTCTGTTGATAAGACTCTCTGTGGCGTTCTGGGTTGAAGATAACTTGTCCTTTAGCTCAGTTTTAAACTCTGCTTGAGTTTGTTTTAACTGCTCTATGCCACTTTTTGTTTCTTGCACTGTTTTTCTCAACTCCTCCAAATGTCTGTTGTGTTCCTCTTCAAAGCGATTGATTCGATTATGTAATTCCTCCCGGATTTCCTCTTTCATAGTATTGAACATGGTAATGATCATATTTTGAAAGTCGTTATCCTGGGTCAGGCTTTGTTGGCCTTTTTCCGCGGGTTTGTTCTTGTTGGAGTCTAACATTATGGGATTAATTTCTTCAGTGGGGAATTTGTTTACTTGAGTGTTGCTTCTCATGGATTTGCACTTTGACTTTGGCATTGTCATTTTAACTCTTAAGATCTCTCAATTTCACTAAACTGAATTATTTGGCCTGGGGTACTGGTGGGCGGGGCCTGAACGGGGACTTACCCAGGGCGCGGGGTGAGGCCCTGGTGGACCGCGTGCATGTCCCGACTGGCGGAGCAGGATGGGGCGAAAAGGGAGGATGGGCGCGTCGGCATGGAGCTATTTAACCCGAGGGCAGCTGGGGCGGGGCCCGGGTGCAGGGGGAGGTCCTCCTCGTCCCTCGGCCCCCGCGCGGCTCCGGCTGGATGGTGGGAGTCGGAGCCGGGTCCCTGTGGGCTGACCTGGGGTCCTAGAGCGCGCGGTGAGGCCCGGCTGGATCTCGCGTACGCGTCCCGACCAGCGGAACCGAGTGGGGCGAAAAAGGGATGATGGGCGCGTCAGTGTGGAGCTATTTAACCCGAGGGCAGCTGGGGCGGGGCCCGGGCGCAGGGGGAGGTCCTCCTCGTCCCTCGGCCCCCGCGCGGGTCCGGCTGGATGGTGGGAGTCGGAGCCGGGTCCCTGTGGGCTGACCTGGGGTCCTAGAGCGCGCGTTGAGGCCCGGCTGGATCTGGCGTACGCGCCCCACCGGCGAAGCGGGGGTGGGGCGAAAAAGGCCTACAGGATTATTATCACTGAGAAGTGAAAGTGAAACATGTGAATTTGACGCTTCCTCACTTGGTCACTGTTTTAAAGCTCATTACAGGCCTGAACATAGTGGGTAGAATTAGCACAAAACGAATGTTGATTTCTCCAGAACACAAAGATTTACAGTCTAGAAACCTGTGTAGGATACTTTTCCCAAAGAAGTGCATATGCTACATATGACTGTGAGTCCTCTTCACTTGGTTCATGATTTTGGAAGGGAATGACATGCATTAACATGTTTCATGGAAACGTCGAACAACAAGTGTGATATTCTCCTAAACACAAAAGTTACAGTATAGAAACTGCTGTATGACACTTATCCTAAAGAAGTGCACTTGCAACATTTGACTCAGAGTCCTCCTCACTTGGTTCACTATTTTGGAAATTCATGGCCTGCGTGAACATGTTCCATGCAAATGTCACAAAACAAGGATGATTTTCTCCTGAATGCAAATGTTACAGTGTAGAAATGTCTATAGGATACTTCTACCCAAGAATTGCACTTCCTGCATTTGATTCTGAATCCTTCACACTTGGTTCACTATTTTGGAAATCATCTCCTGCATGAATAGATTCCATGGAAAGGTCACAAAACAAGTGTGATTTTCTGCAGAACACAAAGAGGTACAGTATCAAAACTTCTGTATGATACTTATCCCCAAGAAGTGCACTTCCTACATTTGACTCTGAGTAATCCTCACTTGGTTCAATATTTTGGAAAATCATAGCCTGTGTGAACATGTTTAATGGAATCATTGCAAAACATGTGTGATACTCTCCTGAACACAAAGAATTACAGTATAGAAACTTTTGTGGGATACTTATCGCTAAGAAGAGCACTTGCAACATTTGACTCTGAGTCCTTTTCTCTTGCTTCACTATTTTGGAATATCATAGCCTGCGTGAACATGTTCCATGGAAACATTGCAAATCAAGTGTGGTACTCCCCTGAACAATAAGAATTACAGTATAGAAACTTTTGTTGTATACTTACCACTAAGAAGAGCACTTGCAACATTTGACTCAGAGTCCTCCTCACTTGGTTCACTATTTTGGAAATTCATGGCTTGCATGAACATGTGCCATGCAAATTTCAAAAAAAAAGCATGGTTTTCTCCTGAACAAATGTTACAGTATAGAAACTTCTGTAGGATACTTATCCCTACCAAATGCACTTCCTACATTTGATTCTGAATCCTCTGCACTTGGTTCACTATTTTGGAAATCATCTCCTGCATGAATAGGTTCCATGGAAACGTCGCAAAACAAGTGTGATACTCTCCTGAACACAAAGAATTACAGTAAAGAAACTTTTGTGGGAGGGATACTTACTGCAAAGAAGAGCACTTACAACATTTGACTTTGAGTCCTTCTCTCTTGGTTCACTATTTTGGAATATCATGGCTTGCGTGTAAAAGTACCATTGACTGTCGCACAGGAAGTGTGACTTTCTCCTGATCACAAAGAGTTACAGTATAGAAACTTCTGTAGGATACGTATCCCAAGAAAGTGTACTTGCAACATTTGACTCTGAGTCATGCTCACTTGGTTAACTATTTTGGAGAAATCATGGCCTGCTTCATGTTCCATGGAAATGTGGCACAACAACTGTTATTTTCTAATGAACACAAAGAGTTACAATATAGGAACGTCCATAGGATACTTACCGGTAAGAAGTGCATGTACAAGGTTTGACCCTAAACCCTTCTCAATTGGTTCACTATTTTGGAAAATCATGGCCTGCGTGAACATGTTATATGCAAATGTCGCAAAACAAGTGTGATCTTCTCCTGAACACAAAGTGTTACAGTATAGAATCTTCTGTAGGATACTTATCCCTAAGAAGTGCACTTCCAATATTTGACTCTCAGTCTTCCTCTCTTGGTTCACTCTTTTGGAAAATCAAGGCCTGTGTGAACATATTCCATGAAAACGTCACAAAACCATTGTGATTTTCTCCTGAACATAAAAAGTTGCAACGTATGAACATCTACAGGATTCTTATCACTGAGAAGTGAAAGTGAAACATGTGAATTTGACGCTTCCTCACTATTTTCAAGCTCATTACAGGCCTGAACATAGTGGGTAGAATCAGCACAAAACGAATGTTGTTTTCTCGAAACTTGTGTAGGATACTTGTCCCAAAGAAGTGCACATGCTACACATGACTTCCCAAAGAAGTGCATATGCTACATATGACTGTGAGTCCTCTTCACTTGGTTCACTATTTTGGAAGGGAACGACATGCATGAACATGTTTCATGGAAACGTCATAAACCAAGTGTGATTTCCTCCTGAACACAAAGAGTTACAATATAGAAACTCTGTTCGATACTTATCCTAAAGAAATACACTTGCAACATTTAACTCAGAGTCCTCCTCACTTGGTTCGCTATTTTGTAAAATCATGGCCTGTGTGAACATGTGCCATTCAAATGTCACAAAACAAGTATGATTTTCGCCTGAACACAAATGTTATAGTATAGGAACTTCTCTATGATACTTATCCCTACGAAGTGAAATTCCAACATTTGGCTCTGAATCCTCCGCACTTGGTTCACTCTTTAGGAAAATCATAGCCTGCGTGGACATGTTATATATCAATGTCGCAAAACAAGTATGATCTTCTCCTGAACACAATGTGTAACACTGTAGAGTCTTCTGTAGGATACTTATCCCTAAGAAGTGCACTTCCACCATTTGACTCTCAGTACTCCTCACTTGGTTCCCTATTTTGGAAAATCAAGGCCTGCGTGAACATATTCCATGAAAACGTCACAAAACCAGTGTGAATTTCCCCTGAACATAAAAATTTACAACTTATGAACATCAACAGGATTTTTATCAATGAGAAGAGAAAGTGAAACATGTGAATTTGATGCGTCCTCACTTGGTCAATATTTTCAAGCTCATTACAAGCCTAAACATAGTTGGTAGAATGCGCACAAAAGAAATGTTGTTTTGTCTAGAATACAAAGTCTTACAGTCTAGAAACCTGTGCAGGATACTTATCCCAAAAAAGTGCACATGCTACACATGACTTCCCAAAGAAGTGCAAATGCTACATATGACTGTGAGTCCTCTTCACTTGGTTCACTAATGTGGAAGGGAACGACATGCATGAACATGTTTCATGGAAACGTCCTAAAACAAGTGTGATTTCCTCCTGAACACAAAGAGTTACAATATAGAAACTTCTGTTCGATACTTATCCTAAAGAAGTGGACTTGCAACATTTAACTCAGAGTCCTCCTCACTTTTTTTTCGTTATTTTGTAAAATCATGGCCTGTGTGAACATGTGCCATTCAAATGTCACAAAACAAGTATGATATTCGCCTGAACACAAATTTTACAGTATAGGAACTTCTCTAGGACACTTATCCCTAAGAAGTGAAATTCCAACATTTCGTTCTGAATCCTCGGCACTTGGTTCACTATTTTGGAAAATCATGGCCTGCGTGAACATGTTATATACCAGTGTCGCAAAACAACTATGATCTTCTCCTGAACCCAATGTGTAACACTATAGAGTCTTCTGTTGGATACTTATCCCTAAGCATTGCACCTCCAACATTTGACTCTCAGTCCTCCTCACTTGGTTCACTATTTTGGAAAATCAAGGCCTGTGTGAACATATTAGATGAAAACATCACAAAACAAGTGTGAATTATTCCTGAACAGAAAAAGTTACCACCTATGAACATCTACAGGATTCTTATCACTGAGAAGAGAAAGTGAAACATGTGAATTTGAGGCGTCCTCCCTTGGTCACTATTTACAAGCTCATTACAAGCCTGAACATAATTGGGACAATAAGCACAAAACAAATGTTGTTTTCTCCAGAATACAACGTTTTACAGTCTAGAAACCTGTGGAGGATACTTATCCCAAAGAAGTGCACATGCTACACATGACTTCCCAAACAAGTGCACATGCTACATATGACTGTGAGTCCTCTTCTCTTGGTTCACTATTTTGGAAGGGAACGACAGGCATGAACATGTTTCATGGAAACGTTGGAAAACAATTGTGATTTCCTCCTTAACACAAAGAGTTACAATATATAAACTTCTATTCGATACTTATCCTAAAGAAGTGGACTTGCAACATTTAACTCAGAGTCCTCATCACTTAGTTCGCTATTTTGTAAAATCATGGCCTGTGTGAACATGTGCCATTCAAATGTCACAAAACAAGTATGATTTTCTCCTGAACCAAATGTTACAGTAAAGGAACTTCTCTAGGATACTTATCCCTAAGAAGTGAAATTCCAATATTTGGCTCTGAATCCTCCGCACTTGGTTCACTATTTTATTAAATCATGGCATGCATGAACATGTTATATGCCAATGTGGCAAAACAAGTATGATCTTCTCCTGAACACAAAGTGTAACACTATAGAATCTTCTGTAGGATACTTATCCCTCAGAAGTGCACCTCCAACATTTGACTCTCAGTCCTCCTCACTTGGTTCACTATTTTGGAAAATCAAGGCCTGCGTGAACATATTCCATGAAAACTTCACAAAACCAGTGTGAATTTCTCCGGAACATAAAAATTTACAATGAATGAACATCTACAGGATTTTTATCACTGAGAGGACAAAGTAAAATATTTGAATGTGACGTTCCTCACTTGGTAACTATTTGCAAGCTCATTACAAGCCTGAACATATTTGGTAGAATCAGCACAAAACAAATGTTGTTTTCTCCAGAATACAAAGTTTTACAGCCTAGAAACCTGTGTAGGACACGTATCCCAAAGAAGTGCACATGCTACATATGACTGTGAGTCCTCTTCACTTGGTTCACTGTTTTGGAAGGGAACGACATGCATGAACATGTTTCATGGAAACGTCGTAAACCAAGTATGATTTCCTCCTGAACACAAAGAGTTACAATGTAGAAACTTCTGTACGATACTTATCCAAAAGAAGTGCACTTAAAACATTTAACTCAGAGTCCTCCTGACTTGGTTTGCTATTTTGTAAAATCATGGCCTGTGTGAACATGTGCCAAACAAATGTCACAAAACAAGTATGATTTTCGCCTGAACACAAATGTTACAGTATAGGACCTTCTCTAGGATACTTATCCCTAAGAAGTGAAATTCCAACATTTGCCTCTGAATCATCCGCACTTGGTTCATTCTTTTGGAAAATCATGGCCTGCGTGAACATGTTATATGCGAATGTCGCAAAACAACTGTGATCTTCTCCTGAACACAAAGTGTAACACTACAGAATCTTCTGCAGGATACTTATCCCTGAGAAGTGCACCTCCAACATTTGACTCTGAGTCATCCTCACTTGGTTAACTATTTTGGAAAATCAAGGCCTGCGTGAACACATTCCATGAAAACGTCACAAAACCAGTGTGAATTTCTCCTGAACGTAAAAGTATGAATATCTACAGGATTCTTAGCACTGAGAAGAGAAAGTGACACATGTGAATTTGACGCGTCTGCACTTGTTCATTATTTTCAAGCTCATTACAAGCCTGAACATAGTTGGTAGAATTATCAGAAAAAATATGTTGTTTTCTCCAGAATACAAAGTTTTACAGTCTAGAAACCTGTGTAGGATAGTTATTCCAACGAAGTGCACATGCTACATATGACTGTGAGTCCCCTTCACTTGGTTCACTATTTTGGAAGGGAACGACGTGCATGAACATGTTTCATGGAAACGTCGTAAAAAAAGTGTGTTTTCCTCCTGAACACAAAGAGTTACAATACA
Source organism: Typhlomys cinereus (assembly GCA_023101885.1). Taxonomy (NCBI): domain Eukaryota; kingdom Metazoa; phylum Chordata; class Mammalia; order Rodentia; family Platacanthomyidae; genus Typhlomys; species Typhlomys cinereus. The sequence continues at coordinate 164,529 of JALPQD010000878.1, forward strand.
GAAAGTTCTGTATGATACTTATCCCTCAGAACTGCACCTCCAACATTTGACTCTCAGTCCTCCTCACTTCGTTCACTATTTTGGAAAAGCAAGGCCTGTGTGAACATATTCCATGAAAACGTCACAAAACCAGTGTGAATTTCTCCTGAACAGAAAAAGTTACAATGTATGAACATCTACAGTATTCTTATCACTGAGAGAGAAAGTGAAACATGTGAATTTGACGCGTCCTCACTTGGTCAATATTTTCAAGCACATTACAAGCCTTAATACAGTTGTTAGAATCAGCACAAAACAAATGTTGTTTTCTCCAGCATAGAAAGGTAACAGTCTAGAAACCTGTGTAGGATACTTATCCCAAAGAAGTGCACATGCTACACATGACTTCCCAACGAAGTGCACATGCTACATATGACTGTGAGTACTCTTTACTTGGTTCACTCTTTTGGAAGGGAACGACATGCATAAACATGTTTCATGGAAATGTCATAAAACAAGTGTGATTTCCTCCTGAACATAAAGAGTTACAATATAGAAACTTCTGTTCGATACTTATCCTAAAGAAGTTCACTCGCAATATTTAACTCAGAGTCCTCCTCACTTGGTTCGTTATTTTGTAAAATCATGGCCTGTGTGAACATGTGCCATTCAAATGTCACAAAACAAGTATGATTTGCGCCTGAACACAAATGTTACAGTATAGGAACTTCTCTAGGATACTTATCCCTAAGAAGTGAAATTCCAACATTTGACTCCGCACATGGCTCACTGTTTTGGAAAATCATGGCCTGCGTGAACATGTTTTATGCCAATGTTGCAAAACAAGTATGATCTTCTCCTGAACACAAAGTGTGACACTATAGTATCTTCTGTAGAATAGTTATCCCTCAGAACTGCACCTCCAACATTTGACTCTCAGTCCTCCTCACTTGGTTCACTATTTTGGAAAATTAAGGCCTGCGTGAACATGTTATATGCCAATGTCACAAAAGAAGTATGATCTTCTCCTGAACCTAAGTGTAACACTACAGCATCTTCTGAAGGACACTTATCCCTGAAAAGTGCACCTCCAACATTTGACTCTCAGTCCTCCTCACTTGGTTCACTATTGTGGAAAATCAAGGCATGCGTGAACATATTCCATGAAAACGTCACAAAACAAGTGTTAATTTCTCCTGAACCAAAAAAGTTACAACGTAAGAAAATCTACAGTATTCTTATCACTGAGAAGAGAAAGTGAGACATGTGAATTTGACGCATCCTCACTTGACAACTATTTTCAAGCTCATTACAGCCTGAACATAGTTGGTAGAATCAGCACAAAACAAATGTTGTTTTCTTCAGAATACCAAGTTATACAGTCTAGAAACATGTGTAGGATACTTATCCCAAAGAAGTGGACATGGTACATATGACTACCCAAAGAAGTGCACATGCTACATATGACTGTGAGTCCTCTTCACTTGGTTCACTATTTTGGAAGGGAATGACATGCATGAACATGTTTCATGGAAAGGTCGTAAAACAAGTGTGATTTCCTCCCGAACACAAAGAGTTACAATATAGAAACTTCTGTTCGATATTTATCCTAAAGAAGTGTACTTGCAACATTTAACTCAGAGTCCTCCTCACTTGGTTCACTATTTTGTAAAATCATGGCGTGTGTTAACATGTGACAATCAAATGTCACAAAACAAGTATGATTTTCGCCTGAACACAAATGTTACAGAAAACAGAATTTGAGACCTTGAAGATAAAGTGGGAGTACTAACCAGCTCAATGGAAGAGGTTGTTAAAGCCAAAAAGATACTTGAGAGAAATATCCAAGAGATATGGGACACCCTGAAGAAGCCTAACATGCGTATTCATGGAATACCAGAGCAAGAATCTCAAAACACCACCCCTGAGGAAATTTTTCATATGATCATCAAGGAAAACTTTCCTCATTTAAAAAAAGAGAGGCCCATTCATATACAAGAGGCATTCCGCACCCCAAACAGATACGACCAAAATAGAAGCACAACACAGCAAATAATAGTTAAAACACTCCACATTCAAGATAAAGAACTGGTGCTGAGAGCTTCAAGGGAGAAAAAACAAGTCACTTTTAAAGGTAAACCTATTAAAATAACAAATGACTTCTCAGTCGAAACAGTAAAAGCAAGAAGAGCTTGGAGAGACATACTTCAAGTATTGAATGAGCAAAAATGTCAACCCAGGCTGATTTACCCTGCAAAACTATCAGTCATGATCGAGGGAGAAAGAAAAATTTTCCAGCACAAAGACAACTTTAGGGATACATGGCCACCAAACCAGGCCTTCAAAAACTGCTAGAAATGATACCCAAGCATGAAAAAAAAACAGGCATATCCAGGAGAACAGAAGGCAAATATAACACCATTAAAAGCGAAGCAATATACTTATAAAAGTTACTAAACATAATAAATGTCTGGAATTAACAATAGTTTCTCCATTATAACACTAAATGTTAATGGACTTAATTCACCGATCAAGAGACACAGATTACAAACTTGGATTAAAAATCACAATCCATCAATCTGCTGCCTGCAGGAAACCCATCTGACCACAAAAGATAGGCACGCTCTAAAAATAAAAGGCTAGTTAACAATTCTACAAGCAAATGGAAGCAGAAAACAGGCAGGGGTAGCCATTATGCTATCAGACAAAGTGGACTTCAAACCAAAGAAAATTATAAGAGAAACGGACGGATACTACATTTTAGTCACAGGTACAATTCACCAGGAAGACTTCACAATACTGAACATATATGCACCCAATACGGGCCCCTCCACATTCATTAAGAAAACCCTACAGCGTCTAAAGCAAGAAATCAACCCCCAAACGATAATTCTTGGGGACTTCAACACCGCCCTCTCTACATGGGATAGATCAACAGGTCAAAAGCTTAACAGAGACACTTTGGAACTTAATCAAACCCTGAAAGAAATGGACCTTACAGATCTCTATCGAACTTTTCACCCACGCACCAAAGAATACACATTTTTCTCAGCAGCACACGGAGCTTTCTCCAAAATAGATCGCATATTGGGCCACAAAATGAATCTACACATATACAAGAAAGTTGAAATTCTAACCTGTGCCCTATCAGACCACCACGGCCTAAAGCTGGACATCCACAACACATCAAACAAGAGAAAATACACCTATCCTGGAAACTTAACACTATGATGCTGAATGAGAACTGGATTCAGGAAGAAATTAAAAAGGAAATTCAAGATTTCCTGAAAGTGAATGATAACGAAAATACAACTTACCAAAATCTCTGGGACACAATGAAAGCTGTTCTAAGAGGTAAGTTCATATCTCTTAATGCCTACATCAAAAAAATGGAAACATCAGAAATAAACAACTTAACAATGCAGCTTAAAGCTTTAGAGAAACTAGAGCAATCTGATCCCAAAAGCAGTAGAATAGAAGAGATTAGCAAAATAAGGGGAGAAATATCTGAAATCGAGACTAAGAAAACGATAGAAAAAATCAACCAATCAAAAAGCTGGTTCTTTGAAAAAATCAACAAGATTGATACACCCCTAGCTAAACTAACCAAAAGCAAGAGAGAGAAAACCAAAATTAACAAAATTAGAAATGAACATGGAGTTATCACTACTGATACCCAAGAAATCCAGAGAATTATAACATCATATTTCAAAAACTTATACTCTGTGAAGTTTGACAACACAAAAGAGATGGATGAATTTCTAAGTAAACACAACTTACCTAAATTGAATCAGGAAGTTGTGAATTATTTAAATAGTCCTATAACATATAAGGAAATTGAGGAAGTAATCTCGAATCTTCCCACCAAAAAATGTCCTGGACCAGATGGATTCAGCACAGAGTTCTACCAGACATTTAAGGAGTTAATAACACCAATACTCCTTAAACTGTTCCATCAAATAGCAAAGGAAGGAACACTACCAAATTCCTTCTATGAAGCTAATATCGTTTTAATCCCAAAACCTAATAAAGATTCACTTAAAAAAGAAAACTATAGGCCGATCTCCCTGATGAACACAGACGCAAAGATTCTCAACAAAGTTTTAGCAAATCGGATTCAAAAACATATTAAAAAGATCATTCATGGGGACCAAGTAGGCTTCATCCCCGGCACACAAGTTTGGTTCAACATACGCAAATCAATAAATGTAATTCATCATGTAAACCAGTCCAAAGTCCAAGACCACATGATACTCTTGATAGATGCAGAAAAAGCCTTTGACAAGATCCAACAGCCTTTTATGATCAAAACGCTAGAGACAGTGGGAATGGAAGGAACCTTAATCAATATAATAAAAGCTATATACAACAAGCCCACAGCAAGGATTATGCTCAATGGGGAACAATTGGAATCATTCCCACTTCGATCAGGAACTAGACAAGGCTGTCCACTCTCACCACTTCTATTCAATATTGTACTTGAAGTCTTAGCTGAAGCCATAAGACAAGAAAGGGACATAAGAGGGATTCAAATTGGCAAGGAAGAAGTCAAGCTATCCCTATTTGCAGATGACATGATCTTATACCTGAGGGATCCCAAAAACTCCACCAGGAAGCTCCTGGAACTAATTGAGAAGTTCAGCAGGGTGGCAGGATACAAAATAAATGTGCAAAAATCAGAGGCCTTCCTATATGCCCAGAATGAAAGAAGTGAAAAAGCCTTGAGAGAAACCATACCATTTACTATAGCCCCTAAAAAAATGAAATACCTTGGTATAAACCTAACTAAGGAGGTAAAAGACCTTTACAATGAAAACTTTAAAACTCGAAAGAAAGAAATTGCAGAAGACACCAGAAGGTGGAAAGACCTCCCTTGTTCCTGGATTGGCAGAATCAACATTGTAAAAATGACCATCCTACCAAAGGCAATATACAGATTCAATGCTATATCAATCAAAATCCCAAAGCAATTCTTCAAAGAAGTTGAACAAACAATCTCAAAGTTCATATGGAGGCACAAAAGACCCAGGATAGCAAAAACAATCCAGAGTAACAAAAACACAGCTGGAGGAATTACCATACCAAACCTAAGTCTATACTACAAATCCATAGTTATAAAGACAGCCTGGTACTGGCTCCAAAATAGACACACAGATCAATGGATAAGGATTGAAGACCCAGATATAAGCCCACAAAGTTACAGCCATTTGGTCTTTGACAAAGGGGCCCAAAGAATCCAATGGAAAAAGAACAGCATCTTCAACAAATGGTGCTGGCAAAACTGGATCTCCACATGCAGAAGATTAAAGCTGGACCCGTACTTGTCACCATGTACAAGACTTAATTCCAAATGGATCAAGGACCTTGATATCAGGCCAGAGACTTTAAAAACCATAGTTGAAAGGATAGGGAACTCCCTCGAGCTGATTGGGCTAGGCAAACACTTCCTAAACAGACATCCAATGGCACAGTCACTGCTACCAACTCTCAACAGTTGGGATCTTGTGAAATTAAAGAGCTTCTGTTCAGATAAAGAGATTGTCACACGAGCTCAAAGGCAACCCACAGAATGGGAGAAAATCTTCACTAACCACATATCTGACAGAGCTCTACTGTCCAGAGTGCACAAAGAACTTAGAAAACTAAACTCCAAGGAAAACACTGGCCCAATTAAAAAATGGGCCCTGGAACTTTAAAGAAACTTTACCAGGGATGAAATTAAAATGTCTAACAATTATCTTAAAAAATGCTCCACTTCCTTCGCCATCAGGGAAATGCAAATCAAAACTCCCCTGAGATATCATCTCACCCCGGTCAGGATGGCAAAAATCCACAATACAAACAACGACAAATGCTGGAGAGGATGTGGAGAGAGGGGAACTCTCCTACATTGTTGGTGGGAATGCAGGCTCATACAGCCACTCTTGCGAGCCGTCTGGAGATTCTTAAAGAAATTAAAGATTGAAATGCCATATGACCCTGCTATCCCACTTTTGGGAATAACCCCCCATGCAGCAGAGGTTCGCCTCGATAGCACAAGCTCGACCATGTTCATAGCAGCACTGTTTACAATAGCAAAGTCATGGAATCAACCTAAATGTCCAACAGTTGACGAGTGGATAAGGAGACTGTGGCACATCTATACAATGGAGTACTACTCAGCCATCAAAAATGATGAATTACTGGAATTTGCTGGGAAATGGATGTCATTAGAAAGAATTATATTAAGTGAAGTATCCCAAACCCAGAAAATTAAGGGCCGTATGTACTCCCTAATAGGTGGCTCCTAGTACCAAACTCACCCAGCCCACATTGGGACACTCAAAAGTAAACCTATGTAACACAGTAATTGCAAGGATTATGAACAAGGGAGATGGGTTAGGAGGGCCACACCAGAAACAAGGAGAGAGGGGACCATGTTACAGCAGAGAAAATAGGCCTCCATCAAGGTCTGCAAGTAAGTAATGAGAAACCTTGTTAAGTTCACAGACGTTCTGTCCTGATCTCACCAGAAGGGGAGGGCATATAGTCTAGCAGATAAAAAGTAATCATTTTGCAAATGGGTGATGGACCCCTCCCTCAGTGAGGTTTCCTACTCTTATTACATCTACCCTTGAATGTGCTATTACAACAAGACTCCAGTTTAACAGCTTTTTGTCTCTGGCCAGGGGGTGACATACAGTGCCCAGCAGAATGGAGTGAAGGGAATTGCAGGAGCAGCAAAACTGCAAAAGAAAATCAACAAACCACAATCCAGAACTTCAGAGACTCTATATCAATCACATAGAACTAGGCCAGCCTAATCTCTCCCCATCCTGGATCTCAGGGACATTTGCGGAAGAGGGGGCGGTAAGATTGTAATAGCAAAAGGATGGGAGGAGCAACGATTTGCAAGATTCTCAACAATAGTTGGGGCCAAAGCAATCATAATGGGACTTTGCATGCCCTGCGCAATGTCCAGCGCACTGTTGCCCTCATAAAGTCTAGCATCTGTTAAGGGCACTGAGAGCCCTGGAGGCAAGGGATTGACAGCCATAGTAGTGATCTTATGCTTAAGGGGAACAAGAGAAAGGGCTTATGGAAATGCCACTGGGTCCTTATATGTCATCGGAGAGGAGGACCCAGTGGAGAGTTAGGCGTACACAATAAGGACTCTCTGGGAATTGGGGGGGGAGGCACTGGGGGAAGGGGATGGGGAGGAGGGGGTTCGGGGGGTTCGGGGGGAGGGAGGGAACTGGTAAAAAATTTTAAAATGTATAATTAAATTTAAAAAAAAATAAAAATATATAAAAAATATGAAACCACTAAAATTAATATGTTACATACATGTACAAAACAGTAAAGCCACTGAACAGAACAGACCCTCAAACAAAACTAATTATATATAATAATTCAGTGCATAATAAAGATGATGTATCAGTGGGGAAAAAAAAAAAGAACTTCTCTAGGATACTTATCCCTAAGTAGTGAAATTCCAACAAAACGTCGTAAAACAAGTGTAATTTCATCCTGAACACATAGAGTTACAATACAGAAACTTCTGTTCGATATTTATCCTAAAGAAGTACACTTGCAACATTTAACTCAGAGTCCTCCTCATTTGGTTCGCTATTTTGTAAAATCATGGCCTGTCTGAACATGTGACAATCAAATGTCACAAAACAAGTATGATTTTCGCCTGACACAAATGTTACAGTATAAGAACTTCTCTAGGATACTTATCCCTAAGTAGTGAAATTCCAACATTTGACTCTGAATCCTCCGCTCTTGGTTCACTATTTTCGAAAATCATGGCCTGCATGAACATTTCATATGCCAATGTGGAAAACAAGTATGATCTTCTCCTAAACATAATGTGTAACACTATGGAATCTTCTGTAGGATACTTATCCCTGAGAAGTACACCTCCAACATTTGACTCTCAGTCCTCCTCACTTGGTTCACTATTTTGGAAAAGCAAGGCCTGTGTGAACATATTCCAGACGTCACAAAACAAGTGTGAATTTTCCTGAACAGAAAAAGTTACAACGTATGAACATCTACAGGATTCTTATCACTGAGAAGAGAAAGTGAAACATGTGAATTTAACGCATCCTCACTTGGTCACTATTTGCAAGCTCATTACAAGCCTGAACACAGTTGGTAGAATCAGCACAAAACAAATGTTGTTTTCTCCAGAATACAAAGTTTTACAGTCTAGAAACCTGTGTAGGATACTTATCCCAAAGAAGTGCACATGCTACACATGACTTCCCAAAGACGTGCACATGCTACATATGACTTTGAGTACTCTTCACTTGGTTCACTATTGTGGAAGGGAACGACATGCATGAACATGTTTCATGGAAACGACGTAAAACAAGTGTGATTTCCTCCTGAACACAAAGAGTTACAATATAGAAACTTCTGTAAGATACTTATTCTAAAGAAGTGCACTTGCAATATTTAATTGAGAGTCCTCCTCACTTGGTTCACTATTTTGTAAAATCATGGCCTGTGTGAACTTGTGCCATTCAAATGTAACAAAACAAGTATGATTTGCGCCTGAACACAAACGTTACAGTATAGGAACTTCTCTAGGATACTTATCGCTAAGAAGTGAAATTCCAACATTTGACTCTGAATCCTCCGCACTTGATTCACTATTTTTGAAAATCATGGCCTGCGTGAACATGTTTTATACCAATGTTGCAAAACTAGTATGATCGTCTCCTGAACACAAAGTGTGACACTATAGAATCTTCTGTAGAATACTTATCCCTCAGAACTGCACCTCCAACATTTGACTCTTAGTCCTCCTCACTTGGTTCACTATTTTGGAAAAGCAAGGCTTGCGTGAACATATTCCATGAAAACGTCAGAAAACCATTGTGAATTTCTCCTGAACAGAAAAAGTTACAATGTATGAACATCTACAGTATTCTAATCACTGAGAAGAAAAAGTGAAACATGCGAATTTGACGCGTCCTCATTTGGTCAATATTTTCAAGCACATTACAAGCCTTAATACAGTTGTTAGAATCACCACAAAACAAATGTTGTTTTCTCCAGCATAGAAAGTTTACAGTCTAGAAACCTGTGTAGGATACTTATCCCAAAGAAGTGCACATGCTACACATGACTTCCCAAAGAAGTGCACATGCTACATATGAATGTGAGTCCTCTTCACGTGGTTCACAATTTTCTGAGGGAACGACATGAATGAACATGTTTCATGGAAATGTCATGAAACAAGAGTGATTTCTTCCTGAACACAAAGAGTTACAATACAGAAACTTCTGTTCGATACTTATCCTAAAGAAGTACATTCGCAATATTTAACTCAGAGTCCTCCCACTTGGTTCGCTATTTTGTAAAGCCATGGCCTGTGTGAACATGTGCCATTCAAATGTCACAAAACAAGTATGATTTTCGCCTGAACACAAATGTTAGAGTATAGGAACTTCTCTAGGATACTTATCCCTAAGAAGTGAAATTCCAACATTTAGGTCTGAATCCTCCGCACTTGGTTCACTATTTTGAAAAATCATGGCCTGCGTGAACATGTTATATGCCAATGTGGGCAAAACAAGTATGATCTTCTCCTGAACACTATGTGCAACAGTATAGAATCTTCTATAGGATACTTATCCCTAGGAAGTGCACCTCCAACATTTGGCTCTGAATCCTCCGCACTTGGTTCACTATTTTGGAAAATCATGGCCTGCGTGAACATGTTATATGCCAATGTCGCAAAACAACTATGATCTTCTCCTGAACACAATGTGTAACACCATAGAATCTTCTGTAGGATACTTATCCCTAAGAAGTGCACCTCCAACATTTGACTCTCAGTCCTCCTCTCTTGGTTCACTATCTTGGAAAAGCAAGGCCTGTGTGAACATTTTCCATAAAACGTCACAAAACCAGTGTGAATTTTTTCGGAACAGAAAATGTTACAATGTATGAACATCTACAGGATTCTTACCACTGAGAAGAGAAAGTGAAACATGTGAATTTGACGCGTCCTCACTTCGTCACTATTTGCAAGCTCATTACAAGCCTGAACACAGTTAGTACAATCAGCACAAAACAAATGTTGTTTTCTCCAGAATACAAAGTTTTACAGTCTAGAAACCTGTGCAGGGTACTTATCCCAAAGAAGTGCACATGCTACATATGACTGTGAGTCCTCTTCACTTGGGTCAATACTTTTGAAGGGAACGACATGCAAGAACATGTTTCATGGAAAAGTCGTAAAACAAGTGTGATTTCATCCTGAACACATAGAGTTACAATATAGAAACTTCTGTTCGATATTTATCCTATAGAAGAAAGTGAAACATGTGAATTTGACGCGTCCTCACTTCGTCACTATTTGAAAGCTCATTACAAGCCTGAACATATTTGGTAGAATCAGCACAAAACAAATGTTGTTTTCTCCAGAATACAAAGTTTTACAGTCTAGAATCCTGTGCAGGATACTTATCCCAAAGAAGTGCACAAGCTACACATGACTACCCAAAGAAGTGCACATCCTACATATGACTGTGAGTACTCTTCACTTAGTTCACGATTGTGGAAGGGAACGATATGCATGAACATGTTTCATGGAAACGTTGTAAAACAATTGTGATTCCCTCCTGAACACAAAGAGTTACAATATAGAAACTTCTGTTCTATACTTATCCTAAAGAAGTGCACTTGCAACACTTAACTCAGAGGCCTCCTCACTTGGTTCGCTATTTTGTAAAATCATGGCCTGTGTGAACATGTGCCATTCAACTATCACAAAACAAGTATGAGTTTCGCCTGAATACAAATGTTAGAGTATAGAACTTCTCTAGGATACTTATCCCAAGATGTGAAATTCCAACATTTGGCTCTGAATCCTCCGCACTTGGTTCACTCTTTTGGAAAATCATGGCCTGCGTGAACATGTTATGTGCGAATGTCGCAAAACAAGTATGATCTTCTCCTGAACACAAAGTGTAACACTATAGAATCTTCTGTAGGATACTTATCCCTAAGAAGTGCACCTCCAACATTTGACTCTCAGTCCTCCTCACTACGTTCACTATTTTGGAAAATCAAGGCCTGCATAAACATATTCCATGAAAACGTTACAAAACCAGTGTGATTTTCTCCTGAACATAAAAAGTTACAACGTATGAACATCTACAGGATTCTTATCCCTAAGAAGAGAAAGTGATACATTGGAATTTGACACGTCTTCACTTGGTCACTATTTCAAGCTCATTACAAGCCTGAACATAGTTGGTAGAATCAGTACAAAACAAATGTTGTTTTCTCCAGAATACCAAGATTTACAGTCTAGAAACCTCTGTGGGATACTTATCCCAAAGAAGTGCACATGCCACACATGAATTCTCATAGAAGTGCACATGCTACATATGACTGAGTCCTCTTCACTTGGTTCACTGCTATGGAAGGGAACGACATCCATGAACATGTTTCATGGAAACGTCATAAAACAAGTGTGATTTCCTCCTGAACACAAAGAGTTACAATATCGAAATTCTGTAAGATACTTATTCTAAAGAAGTGCACTTGCAACATTTAATTCAGAGTCCTCCTCACTTGGTTCACTATTTTGTAAAATCATGGCCTGTGTGAACATGTGCCATTCAAATGTCACAAAACAAGTATGATTTGCGCCTGAACACAAATGTTACAGTATAGGAACTTCTCTAGGATAATTATCCCTAAGAAGTGGAATTCCAACATTTGACTCTTAATCCTCCGCACTTGGTTCACTCTTTTGGAAAATCATGGCCTGCGTGAACATGTTATATGCGAATGTCGCAAAACAAGTATGATCTTCTCCTGAACACAAAGTGTAACACTGTAGAATCTTCTGTAGGATACTTATCCCTAAGAAGTGCACCTCCAACATTTGACTCTCAGTCCTCCTCACTAGGTTCACTATTTTGGAAAATCAAGGCCTGCATAAACATATTCCATGAAAACGTTACAAAACCAGTGTGATTTTCTCCTGAACATAAAAAGTTACAACGTATGAACATCTACAGGATTGTTATCCCTAAGAAGAGAAAGTGATACATGTGAATTTGACACGTCTTCGCTTGGTCACTATTTTCAAGCTCATTACAAGCCTGAACACGGTAGAATCAGTACAAAACAAATGTTGTTTTCTCCAGAATACAAAGATTTACAGTCTAGAAACCTCTGTGGGATACTTATCCCAAAGAAGTGCACATGCCACACATGACTTCCCATAGAGGTGCACATGCTACATATGACTGAGTCCTCTTCACTTGGTTCACTACTTTGGAAGGGAACGAAATCCATGAACACGTTTCATGGAAACGTCGTAAAACAAGTGTGATTTTCTCCTGAACACAAAGAGTTACAATATCGAAACTTCTGTACGATATGTATTCTAAAGAAGTGCACTTGCAACATTTAATTCACAGTCGTCCTCACTTGGTTCACTATTTTGTAAAATCATGGCCTGTGTGCCATTCATATGTAACAAAACAAGTATGAGTTTCGCCTGAACACAAATGTTACAGTATAGGAACTTCTCTAGGATACTTATCCCTAAGAAGTGAAATTCCAATATTTGACTCTGAATCCTCCGCACTTGATTCACTATTTTTGAAAATCATGGCCTGCGTGAACATGTTTTATGCCAATGTTGCAAGACAAGTATGATCTTCTCCTGAACACAAAGTGTGACACTATAGAATCTTCTGTAGAATACTCATCCCTCAGGACTGCACCTCCAACATTTGACTCTCAGTCCTCCTCACTTGGTTCACTATTTTGGAAAATCAAGGCCTGTGTTAACATATTAGATTAAAATATCACAAAACCAGTGTGAATTTCTCCTCAACATGAAAAGTTACAACATATGAACATCTACAGGATTTTTATCACTGACAGGAGAGTGTTAAACATGTGAATTTGACACGTCCTCACTTGGTCACTATTTTCAAGCTCATTACAAGCCTGAACATAGTTGGTAGAATCAGTACAATACAAATGGTGTTTTCTCCAGAATACAAAGATTTACAGTCTACAAACCTGTGTAGGATACTTATCCCAAAGAAGTGCACATGCGACACATGACTTCCCAAAGAGGTGCACATTCTAAATATGACTGTGAGTCCTCTTCACTTGGGTCAATACTTTTGAAGGGAACGACATGCAAGAACATGTTTCATTGAAAAGTCGTAAAACAAGTGTGATTTCATTCTGAACAAAAAGAGTTACAGTATAGAAACTTCTGTACTATACTTCTAATAATGAAGTGCACTTGCAACACTTAACTCAAAGTCCTCCTCACTTGGTACACTATTTTGTAAAATCATGGCCTGTGTGAACATGTGCCAATCAAATGTCACAAAACAAGTATGATTTTTTCCTGAACACAAATGTTACAGTATAGGAACTTCTCTATGATACTTATCCCTAAGAAGTGAAATTCCAACATTTGACTCTGAATCATCCGCACTTGGTTAACTATTCTGGAAAATCAAGGCCTGCGTGAACATGTTATATGCAATGTCGCAAAACAACTATGATCTTCTCCTGAACACAAAGTGTAACAGTATAGAATCTTCTGTAGGATACTTATTCCTAAGAAGTGCACCTCCAACATTTGACTCTCAGTCCTCCTCACTTGGTTCACTATTTTGGAAAATCAAGGCCTGCATGAACATATTCCATGAAAACGTCACAAAACCAGTGTGATTTTCTCCTGAACATAAAACGTTACAACGTATGAACATCTACAGTATTCTTATCCCTAAGAAGAGAAAGTGATACATGTGAATTTGACACGTCTTCACTTGGTCACTATTTTCAAGCTCATTACAAGCCTGAACATAGTTGGTAGAATCAGTACAAAACAAATGTTGTTTTCTCCAGAATACAAAGATTTACAGTCTACAAACCTCTGTGGGATTCTCATCCCAAGGAACTGCACATGCCACACATGACTTCCCATAGAAGTGCACATGCTACATATGACTGAGTCCTCTTCACTTGGTTCACTACTTTGGAAGGGAACGACATCCATTAACACGTTTCATGGAAACGTCATAAAACAAGTGTGATTTCCTCCTGAACACAAAGAGTTACAATATCGAAACTTCTGTACGATACTTATTCTAAAGAATTGCACTTGCAACATTTAATTCAGAGTCCTCCTCCCTTGGTTCACTATTTTGTGAAATCATGGCCTGTGTGAACATGTGACATTCAAATGTAACAAAACAAGTAAGTTTTTTCCTGAACACAAATGTTACAGTACAGGAACTTCTCTAGGATACAAATCCCTAAGAAGTGAAATTCCAACATTTGACTCTGAATCCTTCGCACTTGATTCACTATTTTGGAAAATCATGGCCTGCGTGAACATGTTATATGCCAATGTCCAACACAAGTATGATCTTCTCCTGCACACAATGTGTAACACAATAGAATCTTCTATAGGATACTTATCCCTAAGATGTGCACCTCCAACATTTGGCTCTGAACCCCCCGCACTTGGTTCACTAATTTGGAAAATCATGGCCTGCGTGATCATGTTATATGCCAATGTCGCAAAACAAGTATGATCTTCTCCTGAATACAATGTGTAACACTATAGAATCTTCTGTAGGATACTTAACCCTAAAAAGTGCATCTCCAACATTTGACTCTCAGTCCTCCTCACTTGGATCACTGTTTTGGAAAAGCAAGTCCTGAGTGAACATATTCCAGAAAACATCATAAAACCAGTGTGATTTTCTCCTGAACAGAAAAAGTTACAACGTATGAACATCTACAGGATTCTTATCACTGACAAGAGAAAGTGAAACATGTGAGTTTGACGCGTCCTCACTTGATCACTATTCGGAAGGTCATTACAAGCCTGAACATAGTTGGTAGAATCAGCACAAAACAAATGTTGTTTTCTCCAGAATACAAAGTTCTACAGTCTAGAATCCTGTGCAGGATACTTATCCCAAAGAAGTGCACAAGCTACACATGACGTCCCAAAGACGTGCACATGCCACATATGACTTTGAGTACTCTTCACTTGGTTCACTATTGTGGAATGGAACGACATGCATGAACATGTTTCATGGAAACAACGTAAAACAAGTGTGATTTCCTCCTGAACACAAAGAGTTACAATATAGAAACTTCTCTACGATACTTATCCTAAAGAAGTGCAGTTGCAACATTTAATTCAGAGTCCTCCTCACTTGGTTCACTATTTTGTAAAATCATGGCCTGTGTGAACATGTGCCATTCAAATGTCACAAAACAAGTATGATTTTTGCCTGTACACAAAAGTTACAGTATAGGAAATTCTCTAGGATACTTATCCCAAGATGTGAAATTCCAACATTTGGCTCTGAATCCTCCGCACTTGGTTCAATCTTTTGGAAAATCATGGCCTGCGAGAACATGTTATATGCGAATGTCGCAAAACAAGTATGATCTTCTCCTGTACACAAAGTGTAACACTACAGCACCTTCTGCAGGAAACTTATCCCTTAAAAGGACACCTCCAACATTTGACTCTCAGTCCTCCTCACTTGGTTCACAATTTTGCAAAATCAAGGCCTGCGTGCACATATTCCATGAAAACGTCACAAAACCAGTGTGAATTTCTCCTGAACGTAAAAAGTTACAACGTAAGAACATCTACAGGATTCTTATCACTGAGAAGAGGAAGTGAAACATGTGAATTTGACGCATCTTCGCTTGACAACTATTTTCAAACCCATTACAAGCCTGAACATAGTTGGTAGAATCAGCACTAAACAAATGTTGTTTTCTCCAGAATACAAAGTTTTACAGCATAGAAACCTGTGTAAGATACTTATCCCAAAGAAGTGCACATGCCACACATCACTTCCCAAAGAAGCGCACATGCTACATATGACTGAGTCCTCTTCACGTGGTTCACTACTTTGGAAGGGAACGACATGCATGAACATGTTTCATGGAAACGTCGTAAATCAAGTGTGATTTCCTCCTGAACAGAAAGAGTTACAATATCGAAACTTCAGTAAGATACTTATTCTAAAGAATTGCACTTGCAACATTTAATTCAGAGTCCTCCTCACTTGGTTCACTATTTTGTAAAATCATGGCCTGTGTGAACGTGTGACATTCAAATGTAACAAAACAAGAATGAGTTTCGCCTGAACACAAATGTTACAGTATAGGAACTTCTCTAGGATACATATCCCTAAGAAGTGCAATTCCAATATTTGACTCTGAAACCTCCGCACTTGATTCACAATTTTGGAAAATCATGGCCTGCGTGAACATGTTATATGCCAATGAAGCAACACAAGTATGATCTTCTCCTGCACACAATGTGTAACACAATAGAATCTTCTATAGGATACTTATCCCTAAGATGTGCACCTCCAACATTTGACTCTGAATCCTCTGCACTTGGTTCACTATTTTGGAAAATCATGGCCTGCGTGATCATGTTATATGCCAATGTCGCAAAACAAGTATGATCTTCTGCTGAACACAATGTGTAACACTATAGAATCTTCTGTAGGATACTTATCCCTAAGAATTGCAACTCCAACATTGGACTCTCAGTCCTCCTCACTTGGATCAGTGTTTTGGAAAAGCAAGGCCTGAGTGAACATATTCCAGAAAACATCAGAAAACCAGTGTGATTTTCTCCTGAACAGAAAAAGTTACAATGTATGAACATCTACAGGATTCTTATCACTGACAAGAGAAAGTGAAACATGTGAGTTTGACGCATCCTCACTTGTTCACTATTTGGAAGGTCATTACAAGCCTGAACATAGTTGGTAGAATCAGCACAAAACAAATGTTGTGTTCTCCAGAATACAAAGTTTTACAGTCTAGAAACCTGTGTAGGATACTTATCCCAAAGAAGTGCACATGCTACACATCACTTCCCAAAGAAGTGCACATGCTACATATGACTGTGGGTCCTCTTCACGTGGTTCACTATTTTGGAAGGGAACGACATGCATGAACATGTTTCATGGAAACGTCGTAAATCAAGTGTGATTTCCTCCTGAACACAAAGAGTTACAATATCAAACTTCTGTACGATACTTATTCTAAAGAAGTGCACTTGCAACATTTAATTCAGAGTCCTCCTCACTTGGTTCACTATTTTGTAAAATCATGGCCTGTGTGAACATGTGCCATTCAACTGTCACAAAACAAGTATGAGTTTCGCCTGAACACAAATGTTACAGTACAGGAACTTCTCTAGCATACTTATCCATAAGAACTGGAATTCCAACATTTGACTCTGAATCCTCCGCACTTGGTTCACTCTTTTGGAAAATCATGGCCTGCGTGAACATATTATGTGCGAATGTCGCAAAACAAGTATGATCTTCTCCTGAACACAAAGTGTAACACTATAGAATCTTCTGTAGGATACTTATCCCTAAGAAGTGCACTTCCAACATTTGACTCTCCGTCTTCCTCCCTTGGTTCACAATTTTGGAAAACCAAGGCCT
Source organism: Typhlomys cinereus (assembly GCA_023101885.1). Lineage (NCBI taxonomy): Eukaryota > Metazoa > Chordata > Mammalia > Rodentia > Platacanthomyidae > Typhlomys > Typhlomys cinereus. Next base: position 182,006 of record JALPQD010000878.1, read on the forward strand.
CCATGAACATATTCAATGAAACCGTCACAAAACCAGTGTGATTTTCTCCTGAACATAAAAAATTACAACGTATGAACATCTACAGGATTCTTATCCCTAAGAAGAGAAAGTGATACTTGTGAATTTGATACGTCTTCACTTGGTCACTATTTTCAAGCTCATTATAAGCCTGGACATAGTTGGTAGAATCAGTACAAAACAAATGTTGTTTTCTCCAGAATACAAAGTTTTACAGCCTAGAAACCTCTGTGGGATACTTATCCCAAAGAAGTGCACATGCCACACATGACTTCCCAAAGAAACGCACATGCTATATATGACTGAGTCTTCTTCTCTTGGTTCACTACTTTGGAAGGGAACGACATCCATGAACATGTTTCATGGAAACGTCGTAAAACAAGTGTGATTTCCCCCTGAACACAAAGAGTTACAATATCGAATCTTCAGTAAGATACTTCTCCTAAAGAAGTGCACTTGCAACATTTAATTCAGAGTCCTCCTCACTTGGTTCACTATTTTGTAAAATCATGGCCTGTGTGAACATGTGACATTCAAATGTAACCAAACAAGAATGAGTTTTGCCTGAACACAAATGTTACAGTATAGGAACTTCTCTAGGATACATATCCCTAAGAAGTGAAATTCCAATATTTGACTCTGAATCCTCCGCACTTGATTCACTATTTTGGAAAATCATGGCCTGCGTGAACATTTTATATGCCAATGAAGCAACACAAGTATCATCTTCTCTTGCACACAATGTGTAACACAATAGAATCTTCTATAGGATACTTATCCCTAAGATGTGCACCTCCAACATTTGGCTCTGAATCCTCTGCACTTGGTTCACTATTTTGGAAAATCATGGCCTGCGTGATCATGTTATATGCCAATGTCGCAAAACAAGTATGATCTTCTGCTGAACACAATGTGTAACACTATAGAATCTTCTGTAGTATACTTATCACTAAGAAGTGCACCTCCAACATTTGACTCTCAGTCCTCCTCACTTGCATCACTGTTTTGGAAAAGCAAGGCCTGAGTGAACATATTCCAGAAAACATCAGAAAACCAGTGTGATTTTCTCCTGAACAGAAAAAGTTACAACGTATGAACATCTACAGGATTCTTATCACTGACAAGAGAAAGTGAAACATGTGAGTTTGACGCATCCTCACTTGGTCACTATTTGGAAGGTCATTACAAGCCTGAACATAGTTGGTAGAATCAGCACAAAACAAATGTTGTGTTCTCCAGAATACAAAGTTTTACAGTCTAGAAACCTCTGCAGGATACTTATCCCAAAGACGTGCACATGCTACATGTGACTTTGAGTACTCTTCACTTGGTTCACTATTGTGGAAGGGAACGACATGCATGAACATGTTTCATGGAAATGACGTAAAACAAGTGTGATTTCCTCCTGAACACAAAGAGTTAGAATATAGAAACTTCTCTACGATACTTATCCTAAAGAAGTGCACTTGCAACATTTAACTCAGAGTCCTCCTCACTTGGTTCACTATTTTATAAAATCATGGCCTGTGTGAACATGTGCCATTCAAACGTCACAAAACAAGTATGATTTTTGCCTGTACACAAAAGTTACAGTACAGGAACTTCTCTAGGATACTTGTCCCTAAGAAGTGAAATTCCAACATTTGGCTCTGACTCCTCCGCAATTGGTTCACTCTTTTGGAGAATCATGGCCTGCGAGAACATGTTATACGCGAATGTCGCAAAACAAGTATGATCTTCTCTTGAAACAAAGTGTAACACTACAGCACCTTCTGCAGGAAACTTATCCCTTAAAAGTGCACCTCCAACATTTGACTCTCAGTCCTCCTCACTTGGTTCACTATTGTGGAAAATCAAGGCCTGCGTGCACATATTCCATGAAAACGTCACAAAACCAGTGTGAATTTCTCCTGAACATAAAAAGTTACAATGTAAGAACATCTACAGGATTCTTATTACTGAGAAGAGGAAGTGAAACATGTGAATCTGATGCATCCTCGCTTGACAACTATTTTCAAGCCCATTACAAGCCTGAACATAGTTGGTAGAATCAGCACAAAACAAATGTTGTTTTCTCCAGAATACAAAGTTTTACAGTCTAGAAAACTGTGCAGGATACTTATCCCAAAGAAGTGCACATGCTACACATCACTTCCCAAAGAAGTGCACATGCTACATATGACAGTGAGTCCTCTTCACTTGGTTCACTATTTTGTAAAATCATGGCCTGTGTGAACATGTGCCATTCAACTGTCACAAAACAAGAATGATTTTCGCCTGAACACAAATGTTAGAATATAGGAACTTCTCTAGGATACTTATCCCAAGATGTGAAATTCCAACATTTGGCTCTGAATCCTCCGCACTTGGTTCACTCTTTTGGAAAATCATGGCCTGCGTGAACATGTTATATGCGAATGTCACAAAACAAGTATGATCTTCTCCTGAACACAAAGTGTAACACTATAGAATCTTCTGTAGGATACTTATCCCTAAGAAGTGCACTTCCAACATTTGACTCTCCATCTTCCTCACTTGGTTCACAATTTTGGAAAACCAAGGCCTGCATGAACATATTCCATGAAAACGTCACAAAACCAGTGTGATTTTCTCCTGAACATAAAAAATTACAACGTATGAACATCTACAGGATTCTTATCCCTAAGAAGAGAAAGTGATACTTGTGAATTTGACACGTCTTCACTTGGTCACTATTTTCAAGCTCATTATAAGCCTGGACATAGTTGGTCGAATCAGTACAAAACAAATGTTGTTTTCTCCAGAATACAAAGTTTTACAGTCTAGAAACCTCTGTGGGATACTTATCCCAAAGAAGTGCACATGCCACACATGACTTCCCAAAGAAGTGCAAATGCTACATATGACTGAGTCTTCTTCTCTTGGTTCACTACTTTGGAAGGGAAAGACATCCATGAACATGTTTCATGGAAACGTCGTAAAACAAGTGTGATTTCCTCCTGAACACAAAGAGTTACAATATCGAAACTTCTGTACGATACTTATTCTAAAGAATTGCACTTGCAACATTTAATTCAGAGTCCTCCTCACTTGGTTCACTATTTTGTAAAATCATGGCCTGTGTGAACATGTGACATTCATATGTAACAAAACAAGTATGATTTTTGCCTGAACACAAATGTTACAGTATAGGAACTTCTCTAGGATACATATCCCTAAGAAGTGAAATTCCAATATTTGACTCTGAATCCTCCGCACTTGATTCACTATTTTGGAAAATCATGGCCTGCGTGAACATGTTATATGCCAATGTCGCAACACAAGTATGATCTTCTCCTGCACACAATGTGTAACACAATAGAATCTTCTATAGGATACTTATCCCTAAGATGTGCACCTCCAACATTTGGCTCTGAATCCTCTGCACTTGGTTCACTATTTTGGAAAATCATGGCCTGCGTGATCATGTTATATGCCAATGTCGCAAAACAAGTATGATCTTCTCCTGAACACAATGTGTAACACTATAGAATCTTCTGTAGGATACTTATCCCTAAGAAGTGCACCTCCAACATTTGACTCTCAGTCCTCCTCATTTGGATCATTGTTTTGGAAAAGCAAGGCCTGAGTTAACATATTCCAGAAAACATCAGAAAACCAGTGTGATTTTCTCCTGAACAGAAAAAGTTACAGCGTATGAACATCTACAGGATTCTTATCACTGACAAGAGAAAGTGAAACATGTGAATTTGACGCGTCCTCACTTGGTCACTATTTGGAAGGTCATTACAAGCCTGAACATAGTTGGTAGAATCAGCACAAAACAAATGTTGTGTTCTCCAGAATACAAAGTTTTACAGTCTAGAAACCTCTGCAGGATACTTATCCCAAAGACGTGCACATGCTACATGTGACTTTGAGTACTCTTCACTTGGTTCACTATTGTGGAAGGGAACGACATGCATGAACATGTTTCATGGAAATGACGTAAAACAAGTGTGATTTCCTCCTGAACACAAAGAGTTAGAATATAGAAACTTCTCTACGATACTTATCCTAAAGAAGTGCACTTGCAACATTTAACTCAGAGTCCTCCTCACTTGGTTCACTATTTTATAAAATCATGGCCTGTGTGAACATGTGCCATTCAAACGTCACAAAACAAGTATGATTTTTGCCTGTACACAAAAGTTACAGTACAGGAACTTCTCTAGGATACTTGTCCCTAAGAAGTGAAATTCCAACATTTGGCTCTGACTCCTCCGCAATTGGTTCACTCTTTTGGAGAATCATGGCCTGCGAGAACATGTTATACGCGAATGTCGCAAAACAAGTATGATCTTCTCTTGAAACAAAGTGTAACACTACAGCACCTTCTGCAGGAAACTTATCCCTTAAAAGTGCACCTCCAACATTTGACTCTCAGTCCTCCTCACTTGGTTCACTATTGTGGAAAATCAAGGCCTGCGTGCACATATTCCATGAAAACGTCACAAAACCAGTGTGAATTTCTCCTGAACATAAAAAGTTACAATGTAAGAACATCTACAGGATTCTTATTACTGAGAAGAGGAAGTGAAACATGTGAATCTGATGCATCCTCGCTTGACAACTATTTTCAAGCCCATTACAAGCCTGAACATAGTTGGTAGAATCAGCACAAAACAAATGTTGTTTTCTCCAGAATACAAAGTTTTACAGTCTAGAAAACTGTGCAGGATACTTATCCCAAAGAAGTGCACATGCTACACATCACTTCCCAAAGAAGTGCACATGCTACATATGACAGTGAGTCCTCTTCACTTGGTTCACTATTTTGTAAAATCATGGCCTGTGTGAACATGTGCCATTCAACTGTCACAAAACAAGAATGATTTTCGCCTGAACACAAATGTTAGAATATAGGAACTTCTCTAGGATACTTATCCCAAGATGTGAAATTCCAACATTTGGCTCTGAATCCTCCGCACTTGGTTCACTCTTTTGGAAAATCATGGCCTGCGTGAACATGTTATATGCGAATGTCACAAAACAAGTATGATCTTCTCCTGAACACAAAGTGTAACACTATAGAATCTTCTGTAGGATACTTATCCCTAAGAAGTGCACTTCCAACATTTGACTCTCCATCTTCCTCACTTGGTTCACAATTTTGGAAAACCAAGGCCTGCATGAACATATTCCATGAAAACGTCACAAAACCAGTGTGATTTTCTCCTGAACATAAAAAATTACAACGTATGAACATCTACAGGATTCTTATCCCTAAGAAGAGAAAGTGATACTTGTGAATTTGACACGTCTTCACTTGGTCACTATTTTCAAGCTCATTATAAGCCTGGACATAGTTGGTCGAATCAGTACAAAACAAATGTTGTTTTCTCCAGAATACAAAGTTTTACAGTCTAGAAACCTCTGTGGGATACTTATCCCAAAGAAGTGCACATGCCACACATGACTTCCCAAAGAAGTGCAAATGCTACATATGACTGAGTCTTCTTCTCTTGGTTCACTACTTTGGAAGGGAAAGACATCCATGAACATGTTTCATGGAAACGTCGTAAAACAAGTGTGATTTCCTCCTGAACACAAAGAGTTACAATATCGAAACTTCTGTACGATACTTATTCTAAAGAATTGCACTTGCAACATTTAATTCAGAGTCCTCCTCACTTGGTTCACTATTTTGTAAAATCATGGCCTGTGTGAACATGTGACATTCATATGTAACAAAACAAGTATGATTTTTGCCTGAACACAAATGTTACAGTATAGGAACTTCTCTAGGATACATATCCCTAAGAAGTGAAATTCCAATATTTGACTCTGAATCCTCCGCACTTGATTCACTATTTTGGAAAATCATGGCCTGCGTGAACATGTTATATGCCAATGTCGCAACACAAGTATGATCTTCTCCTGCACACAATGTGTAACACAATAGAATCTTCTATAGGATACTTATCCCTAAGATGTGCACCTCCAACATTTGGCTCTGAATCCTCTGCACTTGGTTCACTATTTTGGAAAATCATGGCCTGCGTGATCATGTTATATGCCAATGTCGCAAAACAAGTATGATCTTCTCCTGAACACAATGTGTAACACTATAGAATCTTCTGTAGGATACTTATCCCTAAGAAGTGCACCTCCAACATTTGACTCTCAGTCCTCCTCATTTGGATCATTGTTTTGGAAAAGCAAGGCCTGAGTTAACATATTCCAGAAAACATCAGAAAACCAGTGTGATTTTCTCCTGAACAGAAAAAGTTACAGCGTATGAACATCTACAGGATTCTTATCACTGACAAGAGAAAGTGAAACATGTGAATTTGACGCGTCCTCACTTGGTCACTATTTGGAAGGTCATTACAAGCCTGAACATAGTTGGTAGAATCAGCACAAAACAAATGTTGTGTTCTCCAGAATACAAAGTTTTACAGTCTAGAAACCTCTGCAGGATACTTATCCCAAAGACGTGCACATGCTACACATGACTTCCCAAAGACGTGCACATGCTACATATGACTGTGAGTCCTCTTCACTTGGTTCACTATTGTGGAAGGGAATGACATGCATGAACGTGTTTCATGGAAACGTCGTAAAACAAGTGTGAGTTCCTCCTGAACACAAAGAGTTACAATATAGAAACTTCTCTACGATACTTATCCTAAAGAAGTGCACTTGAAACATTTAACTCAGAGTCCTCCTCACTTGGTTCGCTATTTTTTAAAATCATGGCCGTTGTGAATATGTGCCATTCAAATGTCACAAAACAAGTATGATTTTCGCCTGAACACAAATGTTACAGTATAGGAACTTCTCTAGGATACTTATCCCTAAGAAGTGAAATTCCAACATTTGGATCTGAATCCTCCGCACTTGGTTCACTGTTTTGGAAAATCATGGCCTGCGAGAACATGTTATATGCGAATGTCATAAAACAAGTATGATTTCTTCCTGAACACAAAGAATTACAATATAGAAACCTCTGTTCGATACTTATCCTAAGGAAGTGCACTCGTCCCCACCCCTGAGCCGAGCCTCCCGGCCAGCAGCACCCGCCCGCGAGTGGACCGGCTTTGCCCCCAGCCCCCTGCACGCCGAACCCCGACCAGCGCCCAGGTGAGAGCGAGCCCCTTCCAGCCCCTCCCCCCAACCCATAGCTGAGCCGCCTGGCCAGCAGCACCTGTGCGCGTGGCCGCCAGCTTTGCCCCCAGCCCCCTCTCTGCGCCGAACCCAGACCAGAGCCCAGGTGAAAGAGAGCCCCTCCTAGCCCAACCCCCCAACCCGGAGCCGAGCCTCCCGGCCAGCAGCCCCCGCGTGTCACCACTGGCTTAGCCTCCGGGGCCCCGCCCCGGACACCAGCCCCTTGTGCCCTCCAGCCCCTACGCCCCTCAGCCCCCCCCCAGGTCGCAGGTGAAGAATTCTGCCATCAACATCAGACCCTCTGCCTCTCTGGCCCACAGGGTACCTACACATGTGGTCCACGGAAGACACACTGCTACTCAGAATTCAATAGAGTACAAAGGAAACTCAAGCAAAACTCTAAGGAACAAAGAGAACACAGGCCATACATCTGGACTTCACTACAACCATTGTATCATATGCGAGACTCTTCGCATCCAGCCTAAAGATAAGTAAACCATTTTTTTTTCTCTTTTTCTTTTCTCTCACCTTACTGATCCTTTCTAGTATCAATGTTGTAGGTCAGATTCCTCATACAGCCACCCCAAAAACATACAACTCCAGGGAGTACACCACCCACCCTCACATTTCACCAAGACACTAGATCGTAAAAGTGCACTACCAGACTTATATTCATCCCCTGGTTACTTAACTGACGTACTAACATCCTAGTAGTCTCATCTAGGATATAACAATACCAATACACAAACATACCCAATCCAAGGCAAGCACTAGTAACAACTGGCAGGTGTAACAATACCAACTACATCGGTTCAGTGAAAAACACACAGAAACTGAAAGGTCCTAAAAAACAAAACAGCAATGTACAAGTCAAAGTGCAGATCCACGAGAAACAAAACCCAAGAACAATCTCCCACCAAAAGAATCAATCCCATAACGATGGATTGTGACCAGAACAAATCCATAGAAAATAGCCATGAAAGCCAGACCCAACATAACGACTTTCAGAGTATGATCATTACCATGATTAATAATATGAAAGAGGAAATCCGAGAAGAGTTAAATAACCGTGTCAACCACTTTGAACAGGAACACAACAGAAACCTGGAGGAGTTGAGAAAAACAGTTCAAGAAACAAAAATAGGTATAGAGCAGGTAAAACAGTCTCAGGCAGAGTTTAAAATTGAACTAAGAGATAAGTTATCTTCAACCCAAAACTCGACAGAGAGTCTTATCAGCAGAACAAATGAGGCAGAAAATAGAATCTCAGATCTTGAAGACAAAGTAGGAGAATTAACCAGCTCAATGGAAGAGATTGTTAACGCCAAAAAGATACTGGAGAGGAGCATTCAAGAAATATGGGACACCCTGAAGAAACCTAACATGCGCATTCATGGAATACCAGAACAAGAATCCCAAAATACCACACCTGAGGAAATATTTCAATTCATCATAAATGAAAACTTCCCACAACTAAAGAATGAGAGGCCTATCCAAATACAAGAGGCATTTCGCACTCCAAACAGATATGACCAAAATAGAAAATCGCCACGGCAAATAATAGTCAAAACACTCCACATTCAAGACAAAGAAAAGGTGCTGAGAGCTTCAAGAGAAAAAAAGCAAGTCACTTTTAAAGGTAAACCTATTAGAATAACAAATGACTACTCAATGGAAACAGTAAAGGCAAGAAGAGCTTGGAGAGACATACTTCACGTATTAAATGAGCAAAAATGCCAACCCAGACTGATATACCCGGCAAAACTATCTGTCATGATTGAGGGAGAAAGAAAAGTTTTTCAGCACAAAGACAACTTGAAGGGATACATGTCTACCAAACCAGGCCTTCAAAAAATGCTAGAAATGATACTCAAGCTTGAAGAAAAGAACAAGCGTATCCAGGATGACAGAAGGGAAGTATAATACCAACAAAATATAAATATCAAACATCATGCTTACAAAATCTACTAAACATAAAAAATGTCTAGAATTAAAAATAATTTCTCCATTATAACATTAAATGTCAACGGCATTAACTCACCGATTAAGAGACATAGATTACAAACTTGGATTAAAAATCACAATCCAATAATCTGCTGCCTTCAGGAAACTCATCTCACCACAAAAGATAGACGTGCCTATCTTGAGAAACTTGAGAATGAAAGGCTGGTCCAAAATCTTACAAGCTAATGGAACCAGGAAACAGGCAGGGGTAGCAATTATGCTTTCAGACAAAGTGGACTTCAAACCAAGGAAAATCATAAGAGACAGATGGATACTTCATTTTAGTCACAGGTACAATTCACCAGGAAGACTTCACAATACTGAACATATATGCACCCAATATGGGCCCCTCCACATTCATTAAGAAAACCCTACAGCGTCTAAAGCAAGAAATCAACCCCCAAACGATAATTCTCGGGGATTTCAACAACGCCCTCTCAACATGGGATAGATCAACAGGTCAAAAGCTTAACACAGACACTTTGGAGCTTAACCAAACCCTTACTGAAATGGACCTTACAGATCTCTATCGAACTATTCACCCACGTACCAAAGAATACATGTTTTTCTCAGAAGCACACGGAACTTTCTCCAAAATAGATCACATATTGGGCCACAAAATGAATCTACACAAATACAAAAAAGTCGAAATTCTAGCCTGTGCCCTATCAGACCACCACGGCCTAAAGCTGGACATCCACAACAACACAACAAACAAGAGAAAATACACTAACTCCTGGAAACTTAACAATATTATGCTGAATGAGAACTGGATTCAGGAAGAAATTAAACAGGAAATTCAATATTTCCTGAAAGTGAACGAAAATGAAAATACAATTTACCTAAATCTCTGGGACACAATGAAAGCTGTTCTAAGAGGTAAGTTCATAGCTCTTAATGCCTACATCAGAAAATTGGAAACATCAGAAATAAATAATTTAACGATGCAGCTTAAGGCTTTGGAGAAACTTGAGCAATCTGATCCCAAAAGTAATAGAAGAGAGGAGATTAGCAAAATAAGGGGAGAAATATCTGAAATCGAGATTAAGAAAACGATAGAAAAAATCAACCAGTCAAAAAGCTGGTTCTTTGAAAAAATCAATAAGATTGATACACCCCTAGCTAAATTAACGAAAAGCAAGAGAGAGAAAACCCAAATTAACAAAATTAGAAATGAACATGGAGTTATCACTACGGATACCCAAGAAATCCAGAGAATTATAACATCATATTTCAAAAACTTATACTCTGTGAAGTTTGACAACACAAAAGAGATGGATGAATTTCTAAGTAAACAAAACTTACATAAATTGAATCAGGAAGTTGTGAATTATTTAAATAGTCCTATAACATAAAAGGAAATTGAAAAAGTAATCTCGAATCTTCCCACCAAAAAATGTCCTGGGCCAGATGGATTCAGCACAGAATTCTACTAGACATTTAAGGAGTTAATAACACCAATACTCCTTAAACTGTTCCATCAAATAGCAAAGGAAGGAACACTGCCAAATTCCTTCTATGAAGCTAATATCGTCTTAATCCCAAAACCTAATAAAGATGCACTTAAAAAAGAAAACTATAGGCCAATCTCTCTGATGAACACAGATGCAAAGATTCTCAACAAAGTCTTAGCAAATTGGATTCAAAAACATATCAAAAAGATCATTCACGGGGACCAAGTAGGCTTCATCCCCGGCACACAAGGTTGGTTCAACATACGCAAATCAATAAATGTAATTCCTCATGTAAACAAGACCAAAGTCCAAGACCACATGATACTCTTGATAGATGCAGAAAAAGCCTTTGACAAAATCCAACAGCCTTTTATGATCAAAACGCTAGAGACTGTAGGAATGGAAGGAACCTTTACCAATATAATAAAAGCTGTATACAACAAGCCCACAGCAAGGATTATGCTCAATGGGGAACAATTGGAAGCATTCCCACTTCGATCAGGAACTAGACAAGGCTGTCCACTCTCACCACTTCTATTCAATATTGTACTTAAAGTCTTAGCTGAAGCCATAAGACAAGAAAGGGACATAAGAGGGATTCAAATCGGCAATGAAGAAGTCAAACTATCCCTATTTGCAGATGACATGACCTGAGGGATCCCAAAAACTCCACCAGGAAGCTCCTGGAACTAATTGAGAAGTTCAACAGGGAGGCAGGATACAAAATAAATGTGCAAAAATCAGAGGCCTTCCTATATGCCCAGAATGAAAGAAGTGAAAAAGCCTTGAGAGAAACAATCCCATTTACTATAGCCCCTAAAAAAATGAAATACCTTGGTATAAACCTAACCAAGGAGGTAAAAGACCTTTACAATGAAAACTTTAAAACCCTAAAGAAAGAAATAGCAGAAGACACCAGAAGGTGGAAAGACCTCCCATGTTCCTGGATTGGTAGAATCAACATCGTAAAAATGACCATCCTACCAAAGGCAATATACAAATTCAATGCTATATCAATTAAAATCCCAAAGCAATTCTTTAAAGAAGTTGACCAAATAATCTCAAAATTCATATGGAGGCACAAAAGACCCAGGATAGCAAAGACAATCCTGAGTAACAAAAACACTGCTGGAGGTATTACCATACCAAACCTTAGTTTATACTAGAAATCCATAGTTATAAAAACAGCCTGGTACTGGCTCTAAAATAGACACACAGATCAATGGATAAGGATTGAAGACCCAGATATAAGCCCACAAAAATACAGCCATTTGGTCTTTGACAAAGGGGCCCAAAAAATCCAATGGAAAAAGAACAGCATCTTCAACAAATGGTGCTGGCAAAACTGGATCTCCACATGCAGAAGACTAAAGCTGGACCCATACTTGTCACCATGTACACGACTTAATTCCAAATGGATCAAGGACCTTGATTTAAGGCCAGAGATTTTAAAAACCATAGTTGAAAGGATAGGGAACTCCCTCGAGCTGATTGGGCTAGGCCAACACTTCCTAAACAGACATCCAATGGCACAGTCACTGCTACCAACTCTCAACAGTTGGGATCTTGCGAAATTAAAGAGCTTCTGTTCAGACAAAGAGATTGTAACACGAGCTCAAAGGCAACCCACAGAATGGGAGAAAATCTTCACTAACCACATATCTGACAGATTTCTACTGTCCAGAGTGCACAAAGAACTTAGAAAACTAAACTCCACGGTAAACACTGGCCCAATTAAAAAATGGGCCCTGGAACTTCAAAGAAACTTTACCAGGGATGAAATTAAAATGTCTAACAAATATCTTAAAAAATGCTTCACTTCCTTCGCCATCAGGGAAATGCAAATCAAAACATCCCTGAGATATCATCTCACCCCGGTCAGGATGGCAAAAATCCACAATACAAACAACAACAAATGCTGGAGAGGATGTGGAGAGAGGGGAACTCTCCTACATTGCTGGTGGGAATGCAGGCTCATACAGCCACTCTGGCGAGCCATCTGGAGATTCTTAAAGAAATTAAAGATTGAAATGCCATATGACCCTGCTATCCCACTTTTGGGAATAACCCCCCATGCAGCAGAGGTTCGCCTCGATAGCACAAGCTCGACCATGTTCATAGCAGCACTGTTTACAATAGCAAAGTCATGGAATCAACCTAAGTGTCCAACAGTTGACGAGTGGATAAGGAAACTGTGGTACATCTATACAATGGAGGACTACTCAGCCATCAAAAATGATGAATTACTGGAATTTGCTGGGAAACGGATGTCATTAGAAACAATTATATTAAGTGAAGTATCCCAAACCCAGAAAATTAAGCGCCGTATGTACTCCTTAATAGGTGGCTCCTAGTACCAAACTCACCCAGCCCACATTGAGACACTTAAAAGTAAACCTATGTAACACAGTAATTGCAAGGATTATGAACAAGAGAGATGGGGTAGGAGGGCCAAACCAGAAACAAGGAGAGAGGGGACCATGTTACAGCAGAGAAAATAGGCCTCCATCAATGTCTGCAAGTAAGTAATGAGAAACCTGGTTAAGTTCACAGACGTTCTTTCCTGAATTCCCCAGAAGGGGGGGCATATAGTCTAGCAGATAAAAAGTAATCATTTTGCAAATGGATGATGGGCCCCTCCCTCAGTGAGGTTTCCTACTCTTATTACATCTACCCTTGAATGTGCTATTATAACAAGACTCCAGTTTAACAGCTTTTGTCTCTGGCTAGGGGGTGACATACAGTGCCCAGCAGAATGGAGTGAAGGGCATTGCAGGAGCAGCAAAACTGCAAAAGAAAATCAACAAACCACAATCCAGAACTTCAGAGACTCTATATCAATCACTTAGAACTAGGCCAGCCTAATCTCTCCCCATCCTGGAGCTCAGGGACATTTGCGGAAGAGGGGGCAGTAAAATTGTAAGAGCAAAAGGATGGGAGGAGCAACGATTTGCAAGATTCTCAACAATAGTTAGGGCCAAAGCAATCATAATGGGACTTTGCATGCCCTGCGCAATGTCCAATGCACTGTTGCCCTCATAAAGTCTAGAATCTGTTAAGGGCACCAAGACCCATGGAGGCAAGGGATTGACAGCCATAGTATTGATCCTATGCTTAAGAGGAACAAGAGAAAGGGCTTATGGAAATGCCACTCGGTCCTTTTATGTCATCGGAGAGGAGAACCCAGTGGAGAATTAGGCGTACACAATAAAGGACTCTCTGGGAATTGGGGGGGAAGCAGTGGGGGATGGGGAGGGAGAGAAGGGAGCTGGGGGGAAAGGAGGGGAAGGAGGGAACAGATAAAAAAAACTTAAAATGTATAATTAAATTTTTAATAAATAAATAAATAAATAAATAAATAAATAAATAAATAAAAAAGAAGTGCACTCGCAGCATTTAACTCGGAGTGCTCCTCACTTGGTTCGCTATTTTTTAAAATAATGGCCTGTGTGAACATGTGCCATTCCAATGTCACAAAACAAGTATGACTTTCGCCTAAACACAAATGTTACAGTATAGGAACTTCTCTAGGATACTTATCCCTAAGAAGTGAAATTCCAACATTTGGCTCTGAATCCTCCGCACTTGGGTCACTATTTTGGAAAATCATGGCCTGCGTGAACATGTTATATGCCAATGTCGCAAAACAAGTATGATCTTCTCCAGAACACAATGTATAACACTATAGAATCTTCTGTAGGATACTAATCCCTAAGAAGTGCACCTCCAACATTTGACTCTAAGTCCTCCATACTTGGTTCACTATTTTGTTAAATCATGGCCTGATTGAACATGTTATATGCCAATGTCGCAAAACAAGTATGATCTTCTCCTGAACACAATGTGTAACACTATAGAATCTTCTGTAGGATACTTATCCCTAAGAAGTGCACCTCCAACATTTGACTCTCAGTCCTCCTCACTTGAATCACTATTTTGGAAAATCAAGGCCTGCGTGAGCATATTCCATGAAAACGTCACAAAACCAGTGTGAATATCTCCTGAACATAGAAAGTTACAACGTATGAACACCTAGAGGATTATTATCACTGAGAAGAGAAAGTGAAACAAGTGAAATTGACGCGTCCTCACTTCATCACTATTTTCAAGCTCATTATAAGCCTGAACAGAGTTGGTAGAATCAGCAAAAAACAAATGTTGCTTTCTCCAGAATACAAAGTTTTACAGTCAAGAAACCTGTGCAGCATACTTATCCCAAAGAAGTGCACATGCTACACATGACTTCTCAAAGAAGTGCGCATGCTACATGTTACTGTGAGTCCTCTTCACTTGGTTCACTATTTTGGAAGGGAACGACATGCATGAACATGTTTCATGAAAATGTCGTAAAACAAGTGTGATTTCCTCCTGAACACAAAGAGTTACAATATAGAAACTTCTGTTCGACACTTCTCCTAAAGAAGTGCACTTGCAACATTTAACTCTGAGTCCTCCTCACTTGGTTCGCTATTTTGTAAAATCATGGCCTGTGTGAACATGTGCCATTCAAATGTCACAAAACAAGTATGAGTTTCACCTGTACACAAATGTTACAGTATAGGAACTTCTCTAGTATACTTATCCCTATGAAGTGAAATTCCAACATCTGGCTCTGAATCCTCCGCACTTAGTTCACTATTTTGGAAAATCATGGCATGCTTGAATATGTTATATGTGAATGTCGCAAAACAAGTATGATCTTCTCCTAAACAAAAAGTTTAACACTATAGAATCTTCTGTAGGATACTTATCCCTCAGAAGTGCACCTCCAACATTTGACTCTCAGTCCTCCTCACTAGGTTCACTATTTTGGAAAATCAAGGCCTGCGTGAACATATTCCATGAAAACGTCACAAAACCAGTGTGAATTTCTCCTGAACAGAAAAAGTTACAATGTATGAATATCTACAGGATTCTTATCACTGAGAAGAGAAGTGAAACATGTGAATTTGACATGTCCACACTTGATCACTAATTTCACGCTTGTTACAAGCCTGAACATAGTTTGTAGAATCAGCATAAAACAAATGTTGTTTTCTCCAGAATACAAAGTTTTACAGTCAAGAAACCTGTGCAGCATACTTATCCCAAAGAAGTGCACATGCTACACATGACTTCCCAAAGAAGTGCACATGCTACATATGACTTTGAGTCCTCTTCACTTGGTTCACTACTTTGGGAGGGAACGACATGCATGGACATGTTTCATGGAAACGTCATAAAAGAAGTGTGATTTCCTCCTGAACACAAAGAAGTACAATATAGAAACTTCTGTACGTTACTTCTCCTAAAGAAGTGCACGTGCAACATTTAACTCAGAGTCCCCCTCACTTGGTTCACTATTTTGTAAAATCATGGCCTGTGTGAACATGTGCCATTCAAATGTCATAAAATAAGTATGATTTTCGCCTGAACACAAATGTTACAATATAAGAACTTCTCTAGTTTACTTATCCCTAAGAAGTGAAATTCCAACATTTGACTCTGAATCCTCCGCTCTTGGTTCACTATTTTGGAAAATCATGACCTGCGTGAACATGTTATATGCCAATGTTGCAAAACAAGTATGATCTTCTCCTGAACACAGAGTGTGACACTATAGAATCTTCTGTATAATACTTATTCCTCAGAACTGGACCTCCAACATTTGACTCTCAGTCGTCCTCACTTGGTTCACTATTTTGGAAAAGCAAGGCCTGCGTGAACATATTCCATGAAAACGTCACAAAACCAGTGTGAATTTACCCTGAACAGAAAAAGTTACAACGTATGAACATCTACAGGATTCTTATCACTGAGAAGAGAAAGTGAAACATGCGAATTTGACGCGTCCTCACTTGGTCACTATTTTCAAGGTCATTACAAGCCTTAATACATTTGTTAGAATCAGCACAAAAAAAAATGTTGTTTTCCCCAGCATAGAAAGTTTACAGTCTAGAAACCTATGTAGGATACTTTTCCCAAAGAGGTACACATGCTAAACATGACTTCCCAAAGAAGTTCACATGCTACATATGATTGTGAGTCCTCTTCACTTGGTTCACTATTTTGGAAGGGAACGACATGCATGAACATGTTTCATGGAAATGTCATAAAACAAGTGTGATTTCCTCCTGAACACAAAGAGTTACAATATAGAAACTTCTGTTCAATACTTATCCTAAAGAAGTGCACTTGCAACATTTAACTCAGAGTCCTCCTCACTTAGTTCGCTATTTTGTAAAATCATGGCCTGTGTGAACATGTGCCATTCAAATGTCACAAAACAAGTATGACTTTCGCCTGAACACAAATGTTACAGTATAGGAACTTCTCTAAGATACTTATCCCTAAGAAGTGAAATTCCAACATTTGGCTCTGAATCCTGTGCACTTGGTTCACTCTTTTGGAAAATCATGGCCTGCGTTAATATGTTATATGCCAATGTTGCAAAACAAGTATGATCTTCTCCTGAACACAATGTGTAACACTATAGAATCTTCTATAGGATACTTATCCCTATGAAGTGCACCTCCAACATTTGACTCTCAGTCCTTGGTTCACTATGTTGGAAAATCAAGGCCTGCGTGAACATATTCAAAGAAACTGTCACAAAAACAGTGTGAATTTCTCCTGAACATAAAAAGTTACGACGTATGAACATCTACAGGATTCTTAACACTGAGAAGAGAAAGTAAAACATGTGAATTTGACCCGTCCTCACTTGGTCACTATTTTCAAGCTCATTATAAGCCTGAAAATAGTTGGTAGAATCAGCATAAAACAAATTTTGTTTTCTCCAGAATACAAAGTTTTACAGTCTAGAAACCTGTGCAGGATACTTATCCGAAAGAAGTGCACATACTACACATGACTTCCCAAAGAAGTGCACATGCTTCATATGACTGTGAGTCCTTTTCAATTGGTTCAGTATTTTGGAAGGGAATGACATGCATGAACATGTTTCATGGAAACGTCGTGAAACAAGTGTGATTTCCTCCTGAACACAGAAAGGTACAATATAGAAACTTCTGTTCGATACTTATCCTAAAGAAGTGCACTTGCAACATTTAACTCAGAGTCCTCCTCACTTGGTTCGCTATTTTGTAAAATCATGGCCTGTGTGAACATGTGCCATTCAAATGTCGCAAAACAAGTATGATTTTTGCGTGAACACAAATGTTACAGTATAGGAACTTCTGTAGTTTACTTATCCCTAAGAAGTGAAATTCCAACATTTGACTCTGAATCCTCAGCACTTGGGTCACTATTTTGGAAAATCATGGCTTGAGTGAATATGTTATATGCCAATGTCGCAAAACAAGTATGATCTTCTCCTGAACACAAAGTGTAAAACTATAGAATCTTCTGTAGGATACTTATCCCTAAGAAGTGCACCTCCACCATTTGACTCTCAGTCCTGCTCACTTGGTTCACTATTTTGGAAAATCAAGGCCTGTGTGAACATATTCCAAGAAAACGTCACAAAACCAGTGTACATTTCTCCTGAACATAAAGAGTTACAACGTATGAACATCTACAGGATTCTTATCACTGAGAAGAGGAAGTGAAACATGTGAATTTGATGTGTCCTCACATGGTCACTATTTTCAAGCTCATTACAAGCCTGAACATAGTTGGTAGAAACAGCACAAAACAAATATTGTTTTCTCCAAAATACAAAGTTTTACAGTCTAGAAACCTGTGTAGGATACTTATCCCAAAGAAGTGCACATGCTACACATGACTTCCCAAAGAAGTGCACATGCTACATATGACTGTGAGTCCTCTTCACTTGGTTCACTATTTTGGAAGGCAACGACATGCATGAACATGTTTCATGGACCTTCATAAAACAAGTGTGCTTTCCTTCTGAACACAAAGAGTTACATTATAGAAACTTCTGTTCAATACGTATCCTAAAGAAGTGTACTTGCAACATTTAACTCTGAGTCCTCTTCACTTGGTTCGCTATTTTGTAAAATCATGGCCTGTGTGAACATGTGCCATTCAAATGTCACAAAACAAGCATGATTTCTGCCTGAACACAAATGTTACAGTATAGGAACTTCTCTAGGATACTTATCCCTAAGAAGTGAAATTCCAACATTTAACTCTGAATCCTCCGCACTTGGTTCACTCTGTTGGAAAATCATGGCCTGTGTGAATATATTTATATGCGAATGTCGCAACACATGTATGATCTTCTCCTGAACACAAAGCGTAACACTGTAGAATCTTCTGTAGGATACTTATCCCTAAGAAGTGCACCTCCAACATTTGACTCTCAGTCCTTGGTTCACTATTTTGGAAAATCAAGGCCTGCGTGAACATATACCAAGAAAACGTCACAAAACCAGTGTGAATTTCTCCTGAACATAAAAAGTTACAACGTATGAACATCTGCAGGATACTTATCACTGAGAAGAGAAAGTGAAACATGCGAATTTGACGCGTCCTCACTTGGTCACTATTTTCAAGGTCATTACAAGCCTGAACATATTTGGCAGAATCAGCACAAAACAAATGTTGTTTTCTCCAGAATACAAAGTTTTACAGTCTAGAAACCTGTGCAGGTTACTTATCCCAAAGAACTGCACATGCTACACATGACTTCCCAAAGAAGTGCACACGCTACATATGACTGTGAGTCCTCTACAATTGGTTCATTATTTTGGAAGACAATGAGATGCATGAACATGTTTCATGGAAACGTCGTGAAACAAGTGTGATTTCCTCGTGAACACAGAAAGGTACAATATAGAAACTTCTGTTCGACACTTCTCCTAAAGAAGTGCACTTGCAACATTTAACTCAGAGTCCTCCTCACTTGGTTCACTATTTTATAAAATCATGGCCTGTGTGAACATGTGCCATTCAAATGTCGCAAAACAAGTATGATTTTCGCGTGAACACAAATGTTACAGTATAGGAACTTCTCTAGTATACTTATGCCTATGAAGTGAAATTCCAACATTTGGCTCTGAATCCTCCGCACTTAGTTCACTATTTTGGAAAATCATGGCATGCTTGAACATGTTATATGCGAATGTCGCAAAACAAGTATGATCTTCTCCTGAACAAAAAGTTTAACACTATAGAATCTTCTGTAGGATACTTATCCCTCAGAAGTGCACCTCCAACATTTGACTCTCAGTCCTCCTCACTAGGTTCACTATTTTGGAAAATCAAGGCCTGCGTGAACATATTCCATGAAAACGTCACAAAACCAGTGTGAATTTCTCCTGAACAGAAAAAGTTACAACGTATGAACATCTACAGATTCTTATCACTGAGAAGAGAAGTGAAACTTGTGAATTTGACATGTCCACACTTGATCACTAATTTCACGCTCGTTACAAGCCTGAACATACTTGGTAGAATCAGCACAAAACAAATGTTGTTTTCTCCAGAATACAAAGTTTTACAGTCTAGAAACCTCTGTAGGATACTTATCCCAAAGAAGTGCACATGCTACACATGACTTCCCAAAGAAGTGCACATGCTACATATGACTTTGAGTCCTCTTCACTTGGTTCACTACTTTGGGAGGGAACGACATGCATGGACATGTTTCATGGAAACGTCATAAAAGAAGTGTGATTTCCTCCTGAACACAAAGAAGTACAATATAGAAACTTCTGTATGTTACTTCTCCTAAAGAAGTGCACGTGCAACATTTAACTCAGAGTCCCCCTCACTTGGTTCACTATTTTGTAAAATCATGGCCTGTGTGAACATGTGCCATTCAAATGTCATAAAATAAGTATGATTTTCGCCTGAACACAAATGTTACAATATAAGAACTTCTCTAGTTTACTTATCCCTAAGAAGTGAAATTCCAACATTTGACTCTGAATCCTCCGCTCTTGGTTCACTATTTTGGAAAATCATGACCTGCGTGAACATGTTATATGCCAATGTTGCAAAACAAGTATGATATTCTCCTGAACATAGAGTGTGAAACTATAGAATCTTCTGTATAATACTTATTCCTCAGAACTGGACCTCCAACATTTGAATCTCAGTCCTCCTCACTTGGTTCACTATTTTGGAAAAGCAAGGCCTGCGTGAACATATTCCATGAAAATGTCACAAAACCAGTGTGAATTTCTCCTGAACAGAAAAAGTTACAACGTATGAACATCTACAGGATTCTTATCACTGAGAAGAGAAAGTGAAACATGCGAATTTGACGCGTCCTCACTTGGTCACTATTTTCAAGGTCATTACAAGCCTTAATACAGTTGTTAGAATCAGCACAAAAAAAATTTTTGTTTTCCCAAGCATAGAAAGTTTACAGTCTAGAAACCTATGTAGGATACTTTTCCCAAAGAAGTACACATGTTACACATGACTTCCCAAAGAAGTGCACACGCTACATATGACTGTGAGTCCACTAAACTTGGTTCATTATTTTGGAAGACAATGACATGCATGAACATGTATCATGGAAACGTCGCTAAACAAGTGTGATTTCCTCCTGAACACAGAAAGGTACAATATAGAAACTTCTGTTCGACACTTCTCCTAAAGAAGTGCACTTGCAACATTTAACTCAGAGTCCTCCTCACTTGGTTCGCTATTTTGTAAAATCATGGCCTGTGTGAACATGTGCCATTCAAATGTCGCAAAACAAGTATGATTTTCGCGTAAACACAAATGTTACAGTATAGGAACTTCTCTAGTATACTTATCACTATGAAGTGAAATTCCAAAATTTGGCTCTGAATCCTCTGCACTTAGTTCACTATTTTGGAAAATCATGGCATGCTTGAACATGTTATATGCGAATGTCGCAAAACAAGTATGATCTTCTCCTGAACAAAAAGTTTAACACTATAGAATCTTCTGTAGGATACTTATCCCTCAGAAGTGCACCTCCAACATTTGACTCTCAGTCCTCCTCACTTGGTTCACTATTTTGGAAAAGCAAGGCCTGTGTGAACATATTCCATGAAAACGTCACAAAACCAGTGTGAATTTCTCCTGAACATAAAAAGTTACAACGTGTGAACATCTACAGGATTCTTATGACTAAGAAGAGAAAGTGAAACATGTGAATTTCACATGTCCTCACTTGATCACTATTTTCAAGCTCATTACAAGCCTGAACATTGTTGGTAGAATCAGCACAAAACAAATGTTGTTTTCTCCAGAATACAAAGTTTTACAGTCTAGAAACCTGTGTAGGATACTTATCCCAAAGAAGTGCACATGCTACATATAACTGTGAGTCCCCTTCACTGGGTTCACGACTTTGGAAGGGAACGACATGCATGAACATGTTTCATGGAAACGTCGTAAAACAAGTGTGATTTCCTCCTGAACACAAAGAGTTACAATATAGAAACTTCTGGTTGATACTTATCCTACAGAAGTACACTTGCAACATAGGAACTTCTCTAGGATACTTATCCCTAAGAAGTGAAATTCCAACATATGACTCTGAATCCTCCTCAATTGGTTCACTATTATGGAAAATCATGGCCTGCGTGAACATGTCATATGCGAATGTAGCAAAACAAGTATGATCTTCTCCTGAACACAAAGTGTAACACTATAGAATCTTCTGTAGGATACTTATCCCTAAGAAGTGCACCTGCAACATTTGAGTCTCAGTCTTCCGCACTTGGTTCACTCTTTTGGAAAATCAAGGCCTGCGTGTACATGTTATATGGCAATGTTGCAAAACAAGTATGATCTTTTCCTGAACACAAAGTGTAACACTGCAGAAT
This sequence comes from Typhlomys cinereus, assembly GCA_023101885.1. Lineage (NCBI taxonomy): Eukaryota > Metazoa > Chordata > Mammalia > Rodentia > Platacanthomyidae > Typhlomys > Typhlomys cinereus. Next base: position 204,327 of record JALPQD010000878.1, read on the forward strand.
CTTCTGCAGGATACTTATCCCTGAGAAGTGCACCTTCAATATTGACTCTCAGTCCTCCTCACGTGGTTTACTCTTTTGGAAAAGCAAGGCCTGCGTGAACATATTCCAAGAAAACATCACAAAACCAGTGTGAATTTCTCCTGAACATAAAAAGTTACAACGTATGAACATCTACAGGATTCTTATGACTAAGAAGAGAAAGTGAAACATGAGAATTTGACATGTCCTCACTTGATCACTATTTTCAAGCTCATTACAAGCCTGAACATAGTTGGTAGAATCAGCACAAAACAAATGTTGTTTTCTCCAGAATACAAAGTTTGAGTCTAGAAAACTCTGTAGGATACTTATCCCAAAGAAGTGCACATGCTACCCATGACCTCCCAAAGAAGTGCACATTCTACATATGACTGTGAGTCCTCTTCACTTGGTTCACTACTTTGGGAGGGAACGACATGCATGGACATGTTTCATGGAAACGTCGTAAAACAAGTGTGATTTCCTCCTGAACACAAAGATTTCCAATATAGAAACTTCTGTGCGATACTTATCCTAAAGAAGTGCACTTGCAACATTTAACTCAGAGTCCTTTTCACTTGGTTCACTATTTTCTAAAATTATGGCCTGTGTGAACATGCGCCATTCAAATGTCACAAAACAATTATGATTTTTGCCTGTACACAAATATTACAGTATAGGAACTTCTCTAGGATACTTATCCCTAAGATGTGAAATTCCAAATTTGACTCTGAATCCTCCGCACTTGGTTCATGCGAATGTCGCAAAACAAGTATGATCTTCTCCTGAACACAAAGTGCAACACTATAGAATCTTCTGTAGGATACTTATCCCCAAGAAGTGCACCTCCAACATTTGACTCTCAGTCCTCCTCACTTGGTTCACTATATTGTAAAATCAAGGCCTGCATGAAGACATTCCATGAAAACAGCACAAAATGATTGTGAATTTCTCCTGAGCATAAAAAGTTACAATGTATGAACATCTCCAGGATTCTTACCACTGAGAGGAGATGTGAAACATGTGAATTTGACACGTCCTCACTTGGTGACTATTTTCAAGCTCATTACAATCCTGAACATAGTTGGTAGAATCAGTACAAAGCAAATGTTGTTTTCTCCAGAATACAAAGATTTACAGTCTAGAAGCCTGTGTAGGATACTTATCTCAAAGAAGTGCACATGCTACACATGACCTCCCAAAGAAGTGCACATGCTACATATGACTGTGAGTCCTCTTCACTTGGTTCACTACTTTGGGAGGGAACGACATGCATGAATATGTTTCATGGAAACGTCGTAAAACAAGTGTGATTTCCTCCCGAACACAAAGAGTTACAATAGAGAATCTTCTGTACAATACTTCTCCTAGAGAAGTGCACTTGCAACATTGCATTCAGAGTCCTCCTCACTTGGTTCACTATTCTGTAAAATCATGGCCTGTGTAAACATGTGCCATTCAACTGTCACAAAACAAGTATGATTTTCGCCTGAACACAAACGTTACAGCATAGGAACTTCCTTAGGATACTGATCCCTAAGAAGTGATATTCCAACATTTGACTGTGAATCCTCCGCACTTGGTTCACTCTTTTGGAAAATCATGGCCTGGGTGAACATGTTATATGCGAATGTCGCAAAACAAGTATGATCTTCTCCTGAACACAAAGTGTAACACTATAGAATCTTCTGTAGAATACTTATCCCTAAGCAGTGCACCTCCAACACTTGACTCTGAATCCTCCGCACTTGGTTCACTATTTTGGAAAACAAGGCCTGCGTGAGCATATTCCATGGAAACGTCACAAAACCAGTGTGAATTTCTCCTGAACGTAAAAAGTCACAACATATGAACATCTACACAATTCTTATCACTGAGAAGAGAAAGTTAAACATGTGAATTTGATGCATACTCGCTTGATCGCTATTTTCAAGCTCATTACAAGCCTGAACATATTTGGTAGAATCAGCACAGAACAAATGTTGTTTCTCCAGAATACAAAGTTTTACAGTCTAAAAACCTGTGTAGGATACTTATCCCAATGAAGTGCACATGCTACATATGACTTCCCAAAGAAGTGCACTGCTACATATGACTGTGAGTCCTCTTCACTTGGTTTACTATTTTCGAAGTGAACGACATGCATGAACATGTTTCATGGAAACGTCGTAAAACAAGTATGATTTTCTCCTGAACACAAGGAGTTACAATATTGAAATTTCTGTACAATACTTCTCCTAAGGAAGTGCACTTGCAAGATTTAACTCAGACTCCTCCTCACTTGGTTCACTATTTTGTAAAATCATGGCCTGTGTGCACGTGTGCCATTCAAATGTCATAAATCAGTATGATTTTCTCCTGAACACAAATGTTACAGTATAGGAACTTCCCTAGGATACTTATCCCTAAGAAGTGAAATTCCAACATTTGACTCTAAGTCCTCCGCACTTGGTTCACTATTTTGAAAAATCATGGCCTGTGTGAACATGTGCCATTCAAATGTCACAAAACAAGTATGATTTTCGCCTGAACACAAATGTTTCAGTATAGGAATTTCTCTAGGATGCTTATCCCTAAGAAGTGCACCTCCAACATTTAATTCTCAGTCCTCCTCACTTGGTTCACTATTTTGGAAAATCAAAGCCTGACTGAACATATTCCATGAAAACGTCACAAAACCAATGTGAATGTGAATTTCTCCTGAACATAAAAAGTTACAAGGAATGAACATCTATAGCATTCTTATCACTGAGAAGAGAAAGTGAAACAGGTGAATTTGACGCCTCCTTGCTTGGTCACTATTTTCAATCTCGTTACAAGCCTGAGCATAGTCGATATAAAGCACAAAACAAATGTTGTTTTCTCCAGAATACAAAGTTTTACAGTCTAGAAACCCGTGTAGTATACTTATTCCAATGAAGTGCACATGCTACATATGACTTCCCAAAGAAGTGCACATGCTACATATGACTGTGAGTCCTCTTCACTGGGTTCACGACTTTGGAAGGGAACGACATGCATGAACATGTTTCATGGAAACATCGTAAAACAAGTTTGATTTTCTCCTGAACACAAAGTGGTACAATATAGAAACTTCTGTACAATACTTCTCCTAAGGCAGTGCACTTGCAACATTTAACTCAGAGTCCTCCTCACTTGGTTCACTATTTTGTAAAGTCATGGCCTGTGTGAACATGTGCCATTCAAATATCACAAAACAAGTATGATTTTCGCGTGAACACAAATGTTACGGTGTAGGAACTTCTCTAGTTTTAGGACATTTTCATGGAATATGTTCACGCAGGCCTTGATTATCCAAAATGTGAACCAAGTGAGGAAGACTGAGAGTCAAATGTTGGAAGTGCACTTCTTAGGGATAAGTATCCTACAGAAGATTCTATACTGTAACACATTGTGTTCAGAAGATTACACTTGCTTTGCGACATTTGCATATAACATGTTCACGCAGGCCATGAGTTTCCAAAATAGTGAACCAAGTGAGGAGTGTTCAGAGTCAAATATTGCACGGGCACTTCTTACCAGTAAGTATCCTACGGAAGTTCCGATACTGTAACTCTTTGTGTTCAGGAGAAAAAACAGTTGTTGTGCCACATTTCCATGGAACATGTTGATGCAGGCCATGATTTTTCCAAAATAGTTAACCAAGTGAGGATGACTCAGAGTCAAATGTTGCAAGTGCGCTTCGTTGGGATATGTATCCTACAGAAGTTTCTATACTGTAACTCTTTTTTTGATCAGGAGAAAGTCACATTTGTTGTGAGACAGTCAATGGAACATTTACCCGCAAGCCATGATATTCCAAAATAGTGAACCAAGAGAGAAGGACTCAGAGTAAAATGTTGCAAGTGTTCTTCTTAGCGGTAAGTATCCCACAAATGATTCTATACTGTAAATCTTTGTGTTCAGGAGAATATCACACTTGTTTTGCGACGTTTCCATGGAACCTATTCATGCAGGAGATGATTTCCAAAATAGTGAACCATGTGCGGAGAATTCAGAATCAAATGTAGGAAGTGCACTTCGTAGGGATAAGTATCCTACAGAAATTTCTAAACTGTAACATTGCATTCAGGAGAAAATCATCCTTGTTTTGTGACATTTGCATGGAACATGTTCACGCAGGCAATGAATTTCCAAAATAGTGAACCAAGTGAGGAGGATTCAGAGTCAAATGCTGGCAGTGCACCTCTTAGGGATAAGTATCCTACAGAAGTTTGTATACTGTAACATTTGCGTTCAGGAGAAAATCACACTTGTTTTGTGACATTTGCATAGCACATGTTCACACAGGCCATGATTTTACAAAATAGTGAACCAAGTGAGGAGGACTCTGAGTCATATGTTGCAAGTGCACCTCTTTTTTTTTTTTCACTTTGTGAGGAGTTGGAAATACAGACTCCTCATTCCTTATTTATTTATTTTATTTATTATTATTTTTATAACATTTTTATTATTATTTCCGCTCATACAAACTTAATATGTAGACCAGTTCCCTCCCCCCTCCCCCCCCCGAACCCCTTGCTCCCCTTCCCTCCCTCCCCATCTCCCAGTACCTCCCCCCCTAATTCCCAGAGAGTCCTTTATTGTGTATGCCTAACTCTCCTCTTGGTCCTCCTTTCTGATGACGTAAAAGGACCCAGTGGCATTTCCCTGAACCCTTTCTCGTGTTCCCCTTAAGCATAGGAACACTACTGTGGCCATCAATCCCTTGCCTCCAAGGATCTTGGTGCTTTTAGCCGATATTAGACTTTCTGAGGTCAATAGTGTGACGGACATGGAGCAGGGCATGCAAAGTCCTATTATGATTGCTTCAGCCCTATCTAGTGTGGAGACTCTTCAAATCATTGCTCCCCTCATCCTTTTGCTCTTACAATCTTACCGCCCCCTCTTCCGCAGATGTCCCTGAGCTTCAGGATGGGGGGAGATTAGGCTGGCTTAGTTCTATGTGGATGATATAGAGTCTCTGAAGTTCTGGATTGTAGTTTGTTGATTTTCATTTGCAGTTTTGCTGCTCCTGCTATGTCCTTCACTCCATCCTTATGGGCACTGTATGTCACCCCCTGGTCAGAGACAAAAAACTGTTAAACTGGAGTCTTGTTATAATAGCACATACAAGGGTAGATGTAATAAAAGCAGGAAACCTCGGTGAGGGAGGGATCAGTCATCCATTTGCAAAATGATCTCTTTTCATCTGCCAGACTATATGCCCACTCCTTCTGGTGAGATCATACCCCCTCAGTTGTACATGATCAGGAACGAATGTCTGTGAACTTAACCAGGTGTCACATTACTTACTTGCATTCCTTGGAGGTCGATTTTCTCTGCTGTAACATGTTCCCCTCTCTTCTTGTGTCTGGTGTGGCTCTCCAACCCCATCCCTCCTGTTCACAATCCTTGCAATTACCATATTACATAGATTTACCCTTGAGTGTCTCAATGTGGGCTGGGTGAGTTTGGTACTAGGAGCCACCTATTAGGGAGTGCATACGGCGCTTAACTTTCTGGGATTGGGATACTTCACTTAATATAATTGTTTCTAATGACATCCATTTCCCAGCAAACTCCAGTAATTCATCATTTTTGATGGCTGAGTAGTACTCCATTGTATAGATGTACCACAGTTTCCTTATCCACTCGTCAACTGTTGGACATTTAGGTTGATTCCATGACTTTGCTATTGTAAACAGTGCTGCTATGAACATAGTCGTGCTGGTGCTATTGAGGCGAACCTCTGCTGGGGATTATTCCCAAAAGTGGGATAGCAGGGTCATATGGCATTTCAATCTTTAATTTCTTTAAGAATCTCCAGACAGCTCGCCAGAATGGCTGTATGAGTCTGCATTCCCACCAGCAATTTAGCAGGGTTCCCCTCTCTCCACATCCTCTCCAGCACTTGTTGTTGTTTGTATTGTGGATTTTTGCCATCCTGACCGGGGTGAGATGGTATCTCAGGGAAGTTTTGATTTGCATTTCCCTGATAGCTAAAGAAGTGGAGCATTTTTTAAGATATTTGTTAGACATTTTAATTTCATCTCTGGTAAAATTTCTTTTAAGTTCCAGGCAGGGCCCATTTTTTAACTGGGCCATTGGTTTCCTTGGTGTTTAATTTTCTAAGTTCTTTGTGCACTCTGGACAGTAGAGCTCTATCAGATATGTGGTTCATGAAGATTTTCTCCCATTCTGTGGGTTGCCTTTGAGCTCGTGTGATAATCTCTTTATCTGAACAGAAGCTCTTTAATTTCGCAAGATCCCAACTGTTAAGAGTTGGTAGCAGTGACTGTGCCATTGGATGTCTGTTTAGGAAATGTTGGCCTAGCCCAATCAGCTCAAGGGAGTTCCCTATCCGTTCAGTTATGATTTTTATAGTCTCTGGCCTGATATCAAGGTCCTTGATCCATTTGGAATTAAGTCTTGTACATGGTGACAAGTACGGGTCCAGCTTTAATCTTCTGCATGTGGAGATCCAGTTTTGCCAGCACCATTTGTTGAAGATGCTGTTCTTTTTCCATTGTATTCTTTGGGCCCCTTTGTCAAAGATCAAATGGCTGTATTTTTGTGGGCTTATATCTGGGTCCTCAACCCTTATCCATTGGTCTGTGTGTCTATTTTGGAGCCAGTACCAGGCTGTTTTTATAACTATGGATTTGTAGTATAGACTAAGGTTCGGTAAGGTAATACCTCCAGCAGTGTTTTTGTTACTCAGGATTGTCTTTGCTATCCTGGGTCTTTTGTGCCTCCATATGAATTTTGAGTTTAATTGGTCCACTTCTTTAAAGAATTGCTTTGGGATTTTAATTGGTATAGCATTGAATTTGTATATTGCCTTTGGTAGGATGGTCATTTTTACGATGTTGATTCTGCCAATCCAGGACCATGGGAGGTCTTTCCACCTTCTGATGTCTTCAGCAATTTCTTTCTTTAGGGTTTTAAAGTTTTCATTGTAAAGGTTTTTACCTCCTTGGTTAGGTTTATACCAAGGTATTTCATTTTTTTAGGGGCTACAGTAAATGGGATTGTTTCTCTCAAGGCTTTTTCACTTCTTTCATTCTGGGCATATAGGAAGGCCTCTGATTTTTGCACATTTATTTTGGATCCTGCCACCCTGCTGAACTTCTCAATTAGTTCCAGGAGCTTCCTGGTGGAGTTTTTGGGATCCCTCAGGTATAAGATCATGTCGTCTGCAAATAGGGATAGCTTGACTTCTTCCTTGCTGATTTGAATCCCTTTTATGTCCCTTTCTTGTCTTATGGCTTTAGCTAAGACTTCAAGTACAATATTGAATAGAAGTGGTGAGAGTGGACAGCCTTGTCTAGTTCCTGATCAAAGTGGGAATGCTTCCAATTGTTCCCCATTGAGCATAATCCTTGCTGTGGGCTTGTTGTATACAGCTTTTATAATATTGATAAAAGTTCCTTCCATTCCTACTGTCTCTAGCGTTTTGATCATAAAAGGCTGTTGGATCTTGTCAAAGGCTATTTCTGCGTCTATCAAGAGTATCATGTGGTCTTGGACTTTGGACTGGTTTACATGATGAATTACATTTATTGATTTTCGTATGTTGAACCAACCTTGCGTGCCGGGGATGTAGCCTACTTGGTCCCTGTGAATGATCTTTTTGATATGTTTTTGAATCCGATTTGCTAAGACTTTGTTGAGAATCTTTGCGTCTGTGTTCATCAGGGAGATCGGCCTATAGTGTTCTTTTTTAAGTGAATCTTTATTAGGTTTTGGGATTAAGACGATATTAGCTTCATAGAAGGAATTTGGTAGTGTTCCTTCCTTTGCTATTTGATGGAACAATTTAAGGAGTATTGGTGTTATTGACTCCTTAAATGTCTGGTAGAATTCCGTGCTGAATCCATCAGGTCCAGCACATTTTTTGGTGGGAAGATTCGAAATTACTTCTTCAATTTCCTTATATGTTATAGGGCCATTTAAGTAATTCACAACTTCCTGATCCAATTTAGGTAAGATGTGTTTACTTAGAAATTCATGCATCTCTTCTGTGTTGTCAAACTTCACTGAGTATAAGTTTTTGAAATATGATGTTATAATTCTCTGGATTTCTTGGGTATCAGTAGTGATTACTCCATGTTCATTTCTAATTTTGTTAATTTGGGTTTTCTCTCTCTTGCTTTTGGTTAATTTAGCTAGGGATGTATCTATCTTATTGATTTTTTCAAAGAACCAGCTTTTTGACTGGTTGATTTTTTCTATCATTTCCTTAGTCTCGATTTCAGATATTTCTCCCCTTATTTTGCTAATTTCCTCCCTTCTACTACTTTTGGGATCAGATTGCTCAAGTTTCTCTAAAGCCTTAAGCTGCATCGTTAAGTTATTTATTTCTGATGTTTCCATTTTTTTGATGTAGGCATTAAGAGCTATGAACTTACCTCTTAGGACAGCTTTCATTGTGTCCCAGAAATTTTGGTAAGTTGTATTTTCGTTCTCGTTCACTTTTAGGAAATCTTGAATTTCCTTTTTAATTTCTTCCTGAATCCAGTTCTCATTCAGCACCATAGTGTTAAGTTTCCAGGATAGGTGTATTTTCTCTTGTTTGATGTGTTGTGGATGTCCAGCTTTAGGCCGTGGTGGTCTGATAGGGCACAGGTTAGAATTTCAACTTTCTTGTATATGTGTAGATTCATTTTGTGGCCCAATATGCGATCTATTTTGGAGAAAGTTCCGTGTGCTGCTGAGAAAAATGTGTATTCTTTGGTGCGTGGGTGAAAAGTTCGATAGAGATCTGTAAGGTCCATTTCTTTCAGGGTTTGATTAAGTTCCAAAGTGTCTCTGTTAAGCTTTTGACCTGTTGATCTATCCCATGTTGAGAGGGCGGTGTTGAAGTCCCCAAGAATTATCGTTTGGGGGTTGATATCTTGCTTTAGGCGCTGTAGGGTTTTCTTAATGAATGTGGAGGGGCCCGTATTGGGTGCAAAAATGTTCAGGATTGTGAAGTCTTCCTGGTGAATTGTACCTGTGACTAAAATGTAGTATCCATCTGTGTCTCTTATGATTTTCTTTTGTTTGAAATCCACTTTGTCTGAAAGCATAATTGTTACCCCTGCCTGTTTCCTGGTTCCATTAGCTTGTAAGATTTTGGACCAGCCTTTCATTCTTAGGATGTGCCTATCTTTTATGGTGAGATGAGTTTCCTGAAGGCAGCAGATTGTTGGATTGTGGTTTTTAATCCAAGTTTGTAATCTATGTCTCTTAATCCGTGAATTAATACTATTTACATTTAATGTTATAATGGAGAAATTATTTTTAATTCTGGACATTTTTTATGTTTAGTAGATTTTGTAAGCATGTTGTTTGATATTTATGTTTCGGTGGTATTATACTTCCCTTCTGCCCTCCTGGATACGCTTGTTCTTTTCTTCAAGCTTGAGTATCAGTTCTAGGATTTTTTGAAAGCCTGGTTTGGTAGACATGTATCCCTTCAAGGTGTCTTTGTGTTGGAAAACTTTTCTTTCTCCCTCAAACATGACAGATATTTTTGCGGGGTATATCAGTCGGGGTTGGCATTTTTGCTCATTTAATACTTGAAGTATGTCTCTCCAAGCTGTTCTTGCTTTTACTGTTTCCATTGAGTAGTCATTTGTTATTCTAATAGGTTTACCTTTAAAAGTGAGTTGCTTTTTTTCTCTTGAAGCTCTCAGCACCTTTTCTTTGTCTTGAATGTGGAGTGTTTTGACTATTATTTGCCGTGGCGATTTTCTATTTTGGTTGTATCTGTTTGGAGTGCGAAATGCCTCTTGTGTTTGGATAGGCCTCTCATTCTTTAATTGTGGGAAATTTTCATTTATGATGAATTGAAATATTTCCTCAGGTGTGGTATTTTGGGATTCTTGTTCTGGTATTCCATGAATGCGCATGTTAGGCTTCTTCAGGGTGTCCCATATCTCTTGAATGTTCCTCTCAAGTATCTTTTTGGCTTTAATAATCTCTTCCATTGTTCTGGTTAATTCTCCCACTTTGTCTTCAAGATCTGAAATTCTATTTTCTGCCTCATTTGTTCTGCTGATAAGACTCTCTGTGGAGTTTTCGGTTGAAGATAACTTGTCTTTTCGTTCAATTTTAAACTCTGCCTGAGACTGTTTTAATTGCTCCTTACCTATTTTTGTTTCTTGAACTGTTTTTCTCAACTCCTCCAAGTGCCTGTTGTGTTCCTGTTCAAAGTGGTTGATTCTGTTGTTTAACTCTTGTCGGATTTCCTCTTTCATATTATTAATCATGGTAATGATCATACTCTGAAAGTCGTTATGTTGGGTCTGACTTTCATGGCGATTTTCTGTGGATTTGTTCTGGTCGGAATCCCTCATTATGGGATTGATTCTTTCGGCAGGAGATTGGTCTTCTTGGGCTTTGTTTCTCGTGGATCTGCACTTTGACTTGTACATTGTTGTTTTTTTTTTTAGGACCTTTCAGTTTCTGTTTTTCACTGAATCCATGTAGTTAGTATTGTTACGCTTGCCAGTTATTACTAGTGCTTGCCTTGGATTGGGTATGTCTGAGTGTTGTTAGTATTATATCCTAGATGAGGCTACTAGGCTGTTAGTACGTCAGTTAAGTCAGGTTATGTTACCAGGGGGTGAGTATTAGTTTGGTAGTGCACTTTTACGATTTAGTTTCTTGATGAAATGTGGGGGTGAGTGGTGTACTCCCTGGAGTTGTATGTTGTGGGGTGGCTGTATGAGAAAGTTGATCTACAGCATTGATACTTTAAAGGATCAGTTAAGTGAAAAGAAAAAGTTTGCTTATCTTTGGGCTGGATGAGAAGAAACTCGCCCACGTGATATAATGATTGTAGTGGAGTCCAGATGTATGGCCTGTGCTCCCTTTGTTCCTTGGAATTTTGCTTGAGTTTCCTTTGGGCTCTATTGAATTCTGAGTAGCAGTGTGTCTTCCATGGACCACGTGGGTAGGTCCCCGGTGGGCCAGAGAGGCAGAGGGTCTGATGTTGATGGCAGAGTTCTTCACCTGAGATCTGGGAAGGTGGGCGCAGAGAGGGGCGGGGCCCGGGGCAAAGCCTGCTGCCCAGTGCGGTGCTGCTGGCCGGGCAGCTCCCAGGTGAGGGGCGGGGTGGGGCTGGGCTGGGCTCTTTCGCTCCTTGGCTCAATGGCAGACTTCTCACCTGGGATCCAGGGGGTGGCTAGGCGCACAGGGCAGGAGGGTGCAAGGGGCTTGGGTCCGGGGCGGGGCCCAGACTAAGCTACAGTTGGCTGGGTGCTCCTCGCCAGGACGTGTGGGGCTCCGGGGTGGTTGGGGGCTGGGCTGGTCTCTCTCTCTCTCTCACTTACCTTGGGCGGCAGGCGGAGGGCAGCGGGATGCGGGCGGCGGGCGGGGGCTGGGCGGCGCAGTGGAGGGGGCTGGGGTCCTCCGGGCCGGGGGTGCAGGCCAAGCCGCAGTCAGCCTGGGTGCTCGCCTCACGGACGCATAGGGCTCTGGGGTGGGTGGGGGCTGGGCTGGTCTCTCTCTCTCTCTCTCTCACTCACCTTGGGTGGGGGCAAGGTGGCACTTGGAGGGGGCTGGGGTCCTCCGGGCCGGGGTGGGGCGCAGGCCAAGCCCCAGTCGACCTGGGTGCTTGCCTCCGGGACGAGTGGGGCTCCGGGGTGGGGGCTGACAAGTGCATTTCTTTAGGATAAGTGTTGTACAGAAGTTTCTACACTGTAACTCTTTGTGTTCAGGAGGAAATCACACTTGTAGGACGTTTACATGAAACATGTTCACGCATGTCACTCCCTTTCAAAATCTTGAACCAAGTGAAGAGGACTAACAGTCACATGTAGCATGTGCACTCTTTTGGGATAAGTATCCTACACAGGTTTCTACACTGTAAAACTTTCTGCTCTGGAGAAAACAACATTCGTTTTGTGCTGATTCAACCCACTACGTTCAGGCCTGTAATGAGTTTGAAAATAGTGACCAAGTGAGGAAGCGTCAAATTCACAAGTTTCACTTGCATGTCTCAATGATAAGAACCCTACAGATGTTCGTACCAAGAGAGAAGGAATCAGAGTGAAATGTTGCAAGTGCTCTTCTTAGCGGTAAGTATCCCACAAAAGTTTCTATACTGTAATTCTTTGTGTTCAGGAGAGTATGACACTTGTTTTGCGATGTTTCCATGGAACCTATTCATGCAGGAGATGAATTCCAAAATTGTGAACCAAGTGCGGAGGATTCAGAATCAAATGTAGGAAGTGCACTTCATAGGATAGAAGTATCCTACAGAACTTTGTACACTGTAACATTTGCGTTCAGGAGAAAATCATCTTTGTTTTGTGACATTTGCATGGAACATGTTCACGCAGGCCATGAATGTTCAGGTGAAAATCACACTGGTTTTGTGACGTTTTCATGGAATATGTTCACACAGGCCTTGATTTTCCAAAAGAGTGAACCACGTGAGGAAGTCTGAGAGTCAAATGTAGGAAGTGCACTTCTTAGGGATAAGTATCCTACAGAAGATTCTATACTGTAACACTTTGTGTTCAGGAGATTAACACACTTGCTTTGTGACATTTGCATATAACATGTTCACCCAGGCCATAATTTTCCAAAATAGTGAACCAAGTGAGGAAGGTTCAGAGTCAAATATTGCACGTGCACTTCTTACCGGTAACTATCCTATGGAAGTTCCTATACTGTAACTGTGTTCAGGAGAAAAGAACAGTTGTTGTGCCACATTTCCATGGAACATGTTGAAGCAGGGTATGATTTTTCCAAAGTAGTTAACCAAGTGAGGATGACTCAGAGTCAAATGTTGCAAGTGCACTTCGTTGGGATACGTATCCTACAGAAGTTTCTATACTGTAACTCTCTGTGATCAGGAGAAAGTCACACTTGTTGTGCAACAGTCAATGGAACATTTAAACGCAAGCCATGGTATTCCAAAATTGTGAACCAAGAGAGAAGGAATCAGAGTGAAATGTTGCAAGTGCTCTTCTTAGCGGTAAGTATCCCACAAAAGTTTCTATACTGTAATTCTTTGTGTTCAGGAGAGTATGACACTTGTTTTGCGATGTTTCCATGGAACCTATTCATGCAGGAGATGAATTCCAAAATTGTGAACCAAGTGCGGAGGATTCAGAATCAAATGTAGGAAGTGCACTTCATAGGATAGAAGTATCCTACAGAACTTTGTACACTGTAACATTTGCGTTCAGGAGAAAATCATCTTTGTTTTGTGACATTTGCATGGAACATGTTCACGCAGGCCATGAATTTCGAAATTAGTGAACCAAGTGAGGAGGATTCAGAGTCAAATGATGGCAGTGCACCTCTTAGGGATAAGTATCCTACAGAAGTTTGTATACTGTAACATTTGTGTTCAGGAGAAAATCATACTTGTTTTGTGACATTTGCATGGCACATGTTCACGCAGGCCATGAATTTTGAAAATAGTGAACCAAATGAGGAGGCTACTGAGTCAAATGTTGCAACTGCACTTCTTTAGGATATGTGTCATACAGAAGTTTCTATACTGTAACTCTTTGTTTCAGGAGGATATCACACTTGTCCTACGACGTTTACATGAAACATGTTCTCGCATGTCATTCCTTTCCAAAATCATGAACCAAGTGAAGAGGACTCACAGTCATATGTAGCATGTGCACTTCTTTGGGATAAGTATCCTACACAGGTTTCTAGAATGTAAAACTTTCTTCTCTGGAGAAAAGAACATTCGTTTTGTGCTGATTCAACCCAGTACGTTCAGGCCTGTAATGAGTTTGAAAATAGTGACCAAGTGAGGAGGCGTCAAATTCACAAGTTTCACGTGCGCTTCTCAGTGATAAGAACCCTGCAGATTGTTCGTACGTTTTAACTTTTTATGTTCAGGAGAAAATCACACTGGTTTTGTGAAGTTTTCATGAGATATGTTCACGCAAGCCTTGATTTTCCAAAAGAGTGAACCAAATGAGGAAGACTGAGAGTCAAATGTAGGAAGTGCACTTCTTACGGATAAGTATACTACAGAAGATTCTATACTGTAACACTTTGTGTTCAGGAGAAGATCACACTTGCTTTGCGACAATTGCATATAACATGTTCACGCAGGCCATGATTTTCCGAAATAGTGAACCAAGTGAGGAGGGTTCAGAGTCAAATATTGCACGTGCACTTCTTACCGGTAAGTATCCTACGGAAGTTCCTATACTGTAACTCTTTGTGTTCAGGAGAAAAGAACAGTTGTTGGGCCACATTTCAATGGAACATGTTGAAGCAGACCATGATTTTTCCAAAATAGTTAACCAAGTGAGGATGACTCAGAGTCAAATGTTGCAAGTGCACTTGGTTGGGATACGTATCCTACAGAAGTTTCTATACTGTAACTCTCTGTGATGAGGAGAAAGTCACACTTGTTGTGCGACAGTCAATGGAACATTTAAACGAAAGCCATGATATTCCAAAATAGTGAACCAAGAGAGAAGGAATCAGAGTGAAATGTTGCAAGTGCTCTTCTTAGCGGTAAGTATCCCACAAAAGTTTCTATACTGTGATTCTTTGTGTTCAGGAGAGAATCACACTTGTTTTGTGATGTTTCCATGGAACCTATTCATGCAGGAGATGAATTCCAAAATTGTGAACCAAGTGCGGAGGATTCAGAATCAAATGTAGGAAGTGCACTTCGTAGGGATAAGGATCCTACAGAAGTTTCTACACTGTAACATTTGCATTCAGGAGAAAATCATCCTTGTTTTGTGACATTTGCATGGCACATGTTCACGCAGGCCATGATTTTCCAATATAGTGAATCAAGTGAGGAGGCCTCTGAGTCAAATGTTGCAAGTGCACTTCTTTAGGGTAAGTGTAATACAGAAGTTTCTATACTGTATCTCTTTGTGTTCAGGAGGAAATAACACTTGTTGTACGACGTTTACATGAAACATGTTCATGCATGTCATTTCCTTTCAAAATCGTGAAAAAAGTGAAGAGGACTCACAGTCATATGTAGCATGTGCACTTCCTTGGGATAAGTATCCTACACAGGTTTCTAGACTGTAGAACTTTGTGTTCTGGAGAAAACAACAGTCGTTTTGTGCTGATTCTACCCACTATGTTCAGGCTTGTAATGAGTTTGAAAATAGTGACCAAGTGAGGAAGCGCCAAATTCACATGTTTCACTTTCATTCCACAGTGATAAAAATTCTGTAGATGTTCATACGTTGTAACTTTTTATGTTCAGGAGAAAATCACACTGGTTTTGTGACGTTTTCATGGAATATGTTCACACAGGCCTTGATTTTCCAAAAGAGTGAACCAAGTGAGGAAGAGTGAGAGTCAAATGTAGGAAGTGCACTTCTTAGGGATAAGTATCCTACAGAAGATTCTATACTGTAACACTTTGTGTTCAGGAGAAGATCACACTTGTTTTGTGACATTTGCATATAACATGTTCACACAGGCCATGATTTTCCAAAATAGTGAACCAAGTGAGGAGGGTTCAGAGTCAAATATTGCACATGCACTTCTTAACGGTAAGTATCCTGCGGAAGTTCCGATACTGTAACTCTTTGTGTTCAGGAGAAAAGAACAGTTGTTGTGCCACATTTCCATGGAACATGTTGAAGCAGGGTATGATTTTTCCAAAGTAGTTAACCAAGTGAGGATGACTCAGAGTCAAATGTTGCAAGTGCACTCGGTTGGGATACATATCCTACAGAAGTTTCTATACTGTAACTCTCTGTGATCAGGAGAAAGTCACACTTGTTGTGCGACAGTCAATGGAACATTTAAACGAAAGCCATGATATTCCAAAATAGTGAACCAAGAGAGAAGGACTCAGAGTCAAATGTTGCAAGTGCTCTTCTTAGCGGTAAGTATGCCACTAAAGTTTCTATACTGTAATTCTTTGTGTTCAGGAGAGTATGACACTTGTTTTGCGACGTTTCCATGGAACCTATTCATGCAGGAGATGAATTCCAAAATTGTGAACCAAGTGCGGAGGATTCAGAATCAAATGTAGGAAATGCACTTCGTTTGAATAAGTATCATACAGAACTTTGTACACTGTAACATTTGCGTTCAGGAGAAAATCATCCTTGTTTTGTGACATTTGCATGGAACATGTTCAGGCAGGCCATGAATTTCCAAAATAGTGAACCAACTGAGGAGGATTCACAGTCAAATGCTGGCAGTGCCCCTCTTAGGGATAAGTATCCTTCAGAAGTTTCTACACTGTAACAATTGCGTTCAGGAGAAAATCATCCTTGTTTTGTGACATTTGCATGGAACATGTTCACGCAGGCCATGAATTTCGAAAATAGTGAACCAAGTGAGGAGGATTTAGAGTCAAATGCTGGCAGTGCACCTCTTAGCGATAAGTATCCTACAGAAGTTTGTATACTGTAACATTTACGTTCAGGAGAAAATCATACTTGTTTTGTGACATTTGCATGGCACATGTTAACGCAGGCCATGATTTTCCAAAATAGTGAACCAAGTGAGGAGGACTCTGAGTCAAATGTTGCAAGTGCACTTCTTTAGGATAAGTGTCATACAGAAGTTTCTATACTCTAACTCTTTTTTTCAGGAGGAAATCACACTTGTCGTACCACGTTTCCATGAAACATGTTCATGCATGTCATTCCTTTCCAAAATCGTGAACCAAGTGAAGAGGACACACAGTCATATGTAGCATGTGCACTTCTTTGGGATCAGTATCCTACACAGGTTTCTAGACTGTAGAACTTTGTGTTCTGGAGAAAACAACGTTCGTTTTTTGCGTATTCAACCCACTACGTTCAGGCCTGTAATCAGTTTGAAAATAGTGACCAAGTGAGGAAACATCAAATTCACATGTTACACTTCCACTATTCAGTGATAAGAACCCTGCAGATTGTTCGAACTTTTTAACTTTTTATGTTCAGGAGAAAATCACACTGGTTTTGTGACGTTTTCAAGGAATATGTTCACGCAGGCCTTGATTTTCCAAAAGAGTGAACCAAGTGAGGAAGACTGAGAGTCAAATGTAGGAAGTGCACTTCTTAGGGATAAGTATCCTACAGAAGATTCTATACTATAACACTTTGTGTTCAGGAGAAGATCACACTTGTTTTGTGACATATAACATGTTCACGCAGGCCATGATTTTCCAAAGTAGTGAACCAAGTGAGGAGGGTTCAGACTCAAATATTGCACGTGCACTTCTTACCGGTAAGTATCCTACGGAAGTTCCGATACTGTAACTCTTTGTGTTCAGGAGAAAAGAACAGTTGTTGTGCCACATTTCCATGGAATACGTTGAAGCAGGGTATGATTTTTCCAAAATAGTTAACCAATTAAGGATGACTCATAGACAAATGTTGCAAGTGCACTCCGTTGGGATACATATCTTACAGAAGTTTCTATACTGTAACTCTCTGTGATCAGGAGAAAGTCACACTTGTTGTGCGACAGTCAATGGAACATTTAAACGAACGCCATGATATTCCAAAATAGTGAACCAAGAGAGAAGGACTCAGAGTCAAATGTTGCAAGTGCTCTTCTTAGCGGTAAGTATCCCACAAAAGATTCTGTACTGTAATTCTTTGTGTTCAGGAGAATATCACACTTGTGTTGCGACGTTTCCATGGAACCTATTCATGCAGGAGATGATTTCCAAAATAGTGAACCAAGTACGGAGGATTCAGAATCAAATGTAGGAAGTGCACTTCGTAGGGATAAGTATCCTACAGAAGTTTCTACACTGTAACATTTGCGTTCAGGAGAAAATTATCCTTGTTTTGTGTCATTTGCATGGAACATGTTCACGCAGGCCATGAATTTTGAAAATAGTGAACCAAGTGAGGAGGATTCAGAGTCAAATGCTGGCAGTGCACCTCTTAGGGATAAGTATCCTATAGAAGTTATATACTGTAACATTTGCATTCAGGAGAAAATCATACTTGTTTTGTGACATTTGCATGGCATATGTTCACGCAGGCCATGATTTTCCAAAATAGTGAACCAAGTGAGGAGGACTCTGAGTCAAATGTTGCAAGTGCACTTCTTTAGGATAAGTGTCATACAGAAGTTTCTATACTCTAACTCTTTTTTTCAGGAGGAAATCACACTTGTCGTACCATGTTTCCATGAAACATGTTCATGCATGTCATTCCTTTCAAAATCGTGATCCAAGTGAAGAGGACTCACAGTCATATGTAGCATGTGCACTTCTTTGGGAAAAGTATCCTACACAGGATTCTTCTACCCACTATGTTCAGGCCTATAATGAGCTTGAAAATAGTGACCAAGTGAGGAAGTGTGAAAATCACATGTTTCATTTCCACTTCTCAGTGATAAGAATCCTGTAGATGTTCATACGTTGTAACTTTTATGTTCAGGAGAAAATCACACTAGTTTTGGGACGTTTTCATGGAATATGTTCACGCAGGCCTTGATTATCCAAAAAGTGAACCAAGTGAGGAAGACTGAGAGTCAAGTGTTGGAAGTGCACTTCTTACGGATAAGTATCCTACAGAAGATTCTATACTGTAACACTTTGTGTTCAGGAGAAGATCACACTTCTTTTGTGACATTTGCATATAACATGTTCACTCAGGCCATGATTTTCCAAAATAATGAACCAAGTGAGGAGGGTTCAGAGTCAAATATTGCACGTGCACTTCTTTCCAGTAAGTACCCTGCGGAAGTTCCGATACTGTAACTCTTTGTGTTCAGGAGAAAAGAACAGTTGTTGTGCCACATTTCCATGGAACATGTTGAAGCAGGGTATGATTTTTCCAAAGTAGTTAACCAAGAAAGGATGACTCAGAGTCAAATGTTGCAAGTGCACTCCGTTTGGATACATATCCTACAGAACTTTCTATACTGTAACTCTCTGTTACCAGGAGAAAGTCACATTTGTTGTGCGACAGTCAAAGGAACATTTAAACGAAAGCCATGATATTCCAAAATAGTGAACCAAGAGAGAAGGACTCAGAGTCAAATGTTGCAAGTGCTCTTCTTAGCGGTAAGTATCCCACAAAAGATTCTGTACTGTAATTCTTTGTGTTCAGGAGAGTATCACACTTGTGTTGCGACCTTTCCATGGAACCTATTCATGCAGGAGATGATTTCCAAAATAGTGAACCAAGTGCGGAGGATTCAGAATCAAATGTAGGAAGTGCACTTCGTAGAATAAGTATCCTACAGAAGTTTCTACACTGTAACATTTGCGTTCAGGAGAATATCATCCTTGTTTTGTGTCATTTGCATGGAACATGTTCACGCAGGCCATGAATTTTGAAAATAGTGAACCAAGTGAGGAGGATTCAGAGTCAAATGCTGGCAGTGCCCCTCTTAGGGATAAGTGTCCTACAGAACTTTGTATACTGTAACATTTGCATTGAGGAGAAAATCATACTTGTTTTGTGACATTTGCATGGCACATGTTCACGCAGGCCATGATTTTCCAAAATAGTGAACCAAGTGAGGAGGACTCTGAGTCAAATGTTGCAAGTGCACTTCTTTAGGATAAGTGTCATACAGAAGTTTCTATACTCTAACTTTTTTTTTCAGGAGAAAATCACACTTGTTGTACCACCTTTCCATGAAACATGTTCACTCATGTTATTCCCTTTCAAAATCGTGAACCAAGTGAAGTGGACTCACAGTCATATGTAGCATGTGCACTTCCTTGGGATAAGTATCCTAAACAGGTTTCTAGACTGTAGAACTTTGTATTCTGGAGAGAACAACATTCTTTATGGGCCGATTCTACCCACTATGTTCAGGCCTGTAATGAGCTTGAAAAGAGTGACCAAGTGAGGAAGCGTCAAATTCACATGTTTCACTTCCACTTCTCAGTGATAAGAATCCTGTAGATGTTCATACGTTGTAAATTTTTATGTTCAGGAGAAAATCACACTGGTTTTGTGACGTTCTCATGGAATATGTTCACGAAAGGCCTTGATTATCCAAAAAGTGAACCAAGTGAGAAAAACTGAGACTCAAGTGTTGGAAGTGCACTTCTTAGCGATAAGTATCCTACAGAAGATTCTATACTGTAACACTTTGTGTTCAGGAGAAGATCACACTTGCTTTGCGAGATTTGCATATAACATGTTCATGCAGGCCATGATTTTCCAAAATAGTGAACCAAGTAAGGAGGGTTCAGAGTCAAATATTGCACGTACACTTCTTACAGGTAAGTATCCTACGGAAGTTCCTATACTGTAACTCTTTGTGCCCAGGAGAAATTAACAGTTATTGTGCCACATTTCCATGGAACATGTTGAAGCAGGCCATGATTTTTCCAAAATAGTTAACCAAGTGAGGATGACTCAGAGTCAAATGCTGCAAGTGCACTTTGATGGGATACGTATCCTACAGAAGTTTCTATACTGTAACTCTTTGTGATCAGGAGAAAGTCACACTTGTTGTGTGACAGTCAATGGAACACTTAAACGAAAGCCATGATATTCCAAATAGTGAACCGAGAGAGAAGGACTCAGAGTCAAATGTTGCAAGTGCTCTTCTTAGCGCTAAGTATACCACTAAAGTTTCTATACTGTAATTCTTTGTGTTCAGGAGAGTAACACACTTGTTTTGCGACGTTTCCATGGTACCTATTCATGCAGGAGATGATCTCCAAAATAGTGAACCAAGTGCGGAGGACTCAGAATCAAATGTACAAAGTGCACTTCATAAGGATAAGTATCCTACAGAAGTTTCTGCACTGTAACATTTGCGTTCAGTAAAAAATCATCCTTGTTTTGTGACATTTGCATGGAACATGTTCACGCAGGCCATGAATTTTGAAAATAGTGAGCCAAGTGAGGAGGATTCACAGTCAAATGCTGGCAGTGCACCTCTTAGGGATAAGTATCCTACAGAAGTTTGTTTACTCTAACATTTGCGTTCAGGAGAAAATCATACTTGTTTTGTGACATTTGCATGGCACATGTTCACGCAGGCCATGATTTTCCAAAATAGTAAACCAAGTGAGGAGGACTCTGAGTCAAATGTTGCAAGTGCACTTCTTTAGGATAAGTGTCATACAGAAGTTTCTATACTGTAACTCTTTGTGTTCAGGAGGAAATCACACTTGTTGTATGACGTTTCCATGAAACATGTTCACGCATGTCATTCCCTTTCAAAATTGTGAACCAAGTGAAGAGGACTCACAGTCATATGTAGCATGTGCACTTCTTTGGGATAAGTATCCTACACAGGTTTCTAGACTGTAGAACTTTGTGTTCTGGAGAAAACAACATTCTTTATGGGCTGATTCTACCCACTATGTTCAGGCCTGTAATGAGCTTGCAAATAGTAACCAAGTGAGGAAGAGTCAAATTCACATGTTTCACTTCCACTATTCAGTGATAAGAATCCTGTAGATGTTCATACGTTTTGACTTTTTATGTTCAGGAGAAAATCACACTAGTTTTGGGACGTTTCAATAGAATATGTTCATGCAGGCCTTGATTATCCAAAAAGTGAACCAAGTGAGGAATACTCAGAGTCAAGTTTTGGAAGTGCACTTCTTAGGGATAAGTATCCTACAGAAGATTCTATACTATAACACTTTGTGTTCAGGAGAAGATCACACTTGCTTTGCGACATTTGCATATAACATGTTCACAAAGGCCATGATTTTCCAAAATAATGAACCAAGTGAGGAGGTTTCAGAGTCAAAGATTGCACGTACACTTCTTACCCATAAGTATCCTATGGAAGTTCCTATACTGTAACTCTTTGTGTCCAGGAGAAAAGAACAGTTGCTGTGCCACATTTCCATGGAACATGTTGAAGCAGGCCATCATTTTTCCAAAATAGTTAACCAAGTGAGGATGACTCAGAGTCAAATTTTGCAAGTGCACTTCCTTGGGATAGGTATCCTACAGAAGTTTCTATACTGTAACTCTTTGTGATCAGGAGAAAGTCACACTTGTTGTGCGACAGTCAATGGTACATTTACACGCAAGCCATGATATTCCAAAATAGTGAACCAAGAGAGAAGGACTCAGAGTCAAATGTTCCAAGTGCTCTTCTTAGCGGTAAGTATTCCACAAAAGGTTCTGTACTGTAATTCTTTGTGTTCAGGAGAGTATCACACTTGTTTTGCAACGTTTCCATGGAACCTATTCATGCAGGAGATAATTTCCAAAACTGTGAACCAAGTGTGGAGGATTCAGAATCAAATGTAGGAAGTGCACTTCCTAGGGTTAAGTATACAACAGAACTTTCTACACTGTAACATTTGCATTCAGGAGAAAATCATCCTTGTTTTGTGACACTTGCATGGAACATGTTCACGCAGGCCATGAATTTTGAAAATAGTGAACCAAGTGCGGATGATTCAGAGTCCAATGCTGGCAGTGCACCTCTTCGGGATAAGTATCCTACAGAAGATTCTATACTGTAACACTTTGTGTTCAGGAGAAGATCACACTTGCTTTGCGACATTTGCATATAACAGGTTCCCAAAGGCCATGATTTTCCAAAATAGTGAACCAAGTGAGGAGGGTTCAGAGTCAAATATTGCACGTGCACTTCTTACCTGTAAGTATCCTACGGAAGTTCCTATACTGTAACTCTTTGTGTCCAGGAGAAAAGAACAGTTGCTGTGCCACATTTCCATGGAACATGTTGAAGCAGGCCATCATTTTTCCAAAATAGTTAACCAAGTGAGGATGACTCAGAGTCAAATGCTGCAAGTGCACTTCGTTGGGATAAGTATCCTACAGAAGTTTCTATACTGTAACTCTTTGTGATCAGGAGAAAGTCACACTTGTTGTGCGACAGTCAATGGTACATTTACACGCAAGCCATGATATTCCAAAATAGTGAACCAAGAGAGAAGGACTCAGAGTCAAATATTGCAAGTGCTCTTCTTAGCAGTAAGTATCCGACTAAAGTTTCTATACTGTAATTCATTGTGTTCAGGAGAGTATCACACTTGCTTTGCGACGTTTCCATGGAACCTATTCATGCAGGAGATGATTTCCAAAACTGTGAAACAAGTGCGGAGGATCAGAATCAAATGTAGGAAGGGCACTTCCTAGGGATAAGTATACAACAGAACTTTCTACACTGTAACATTTGCGTTCAGGAGAATATAACCCTTGTTTTGTGACATTTGCATGGAACATGTTTACGCAAGCCCTGAATTTTGAAAATAGTGAACCACGTGAGGACGATTCAGAGTCAAATGCTGGCCGTGCACCTCTTAGGGATAAGTATCCTACAGAACTTTGTATACTGTAACATTTGCGTTCAGGAGAAAATCATACTTGTTTTGTGACATTTGCATGGCACATGTTCACGCAGGCCATGATTTTCCAAAATAGTGAACCAAGTGAGGAGGACTCTGAGTCAAATGTTGCAAGTGCACTTCTTTAGGATAAGTGTCATACAGAAGATTCTATACTCTAACTCTTTTTTTCAGGAGGAAATCACACTTGTCGTACCACGTTTCCATGAAACATGTTCACGCATGTCATTCCCTTTCAAATTCGTGAACCAAGTGAAGTGGACTCACAGTCATATGTAGCATGTGCACTTCTTTGGGATAAGTATCCTACAGAGGTTTCTAGACTGTAGATCTTTTTGTTCTGGAGAAAACAACATTCGTTTTGTGCTATTCTACCCATTATGTTGAGGCCTGTAATGAGCTTGAAAATAGTGACCAAGTGAGGAAGTGTCAAATTCACATGTTTCACTTTCACTTCTCAGAATAAGAACCCTGCAGATGTTCGTACGTTTTAACTTTTTATGTTCAGGAGAAAATCACACTGGATTTGTGACGTTTTCATGGAATATGTTCACGCAGGCCTTGATTTTCCAAAAGAGTGAACCAAGTGAGGGAAGACTGAGAGTCAAATGTAGGAAGTGCACTTCTTAGGGATAAGTATCCTACAGAAGATACTATACTGTAACACTTTGTGTTCAGGAGAAGATCACACTTGTTTTGTGACATTTTCATATAACATGTTCACAAAGGCCATGATTTTCCAAAATAGTGAACCAATTGAGGAGGGTTCAGAGTCAAATATTGCACGTGCACTTCTTACCGGTAAGTATCCAACGGAAGTTCCTATACTGTAACTCTTTTTGTTCAGGAGAAAATAACAGTTATTGTGCCACATTTCCATGGAACATGTTGAAGCAGGCCATGATTTTTCCAGAATAGTTAACCAAGTGAGGATGACTCAGAGTCAAATGTTGGAAGTGCACTTCATTGGGATATGTATCCTACAGAAGTTTCTATACTGTAACTCTTTGTGATCAGGAGAAAGTCACACTTGTTGTGCGACAGTCCATGGTACATTTACACGCAAGCCATCATATTCCAAAGTAGTGAACTGAGAGAGAAGGACTCAGAGTCAAATGTTGCAAGTATTCTCCTTAGCGGTAAGTATCCCACAAATGATTCTATACTGTAATTCTTTGTGTTCAGGAGAGTATCACACTTGTTTTGCGACGTTTCCATGGAACCTATTCATGCAGGAGATGATTTTCAAAATAGTGAACCAAGAGCGGAGGATTCAGAATCAAATTTAGGAAGTGCACTTTGTAGTGATAAGTATCCTACAGAAGTTTGTATACTGTAACATTTGCTTTCAGGAGAAAATCATACTTATTTTTGTAATTTGCATGGCACATGTTCACGCAGGCCATGATTTTCCAACATAGTGAACCAAGTGAGGAGGACTCTGAGTCAAATGTTGCAAGTGCACTTGCTTACGATAAGTGTCATACAGAAGTTTATATACTGTAACTCTTTGTTTTCAGGAGGAAATTACACTTGTCTTATGACGTTTCCATGAAACATGTTAACGCATGTCATTCCTTTCCAAAATCGTGAACCAAGTGAAGAGGACTCACAGTCATATGTAGCAGGTGCACTTCTTTGGGATAAGTATCCTACACAGGTTTCTTCTACCCACTATGTTCAGGCCTGTAATGAGCTTGAAAATAGTGAACAAGTGAGGAAGCTTCAAATTCACATGTTTCACTTTCACTTCTCAGTGATAAAAATTCTGTAGATGTTCATATGTTGTAACATTTTATGTTCAGGAGAAAATTTCACTAGTTTTGGGAAGTTTTCATGGAATATGTTCACGAAAGGCCTTGATTACCCAAAAAGTGAACCAAGTGAGTAGACTGAGAGTCAAGTGCTGGAAGTGCACTTCTTAAGGATAAGTATCCTACAGAAGATTCTATACTATAACACTTTGTGTTCAGGAGAAGATCACACTTGCTTTGCGACTTTTGCATATAACATGTTCATGTAGGCCATGATTTTCCAAAATAGTGAACCAAGTGAGGAGGGTTCAGAGTCAAATATTGCACATGCACTTCTTACCGGTAAGTATCCTACGGAAGTTCCTATACTGTAACTCTTTGTGTCCAGGAGAAAAGAACAGTTGCTGTGCCACATTTCCATGGAACATGTTGAAGCAGGCCATCATTTTTCAAAAATAGTTAACCAAGTGAGGAGGACACAGAGTCAAATGTTGCAAGTGCACTTCATTGGGATACGTATCCTACAGAAGTTACAATACTGTAATTCTTTGTGATCAGGAGAAAGTCACACTTGTTGTGAGACAGTCAATGGTACATTTACCTACAAGCCATGATATTCCAAAATACTGAACCAAGAGAAGGACTCAGAGTCAAATGTTGCAAGTGCTCTTCTTAGCGGTAAGTGTCCCACTAAAGTTTCTATACTGCAATTTTTCTGTTCAGGAGAGTATCACACTTGTTTTGCGACGTTTCCATGGAACCTATTCATGCAGGAGATGATTTCCAAAATAGTGAACCATGTGCGGAGAATTCAGAATCAAATGTAGGAAGTGCACTTCATAGGGATAAGTATCCTACAGAAGTTTCTACACCGTAACATTTGCATTCAGGAGAAAATCATCGTTGTTTTGTGACATTTGCATGGAACATGTTCACGCAGGCCATGAATTTTGAAAATAGTGAACCAAGTGAGGAGGATTTAGAGGCAAATGCTGACAGTGCACCTCTTAGGAATAAGTATCCTACAGAAGTTCGTATACTGTAATATTTGCATTCAGGAAAAATCATACTTGTTTTGTGACATTTGTATGGCACATGTCCACGCAGGCCATGATTTTCCAAAACAGTGAACCAAGGGAGAAGGACTCTGAGTCAAATTTTTCAAGTACACTTCTTTAGGATAAGTGTCATACAGAAGTTTCTATACTGTAACTCTTTGTTTTCAGGAGGAAATCACACTTGTCGTACTACGTTTCCATGAAACGTGTTCACGCATGTCATTCTTTTCCAAAATCGTGAACCAAGTGAAGAGGACTCACAGTCATATGTAGCATGTGCACTTCTTTGGGATAAGTATCCTACACAGGTGTCTTCTACCCACTGTGTTCAGGCCTGTAATGACCTTGAAAATAGTGACTAAGTGAGAAAGCATCAAATTCACATGTTTCACTTTCACTCCTCAGTGATAAAAATCCTGTAGATGTTCATACGTTGTTACTTTTTATGTTCAGGAGAAAATTACACTGGTTTTGTGACGTTTTCATGGAATATGTTCACACAGGCCTTGATTTTCCAAAAGAGTGAACCAAGTGAGGAAGACTGAGCGTCAAATGTTGGAAGTGCACTTCTTAGGGATAAGTATCCTACAGAAGATTCTATACTGTAACACTTTGTGTTCAGGAGAAGATCACACTTGTTTTGTGACATTTGCATATAACATGTTAACGCAGGCCATAATTTTCCAAAATAGTGAACCAATTGAGGAGGGTTCAGAGTCAAATATTGCACGTGCACTTCTTTCCGGTAATTATCCAACGGAAGTTCCTATACTGTAACTCTTTGTGTTCAGGAGAAAATAACAGTTATTGTGCCACATTTCCATGGAACATTTTGAACCAGGCCATGATTTTTCCAAAATAGTTAACCAAGTGAGGATGACTCAGAGTCAAATGTTGTAAGTGCACTTCATTGGGATATGTATCCCACAGAAGTTTCTATACTGTAACTCTTTGTGATCAGGAGAAAGTCACACTTGTTGTGCGACAGTCAATAGTATATTTACACGTACGCCATCATATTCCAAAGTAGTGAACCGAGACAGAAGGACTCAGGGTCAAATGTTGCAAGTGTTCTACTTAGCGGTAAGTATCCCACAAATGATTCTATATTGTAATTCTTTGTGTTCAGGAGAGTATCACACTTGTTTTGCGACATTTCCATGGACCTATTCATGCAGGAGATGATTTCCAAAATAGTGAACCAAGTGCGGAGGATTCAGTATCAAATGTAGGAAGTGCACTTCATAGGGATAAGTATCCTACAGAAGTTTGTATACTGTAACATTTGTGTTCAGGAGAAAATCATCCTTGTTTTGTGACATTTGCATGGCACATGTTCACGCAGGCCATGATTTTCCAAAATCAAGTGAGGAGGACTCTGAGTCCAATGTTGCAAGTACACTTCTTTAGGATAAGTGTCGTACAGAAGTTTTTATACTCTAACTCTTTTTTTCCGGGGGGAAATCACACTTGTCGTACCACATTCCCATGAAACATGTTCACGCATGTCATTCCTTTCCAAAATCGTGAACCAAGTGAAGAGGACTCACAGTCATATGTAGCATGTGCACTTCTTTGAGATAAGTATCCCACACAGGTTTCTTCTACCCACTATGTAAAGGCCTGTAATGAGCTTGAAAATAGTGACCAAGTGAAGCGTCAAATTCACATGTTTCACTTTCACTTCTCAGTGATAAAAATCCTGTAGATGTTCATACGTTGTAATTTTTTATGTTCAGGAGAAAATCACACTGGTTTTGTGACGTTTTCATGGAATATGTTCACACAGGCCTTGATTTTCCAAAAGAGTGAACCAAGTGAGTAAGGCTGAGAGTCAAATGTTGGAAGTGCACTTCTTAGGGATAAGTATCCTACAGAAGATTCTATACTGTAACACTTTGTGTTCAGGAGAAGATCACACTTGTTTTGTGACATTTGCATATAACATGTTCACGTAGCCCATGATTTTCCAAAATAATGAACCAATTGAGGAGGGTTCAGAGTCAAATATTGCACGTGCACTTCTTACCGGTAAGTATCCTACGGAAGTTCCTGTACTGTAACTCTTTGTGTTCAGGAGAAAATAACAGTTATTGTGCCACATTTCCATGCAACATGTTGAAGCAGGCCATGATTTTTCCAAAATAGTTAACCAAGTGAGGATGACTCAGAGTCAAATGTTGGAAGTGCACTTCGTTGGGATATGTATCCTACAGAAGTTTCTATACTGTAACTCTTTGTGATGAGGAAAAAGTCAAACTTGTTGTGTGACAGTCAAAGGTACATTTACAAGCAAGCCATGATATTCCAAAATAGTCAACCTAGAGAGAAGGACTCAGAGTCAAATGTTGCAAGTGCACTTCTTAGCGGTAAGTATCCCACTAAAGTTTCTATACTGTATTTTTTGTGTTCAGGAGAGTATCACACTTGTTTTGCGACGTTTCCATATTACCTATTCATGCAGGAGATGATCTCCAAAATAGTGAATCAAGTGCGGAGAATTCAGAATCAAATGTAGGAAGTGCACTTCATAGGGATAAGTATCCTACAGAAGTTTCTACACCGTAACATTTGCTTTCAGGAGAAAATCATCCTTGTTTTGTGACATTTGCATGGAACATGTTCACGCAGGCCCTGATTTTCCAAAATAGTGAACCAAGTGAGGAGGACTCTGAGTTAAATGTTGCAAGTACACTTCTTTAGGATAAGTGTCGTACAGAAGTTTATATACTGTAACTCTTTCTTTTCAGGAGGAAATCACACTTGTCTTATGACGTTTCCATGAAACATGTTCACGCATGTCATTTCTTTCCAAAATCTTGAAACAAGTAAAGAGGACTCACAGTCATATGTAGCATGTGCACTTCTTTGGGATAAGTATCCTACACAGGTTTCTTCTACCCACTATGTTCAGGCCTGTAATGAGCTTGAAAATAGTGACCAAGTGAGTAAGCGTCAAATTCACATGTTTCACTTCCACTTCTCAGTGATAAGTATCCTGTAGATGTTCATATATTGTATCTTTTTATGTTCAGGAGAAAATTTCACTAGTTTTGGGACGTTTTCATGGAATATGTTCACGAAAGGCCTTGATTACCCAAAAAGTGAACCAAGTGAGTAAGACTGAGAGTCAAGTGTTGGAAGTGCACTTCTTAGGGATAAGTATCCTACAGAAGATTCTATACTGTAACACTTTGTGTTCAGGAGAAGATCACACTTGCTTTGCGACTTTTGCATATAACATGTTCATGCAGGCCGTGATTTTCCAAAATAGTGAACCAAGTGAGCAGGGTTCAGAGTCAAATATTGCACGTGCACTTCTTACCGGTAAGTATCCTACGGAAGTTCCTGTACTGTAACTCTTTGTGTCCAGGAGAAAAGAACAGTTGCTGTGCCACATTTCCATGGAACATGTTGAAGCAGGCCATGATTTTTCCAAAATAGTTAACCAAGTGAGGAAGACACAGAGTCAAATGTTGCAAGTGTACTTCGTTCGGATACGTATCCTACAGAAGTTACAATACTGTAATTTTTTGTGATCAGGAGAAAGTCACACTTGTTGTGAGACAGTCAATGGTACATTTACCTGCAAGCCATGATATTCCAAAATAGTGAACCGAGAGAGAAGGACTCAGAGTGAAATGTTGCAAGTGCTCTTCTTAGCGGTAAGTATCCCACTAAAGTTTCTATACTGTAATTTTTGTGTTCAGGAGAGTATCACACTTGTTTTGCGACGTTTCCATGGAACCTATTCATGCAGGAGATGATTTCCAAAATAGTGAACCATGTGCGGAGAATTCAGAATCAAATGTAGGAAGTGCACTTCATAGGGATAAGTATCCTACAGAAGTTTCTACACTGTAACATATGTGTTCAGGAGAAAATCATCCTTGTTTTGTGACATTTGCATGGAACATGTTCACGCAGGCCATGAATTTTGAAAATAGTGAACCAAGTGAGGAGGATTCAGAGTCAAATGCTGGCAGTGCACCTCTTAGGAATAAGTATCCTATAGAAGTTTGTATACTGTAATATTTGCGTTCAGGAGAAAATAATACTTGTTTTGTGACATTGGCATGGCACATGTTCAGGCAGGCCATGATTTTCCAAAATAGTGAACCAAGTGAGAAGGACTCTGAGTCAAATGTTGCAAGTTCACTTCTTTAGGATAAGTGTCGTACAGAAGTTTATAAACTGTAACTCTTTGTTTTCAGGAGGAAATCACACTTGTCGTACGACGTTTCCATGAAACGTGTTCACGCATGTCATTCCTTTCCAAAATCGTGAACCAAGTGAAGAGGACTCACAGTCATATGTAGCATGTGCACTTCTCTGGGATAAGTATCCTACACAGGTTTCTTCTACCCACTGTGTTCAGGCCTGTAATGAGCTTGAAAATAGTGAACAAGTGAGGAAGCGTCAAATTCACGTTTCACTTTCACTCCTCAGTCATAAAAATCCTGTAGATGTTCATACGTTGTAACTTTTTATGTTCAGGAGAAAATCACACTGGTTTTGTGACGTTTACATGGAATATGCTCACACAGGCCTTGATTTTCCAAAAGAGTGAACCAAGTGAGGAAGACTGAGCATCAAATGTTGGAAGTGCACTTCTTAGGGATAAGTATCCTACAGAAGATTCTATAGTGTTACACTTTGTGTTCAGGAGAAGATCACAATTGTTTTGTGACATTTGCATTTAACATGTTCACACAGGCCATGATTTTCCAAAATTGTGAACCAACTGAGGAGGGTTCAGAGTCAAATATTGCATGTGCACTTCTTACCGGTAAGTATCCAATGGAAGTTCCTATACTGTAATTCTTTGTGTTCAGGAGAAAATAACAGTTATTGTGCCACATTTCCATGGAACATTTTGAAGCAGGCCATGATTTTTCCAAAATAGTTAACCAAGTGAGGATGACTCAGAGTCAAATGTTGGAAGTGCACTTCATTGGGATATGTATCCTACAGAAGTTTCTATACTGTAACTCTTTGTGATCAGGAGAAAGTCACACTTGTTGTGCGACAGTCCATGGTACATTTACACGCAAGCCATCATATTCCAAAGTAGTGAACTGAGAGAGGGACTCAGAGTCAAATGTTGCAAGTGTTCTACTTAGCGGTAAGTATCCCACAAATGATTCTATACTGTAATTCTTTGTGTTCAGGAGAGTATCACACTTGTTTTGCGACGTTTCCATGGAACCTATTCATGCAGGAGATGATTTCCAAAATAGTGAACCAAGTGCGGAGGACTCAGAATCAAATGTAGGAAGTGCACTTCATAGCGATAAGTATCCTACAGAAGTTTCTACACTGTAACATATGTGTTCAGGAGAAAATCATCCTTGTTTTGTGACATTTGCATGGAACATGTTCACGCAGGCCATGTATTTTGAAAATAGTGAACCAAGTGAGGAGGATTCAGAGTCAAATGCTGGCCGTGCATCTCTTAGGGATAAGTATCCTACAGAAGTTTGTATACTGTAATATTTGCGTTCAGGAGAAAATCATACTTGTTTTGTGACATTTGCATGGCACATGTTCACGGCTTGACATGATTTTCCAAAATAGTGAACCAAGTGAGGAGGACTCTGAGTCAAATGTTGCAAGTACACTTCTTTAGGATAAGTGTCGTACAGAAGTTTATATACTGTAACTCTTTCTTTTCAGGATCAAATCATACTGTCGTATGACGTTACCATGAAACAAGTTCACGCATGTCATTCCTTTCCAAAATCATGAACCAAGTGAAGAGGACTCACAGTCATATGTAGCATGTGCACTTCTTTGAGATAAGTATCCTACACAGGTTTCTTCTACCCACTATGTAAAGGCCTGTAATGAGCTTGAAAATAGTGACCAAGTGAGGAAGCTTCAAATTCACATGTTTCACTTTCACTTCTCAGTGATAAAAATCCTGTAGATGTTCATACGTTGTAATGTTTTATGTTCAGGAGAAAATCACACTGGTTTTGTGACGTTTTCATGGAATATGTTCACACAGGCCTTGATTTTCCAAAAGAGTGAACCAAGTGAGTAAGGCTGAGAGTCAAATGTTGGAAGTGCACTTCTTAGGGATAAGTATCCTACAGAAGATTCTATACTGTAACACTTTGTGTTCAGGAGAAGATCACACTTGTTTTGTGACATTTGCATATAACATGTTCACGTAGCCCATGATTTTCCAAAATAATGAACCAATTGAGGAGGGTTCAGAGTCAAATATTGCACGTGCACTTCTTACCGGTAAGTATCCTACGGAAGTTCCTGTACTGTAACTCTTTGTGTTCAGGAGAAAATAACAGTTATTGTGCCACATTTCCATGCAACATGTTGAAGCAGGCCATGATTTTTCCAAAATAGTTAACCAAGTGAGGATGACTCAGAGTCAAATGTTGGAAGTGCACTTCGTTGGGATATGTATCCTACAGAAGTTTCTATACTGTAACTCTTTGTGATCAGGAGAAAGTCACACTTGTTGTGTGACAGTTAATGGTACATTTACACGCAAGCCATCATATTCCAAAGTAGTGAACCGAGAGAGAAGGACTCAGAGTCAAATGTTGCAAGTGTTCATCTTGATGGTAAGTATCCCACAAATGATTCTATACTGTAATTCTTTGTGTTCAGGAGAGTATCACACTTGTTTTGCGACGTTTCCATGGAACCTATTCATGCAGGAGATGATTTCCAAAATAGTGAACCAAGTGCGGAGGACTCAGAATCAAATGTAGGAAGTGCACTTCGTAGGGATAAGTATCCTACAGAACTTTGTATACTGTAACATTTGCTTTCAGGAGAAAATCATACTTTTTTTTGTCATTTGCATGGCACATGTTCACGCAGGCCATGATTTTCCAAAATAGTGAACCAAGTGAGGAGGACTCTGAGTCAAATGTTGCAAGTACACTTGCTTACGATAAGTGTCATACAGAAGTTTATATACTGTAACTCTTTGTTTTCAGGAGGAAATTACACTTGTCTTATGACGTTTCCATGAAACATGTTAACGCATGTCATTCCTTTCCAAAATCGTGAACCAAGTGAAGAGGACTCACAGTCATATGTAGCATGTGCACTTCTTTGGGATAAGTATCCTACACAGGTTTCTTCTACCCACTATGTTCAGGCCTGTAATGAGCTTGAAAATAGTGAACAAGTGAGGAAGCTTCAAATTCACATGTTTCACTTTCACTTCTCAGTGATAAAAATTCTTTAGATGTTCATACGTTGTAAATTTTTATGTTCAGGAGAAAATGACACTGGTTTTGGGACGTTTTCATGGAATATGTTCACGCAGGCCTTGATTTTCCAAAATAGTTAAACAAGTGAGGATGACTCAGAGTCAAAGATTGCAATTACACTTCGTTGGGATACGTATCCTACAGAAGTTTCTATACTGTAACGCTTTGTGATCAGGAGAATGTCACACTTGTTGTGCGACAGTCAATGGAATATTTAAACGCAAGCCATGATATTCCACAATAGTGAACCAAGAGAGATGGACTCAGAGTCAAATGTTGCAAGTGCTCTTCTTAGCGGTAAGTATCCCACAAAAGTTTCTATACTGTAATTCTTTGTGTTCAGGAGAGTATCACACTTGTTTTGCAATGTTTCCATGGAACATGTTCACTCAGGCTATGATTTTAGAAAATAGTGAACCAAGTGAGGAGGACTCAGAGTCAAATGTTGGAAGTACACTACATAGTGGTAAGTATCCTACAGAAGTTTCGGTACTGTAACTCTTTGTGTTCTGCAGAAAATCACACTTGTTTTGTGACGTTTCCATGAACCTATTCATGCAGGAGATGATTTCCAAAATAGTGAATCAGTTGCAGAGGATTCAGGATCAAATGTAGGAAGTGCACTTTTTGGGGATAAGTATCCTAGAGACGTTTCTACACAGTAACTTTTGCGTTCAGGAGAAAATCATACTTGTTTTGTGACATTTGCATGGCACATGTTCACACAGGCCATGATTTTCCAATGTAGTGAACCAAGTGAGTAGGACTCTGAGTCAAATGTTGCAAGTGCACTTCTTTAGGATAAGTGTCATACAGAAGTTTTTATACTGTAACTCTTTGTGTTCAGGAGGAAATCACACTTGTTATACAACGTTTCCATGCATCATGTTCATGCATGTCATTCCCTTCCAAAATCGTGAACCAAGTGAAGAGGACTCACAGTCATATGTAGCAGGTGCACTTCTTTGGGATAAGTATGCAACACAGGTTTCTAGACTGTAAAACTTTGTGTATTGGAGAAAACAACATTGGTTTTGTGCTGATTCTGCCCACTATGTTCAGGCCTGTAGTGAGCTTGAAAATAGTGACCAAGTGAGGAAGCGTCAAATTCACATGTTTCACTTCCACTTCTCAGTGATAAGAATCCTGTAGATGTTCATATGTTGTAACTTTTTATGTTCAGGAGAAAATCACACTAGTTTTGGGATGTTTTAATGGAATATGTTCACGCAGGCCTTGATTTTCCAAAAGAGTGAACCAAGTGAGGAAGACTCAGAGTCAAATGTTGGAAGTGCACTTCTTAGGGATAAGTA
The DNA here is from genome assembly GCA_023101885.1 of Typhlomys cinereus. NCBI lineage: Eukaryota > Metazoa > Chordata > Mammalia > Rodentia > Platacanthomyidae > Typhlomys > Typhlomys cinereus. Next base: position 238,944 of record JALPQD010000878.1, read on the forward strand.
TCCAACAGAAGATTTTATACTGTAGCACTCTGTGTTCAGGAGAAGATCACACTTGTTTTGCGACATTTGCATATAACATGTTCAAGAAGGCCATGATTTTCCAAAATAGTGAACCAATTGAGGAGGGTTCAGAGTCAAATATTGCACGTGCACTTTTACCGGTAACTATCCAACGGAAGTTCCTATATTGTAACTCTTTGTGTTCAGGAGAAAAGAACAGTTGTTGTGACACATTTCCATGGAACATGTTGAAGCAGGCCATGATTTTTCCAAAATAGTTTACCAAGTGAGGAGGACTCAGAGTCAAATGTTGCAAGTGCACTTCGTTGGGATACGTATCCTATACAAGTTCCTATACTGTAACTCTTTGAGATCAGGAGAAAGTCACACTTGTTGTGCGACAGTCAATGGAACATTTACACGCAAGCCATGATATTCCAAAATAGTGAACCGAGAGAGAAGGACTCAGAGTCAAATGTTGCAAGTGCTCTTCTGAGCGGTGAGTATCCCACAACAGTTTCTATACTGTAATTCTTTGTGTTCAGGAGAGTATCACACTTGTTTTGCAATGTTTCCATGGAACATGTTCACGCAGGCTATGAATTTCCAAAATAGTGAACCAAGTGAGGAGGACTCAGAGTCAAATGTTGCAAGTGCACTTCTTAGTGGTAAGGATCCTACAGAAGTTTTGATACTGTACTTCTTTGTGTTCTGCAGTAAATCACACTTGTTTTGTGACGTTTCCATAGAACCTATTCATGCAGGAGATGATTTCCAAAATAGTGAACCAAGTGCGGAGGATTCAGAATCAAATGTAAGAAGTACACTTCTTGGGGATAAGTATCCCAGAGACGTTTGAAGGTTGTAACTCTTCCTGTTCCGAAGAAAAATCACACATGTTCTGATGTTTCAATCCCATAGGATAACTCTATGATCTTCAAACATAGTGAATCAAGTGAAAAAGAGTCACTTTCACACGAGGCAGGTCCACTTCTTTCCGGTAAGTACCCTGCAGAGGTTTCGAGGTTTTCAACTCTATCCGTTCAGGAGAAAATCGCATTTGTTCTCTGATGTTTCTATCCAGAATGTTCAGGCATGCCATGACCGTCAAAAATAGTGAACCAAGTGAGCAAGCGTCACTTTCAAATGTTTTGTGACCTTTCTATCCACTATGTCCAGACATGCCATATCTTCAATAGTATTGATCCAAGTGAGGAAGAATCACATTCGAATGTTACAGGGGAACTTCTTAGCGAGAAGTATCCTGCAGATTTTTATAGGTTGTAACTCTATCTGTTCAGGAGAAAGTCACACGTGTTTTGTGAGTTTTCCATCCAGTATGTTGACGCATGCCATGGACTTCAAGGAGGGTGAACCATGTGAGGAAGAGTCACGTTCATATGCCGCAGGGGCACTTATTTTCGTTATGCATCCTGCAGTTGTTTCGAGGTGTAACTCTCTCTCTGTTCAGGAGAAAATCATATCTATTTGTTAAGGTTTCCATTGATGATGTTCAAGCATGCCATTATCTTCAAAAAGAGTGATACAAGTGAGGAAGAGGCAAATTTAAATGTTGCACACGTTTGGAAGTTGTAACTCTTTCTGTTCAGGAGAAAATCACACTTATGTTCTGATGTTTCAATCCTGTAGGAAAACGCTATGATCTTCAAACATAGTGAACCAAGTGAGGAAGAGTCACAGTCACACGATGCAGGTGCACTTCTTTCCGGTAAGTACCCTGCAGAGGTTTCGAGGTTTTCAACTCTATCCGTTCAGGAGAAAATAGCATTTGTTTTCTGACGTTTTTATCCAGAATGTTCAGGCATGCGATGACCGTCAAAAATAGTGAACCAAGTGAGCAAGCGTCACTTTCAAATGTTTTGTGACATTTCTGTCCACTCTGTTCAGACATGCCATATCTTCAATAGTAGTGATCCAAGTGAGGAAGAATCACATTCGAATGTTACAGGGGAACTTCTTAGCGAGAAGTATCCTGCAGATTATTATAGGTTGTAACTCTATCTCTTCAGGAGAAAGTCACATGTGTTTTGTGACTTTTCCATCCAGTATATTGACACATGCCATGGACTTCAAGGAGGGTGAACCACGTGAGGAAGAGCCACGTTCCTATGCTGCAGGGGCACTTATTTCAAAACCGTAGGATATCGCTATGATCTTCAAACATAGTGAACCAAGTGAGGAAGACTCACATTCCAATGTTGCAGGTGTATTTTCTAGGGATGAGTGTCCTGCAGATATTCAGAGGTTGAAACACTTTCAGTTCTGGAGAATATCAAATTTGTTTTGTGACGTTTATAACCAGTATGTTCAGACATGCCATAATCTTCAAGAATAGTGAACCAAGTGAAGAAGTGTCACATATCAAAGGCTGCAGATTAACTTCCTAGCAGGTTGTAACTCTTTCTGTTCAGGAGAAGAATCACATTTGTTTTGTGACACTATTCTGAATGTTCATGCAAGACATGATATTCAAGAACAGTGAACCAAGTGAGTCACATTCAAATTTTGCAGATTTAATACTTAGCTATAAGTATCCTGCAGATTTTTTTATTATTTCCTGCCCAGCAGAATGGAGTGAAGGGCATTGCAGGAGCAGCAAAACTGCAAAAGAAAATCAACAAACCACAATCCAGAACTTCAGAGACTATATCAATCACATAGAACTAGGCCAGCCTCATCTCTCCCCATCCTGGAGCTCAGGGACATTTGCGGAAGAGGGGGCGGTAAGATTGTAAGAGCAAAAGGATGGGAGGAACAACGATTTGCAAGATTCTCAACAATAGTTGGGGCCAAAGCAATCATAATGGGACTTTGCATGCCTTGCGCAATGTCCAGCGCACTGTTGCCCTCATAAAGTCTAGCATCTGTTAAGGGCACCAAGACCCCTGGAGGCAAGGGATTGACAGCCATAGTAGTGATCTTATGCTTAAGGGGAACAAGAGAAAGGGCTTATGGAAATGCCACTGGGTCCTTATATGTCATCGGAGAGGAGGACTCAGTGGAGAGTCAGGCGTACACAATAAAGGACTCTCTGGGAATTGGGGGGGAGGCACTGGGGGATGGGGAGAGGGAGGAGGGGGTTCAGGGGGAGGAGGGGGGAGGGAGGGAACTGGTAAAATTTTTTTAAATGTATAAATAAATTTTTAATAAAAAAATCACCCATTTGCAAAATGATTACTTTTTATCTGCCAGACTACATGCCCTCCCCTTCTGGTGAGACCATACCCCATCAGTTGTACATGATCAGGAACGAACGTCTGTGAACGTAACCAGGGGTCACATTACTTACTTGCATTCCTTGATGGAGGCCTACTTTCTCTGCTGTAACATGGTCCCCTCTCTCCTTGTGTCTGGTGTGGCCTTCCAACCCCATCCCTCCTGTTCAAATCCTTGCAATTACTGTATTACATAGGTTGTCCTTTGAGTGTCTCAATGTGGGCTGGGTGAGTTTGGTACTAGGAGCCACCTATTAGGGAGTACATACGGCGCTTAATTTTCTGGGTTTGGCATACTTCACTTAATATAATTGTTTCTTATGACATCCATTTACCAGCAAATTCCAGTAAAACATCATTTTTGATGGCTGAGTAGTACTCCATTGTATAGATGTACCACATTTTCCTTATCCACTCGTCAACTGTTGGACATTTGCGTTGTTTCCATGACTTTGCTATTGTAAACAGTGCTGCTGTGAACATGGTCGTGCTTGTGCTATGGAGGTGAACCTCTGCTGCATGGGGGGTTATTCCCAAAAGTGGGATAGCAGGGTCATATGGCATTTCAATCTTTAATTTCTTTAAGAATCTCCAGACGGCTCGCCAGAGTGGCTGTATGAGCCTCTTAAAAAGTGCTCCACTTCCTTAGCCATCAGGGAAATGCAAATCAAAACTTCCCTAAGATATCATCTCGCCCCGGTCAGGATGGCAAAAATCCACAATACAAACAACAACAAATGCTGGAGAGGATGTGGAGAGAGAGGTACTCTCCTAAATTGCTGGTGGGAATCCTGCAGATGTTTGTAGGTTGTAACTCTTTCTCTTCAGAAGAAAGTCACATATGTTTTGCGACTTCTTTAAGGAACATGTCCAGGCATGCCATGACCTTCACAACTAGCGAGCTGATTGAGGAAGATTCAAACTCCAATGTTGCAGGTGCACTTCTGACCGACAAATGTCCTGCAGATGTATAGAGGATGTAAATCTTTCTGTTCAGGAGAAAAATCATTTTTGTTTTCTGATGTTTCGATCCATAGGAAGATCTTCAAAAACAGTGAACCTCATGACGAAGAGTCACGTTCATATGCTGCAGGGGCACTTATTTTCGTTATGCATCCTGCAGTTGTTTCGAGGTGTAACTCTCTCTGTTCAGGAGAAAATCATATCTATTTGTTAAGGTTTCCGTTGATGTCGTTCAAGCATGCCATGATTTTCAAAAAGAGTGATTCAAGTGAGGAAGAGGCAAATTCAAATGTTGCACACGTTTGGAGGTTGTAACTCTTTCTGTCCAGGGGAAAATCACACTTATGTTCTGATGTTTCAATCCCGTAGGTTAAGGCACGCTACAATCTTCAAACATAGTGAACCAAGTGAGGAAGACTCACATTCCAATGTTGCAGGTGTATTTCTAGGGATGAGTGCCCTGCAGATATTCAGAGGTTGAAACACTTTCAGTTCTGGAGAACATCAAATTTGTTTTGTGACGTTTCTAACCAGTATGTTCAGACATGCTACGATCTTCAAGAATAGTGAACCAAGTGAGGAAGCGTCACATATCAAATGCTGCAGATTAACTTCTTAGCAGGTTGTAACTCTTTCTGTTCAGGAGAAAAATCATATTTGTTTTGTGACTCTATTCAGAATGTTCAGGCAAGCCATGATTCAAGATCAGTGAAACAAGTGAGTCACGTTCAAATTTTGCAGATTCAATTCTTATCTATAAGTATCCTGCAGTTTTTTTATTATTTCCGCTCATATTAACTTAATAGGTAGACCAGTTCCCTCCCTCCCTCCTCCTTGCCCCCAACCCCCTGCTGCCCTCTCCTCCTTCCCCATCCCCCAGTGCCTCCCCCCAATTCCCAGAGTCCTTTATTGTGTATGCCTACCTCTCCTCTGGGTCCTCCTCTCCGATGATATACAAGGACCCAGTAGCATTTCCCTGAACCCTTTCTTGTGTTCCCCTTAAGCATAGGAACACTACGGTGGCCTTCAATCCCTTGCCTCCAAGGATCTCCTTGATGCCTTTAGCTGATGCTGGACTTTGTGAGTTCAATAGTGTGTTGGACATTGCGCAGGGCATGCAAAGTCCTATTATGCGCAAGTCCTATTATGATTGCTTCGGCCCTAAGTAGTGTGGAGAATCTTGCAAATCATTGCTCCGCCCATCCTTTTGCTCTTACAATCTTACCGCCCCCTCTTCCGCAAATGTCCCTGAGCTTCAGGATGGGTAGAGATTAGGCTGGCCTAGTTCTGTGTGGTTGATATAGAGTGTCTGAAGTTCTGGATTGTGGTTTGTTGATTTTTTTTTGCAATTTTGCTGCTCCTACAATGCCCTTCACTCCATCCTGATGGGCACCGTTTGTCACCCCCTGGTCAGAGACAAAAAGCTGTTAACCTGGAGTCTTGTTATAATAGCACATTCAAGGGTAGATGTAATGAATGTAGGAAACCTCAGGGAGGGAGAGGTCAATCACCCATTTGCAAAATGATTACTTTTTATCTGCCAGACTATATGCTCTCCCCTTCTGGTGAGACCATACCCCCCCAGTTGTACATGATCAGGAACGAACGTCTGTGAACTTAACCAGGGGTCACATTACTTACTTGCATTCCTTGATGGAGGCCTACTTTCTCTGCTGTAACATGGTCCCCTCTCTCCTTGTGTCTGGTGTGGCCTTCCAACCCCATCCCTCCTGTTCAAATCCTTGCAATTACTGTATTACATAGGTTGTCCTTTGAGTGTCTCAATGTGGGCTGGGTGAGTTTGGTACTAGGAGCCACCTATTAGGGAGTACATACGGCGCTTAATTTTCTGGGTTTGGCATACTTCACTTAATATAATTGTTTCTTATGACATCCATTTACCAGCAAATTCCAGTAAAACATCATTTTTGATGGCTGAGTAGTACTCCATTGTATAGATGAACCACATTTTCCTTATCCACTCGACAACTGTTGGACATTTGCGTTGTTTCCATGACTTTGCTATTGTAAACAGTGCTGCTGTGAACATGGTCGTGCTTGTGCTATCGAGGTGAACCTCTGCTGCATGGGAGGTTATTTCCAAAATGGGGGGTTATTTCCTCTTCAGAAGAAAGTCACATTTGTTTTGCAACTTCTGTGGAACATGTCCAGGCATGCCATGCCCTTCACAACTAGCGAGCTGATTGAGGAAGATTCAAACTCCAATGTTGCAGGTGCACGTCAGACCGACAAATGACCTGCAGATATTTAGAGGATGTAACTCTCTTCAGGAGAAAAATCACATTTGTTTTCTGATGTTTCGATCCATGGGAATATATTCAAAAATAGTGAACCAAGTGAGGAAGAATCACATCCACACGATGCAGGGGCACTTCTTTCGGTAAGTACCCTGCAGAGGTTTCGAGGTTTTCAACTCTATCCATTCAGAAGAAAATCGCATTTGTTTTCTGTTGTTTCTATCCAGAATGTTCAGGCATGACATGGCCATAAAAAATAGTGAACCAAGTGAGCAAGCATCACTTTCAAGTGTTTTGTGACGTTTCTATCCACTATGTCCAGACATGCCATATCTTCAATAGTAGTGATCCAACTGAGGAAGAATCACATTCAAATGTTGCAGGGGAACTTCTTAGGTAGAAGTATCCTGCAGATTTTTATAGGTTATAACTCTATCTGTTCAGGAGAAAGTCACACGTGTTTTGTGACTTTTCTGTCCAGTATGTTGATGCATGCCATGGACTTCAAGAACAGTGAACCACGTGAGGAAGAATCACGATCATATGCAGCATGGGCACTTATTTTCGTTATGCATCCTGCAGTTGTTTTGAGGTGTAACTCTCTCTGTTCAGGAGAAAATCATATCTATTTGTTAAGGTTTCCATTGATGACGTTCAAGCATGCCATGATTTTGAAAAAGAGTGATTCAAGTGAGGAAGAGGCAAATTCAAATGTTGCACACGATTGGAGGTTGTAACTCTTTCTGTTCAGGAGAAAATCACACTTATGTTCTGATGTTTCAATCCCGTAGGTTAAGGCACGCTATGATCCAAGTGAGAAAGACTCATATTGACACAATGCAAGTGCACTTCTTTCCGGTAAGTACCCTGCAGAAGGTTCAAGGTTTTCAACTCTATCCGTTCAGGAGAAAATCACATTTGTTTTCTGTCATTTCTATCCAGAATGTTCAGGCATGCCATGACTGTCAAAAATAGTGAACCAAGTGAGCAAGCGTCACTTTCAAATGTTTTGTGATGTTTCTATCCACTATGTTCAGACATGCCATATCTTCAATAGTAGTGATCCAAGTGAGGAAGAATCACATTCGAATGATGCAGGGGAACTTCTTAGCGAGAAGTATCCTGCAGATTTTTATAGGTTGTAACTCTATCTGTTCAGGAGAAAGTCACACGTGTTTTGTGACTTTTCTGTCCAGTATGTTTACACATGCCATGGAATTCAAGAACAGTGAACCACCCTTTCCCTCTCACATTCACCCTAACACTCAGCCTGAACGTCTCTCCTTCACCTTCATTCTCTCAAACTCACCCTTACCTCCTCATGCTCACTTTGTCACCCTCACCTTCCCAACCTCATCCTAAATGAGCCTCTCCCTCTCACCCTCACCTTCATCCTCTGAACCTCACCCTCTCTCTCTCCCTATCACCCTCATCTTCTCCACCTCACTCTCCTTTGCAAACTTTTCACACTCACCTTCACCTCTCTGCCTCACCCTCACCCATTCCCCTCACCCTAACCCTCATCCTCTCCAACTCACCCTAACACTCACACTCTCCACCTCACCCAAACCCGTACCCTAAAACCTCACTCTCACACTCACTCTCACCCTCACTCTCACTTTCACCCCTATCACTCACCCTCACCCTCTCACACTCATGCTCACCCTCACACTCCCAATCACCTTCTCATCCTCACCTTCAGCCTTAGCCTCTCACCCTCACATTCACTGTCACCTTCAAACCCTCACCCTTACCCTATCTACCTCACCCTCACCCTCTCACCTTCACCTGATACCACTCATGCTTTCTCTCACCCTCACCCATCCCCCTCACCCTCAGCAGCCGCCCCTACAGTCAACCCCTAACACTCACACTCACACTCTCACCCTCACCCTCAACCTCAACCTCTACCCTAGTCCTTACCCTCTCCCGCTCAACTTCACCCTCAGACCCACTGCCACACCATATCACTCACCCACTCATTGACCCCTCACCCTCACCCTCACAATTACTGCCTCACCCTCAAACTGACAATCACACCTTCATACTCCACATCACCCTTTCACCCTCGCCCTCTCACTCTCACCCTCGCACCCGCAATCTCACCCTCTCACTCTCACCCTACTTCCATCGCCCTCAAACTCCCCCCTCCCTCTCATACCCTGACCCTCAACCTCCTCCTCACTCCTTCATGTCCACACCCTTACCATCACCCTCTCACCATCAACCTCAACCTCACATTCTAAACCTCACCCACATTCTCACCAAATCACACTCACACTCTCACCCTCACTCTCTCCCTCACAATCTCACCCTCTCACCCTCATCCTGACCCTCTCAACTTCACACTCAACCTCACACTCTCACCCTCACCATTATCCTCATCCTCTCCACCTCTCCCTCCCTCTCACACTCTCCCTCAGACCCATACCCTCACCCACTCACCCTACACTCACTCTAACCCTCTCACACTCATACTCATTCTAACTCTCTCTCGCTCACAATTACCCTCACCACCTCCACCTCACACTCACACTCTCCCTCAGACACGCACACTCACCCAATCACCCACACCCTCACCCAATCACCCTCACCCTCTCATGCCCAACATCATTCTCAACGTCATGCTCACTCTCAGAACTTACCCTCACCCTCATGCTCTCACCCTTCCCTCATCCTCACGCTCTCACCCTCATCAACATTCTCACCCTCACCCTCTCACCCTCATCAACATTCTCAACCTCATGCTTATTCACACACCTCACCCTCACAAGCAAACTCCTCTCCTCACCCTCTCACCATCACCTTTACCCTTTCAATCTCAACCTTACCCTCTCCCAATCATACCCACACTCTCCCCTTCACCCTCAGCTCATTCTCACCCTCTCACATTCACCCTCTCACCTTCACCATCACCATCACCCCTCACCCTCACCCACGTCCCTTCATACTCATGCTCACCCTCCCGTTTCACACTCAGCCACACTCACCCTCCAACTCACCCTCTCCTTTTCACACCCAGTCTCACACATTCCCCCTCCAACACACCCTATCACCCTCACTCTCTCACCCTCCCCTTACTCTCTCATACTCACCTAACACTCTCATAATCACTCTCATCCTCACAGTCTCACCCTCTCATTCACCCTCTCATCCTCACCTTTTCCCTCAACCTCACCCTCATCCTTTCAACCTCATCTGAATCCTCGCCCTCAACCTTTCAAGCTGACCCTCACTCTCTTCCTCACCCTCATAACCTCATCATCACCCTCATACACTCACCCTCTCAATCTCACGCTTACCCACTCACATTCACAATTTCTCCCTCAACCTCACTCTCTCACCCTCACACCCTCACACCTTCGCCTTTGCACCCTCAACCTGGCAATCTCCCTCTCACCCTCACCCTTTCAGCCTCACCCTCCCTCTCAATCTCACCCTCACCATCTCACCCTCCTCCTCCTCCTGTCACCTTCACACTCACCCTCAAGCTCTCACCTTCACTCTCATTTCTTATCCTCACTCAATCATCTTCAACCTCTCATCCTCACACTCTCCATCTCAAATTCACCCTCTTTCCCTCTCTCCCTCACCTTCTCACTCTCGCCCTTATCTTCTCACCCTGACACTGACACTCTCACCCTAAACCTATCACCCCTCACACGCGACTCTCACTCTCACCATCAGCCTCTCCGTATCTCTCTCACCCTCACCTTCACACTATCCCTCACCCTATCACCCTCACCCTCACATTCTCAGACTCACCTTCTCATCTCAGCTTCACCCTCACTCTAACCCTCACCCTCTCTCCCTGACCTTCAACCTCACCCTTACCCTCCCACCTTCACCCTCACTCTCTAACCCTCACCCTCATCACCAACTCTCACCCTCTCACCTTCTCACCCATAATCCCTCACCATCACACTTATACTCTCAACCTTGCCCCTCACACCCTCTCACACTCAAACTCACCCTCACTCTCTCATGCTCACACTCTCCCTCTCACCCTCTCCCTCTCAACCTCACTCTCACATTCACCCTCATCCTCTCACCCTCACCCTCTCACCCTCACCCTCACCATCTTGCCCTCACTGTCACCCTCACACTCATGCTTTAAAACCCTTGTATTTCCACCCTCACCCTCACAATCACCCTCAAGCTCACCCTCTCAACCTTATGCTCACCATCACTTTCTCACCCTGATCCTCACACTCACACAGTCACCTTCACCCTCTCACGCTCACCCTTACCCTTTCACCCTCACCCGTGCACCCTCAAATGCGTCCCTCACACCCTCTCACATACAATTCACCCTCACACTCTTATGCTCACTCTCTCCCTGTCAAACTCACACTCTCCTCCTCACCCTCGCCCTCTCACACTCAACCTCTAACCTCACCCTTATCCTTACCTTCACCCTCACGCACACCCTCTCACCATCCCATTCACCCTCACACTTCACCTTTACACTCACCTCTTACCCTTATTCACTCACCCTGACCCACTCATCCTCACTCTCTTCCTCTCAAATTCACCCTCTTGTCCTCTCCCCCTCTTCTCACACTCACCCTCACATCCTCACCCTCTCACCCTCACCCTCAACCTCTCACCCTCACCCTATCACCTTCATTCACTTTCTCTCACCCTCTCAACCTCACCCTCTCCCATAAACCTCACCCTCTTCCCTTCATCCTCACGCTTTCACCCTCACCATCTCACCATCTAAAGTCACTGCTCACTCTCACCGTCACCCTCACAATCTCACCATCATTGTCACTCTCACATTCATGCTTTCAAACGTCACTCTCACCTTCACTTTCTCCCTCTCACACTGACTCTCACTTTCACATTCTCAATCTTGCCCTTACCCTTACCCTCACCCTCTCACATTCACCCTCACGCTTACTGCCTCATGTGCACCCTCACGCTCACTGTCACACTTCCCCTCTCACACTCACCTTTACATTCTCACTCTCAGCCTCACTTCTCGCCCTCACCTTCACACTCAATCCCTCACCATATCACTCCCTCCATCACCCTCTCAAGCTCTGCCTCTCAACCTCACGCTCATCATCACTCTCTCACTCTGATCCTCACACTCACACTGTCACCCTCACCCTCTCACGCTCACCCTTAACCTTTCACCCTCACCCTTACACCCTCAAACTCGTCCTTCACACTCTCTCACATACAATTCACTCTCACACTCATGCTCACTCTCTCCATGTCAAACTCACATTCTCTCCCTCATCCTCGCCATCTCACACTCAACCTCTAACCTTACCTTTCACCCTCACGCACACCCTCTCACACTCACACTCACTCTTTCACCTTTACACTCACCTCTTACCCTTACTGACTCACCCTCACCCTCTCATCCTCACCCTCTCAACCTCACACTCTCCCATAAACCTCACCCTCTTGCCTTCTCCCTCATGCTTTCTTTTAATATATATATACACATTTTTATTATTATTTCCGCTCATGCAAACTTAATAGGTACACCACTTCCCTCCCTCCCTCATCCTTCCCCCAAACCCATTCATTTCACCCTCACACTTTTACCCTCACCCTCTCATCCTCACCCACACACCCTCAACCTCACACTTACCCTCATCCTTTCACACTCACCCTCTTATCCTCACTCACTCAACCTCAACCTCTCCCTCTCAAATTCACCCTCTCATTCTTTCACCCTCACACCCTCACCCTCACACTCTTAACCTCACTCACTCTCCCTCACCCTCTCAACCTCACCCTCTCCCACTCAACCTCACCCTCTTGCCCTCACTCTCACACTCTCACCCTAACCCTATCACTCTAACCTTCAGCCTCTCTCTCTCACCGTCACCCTCTCTCACTCACCCACTCACCCTCACACTTTCACTCTCAGCCTCACACTCTCGCTCTCACTCCAACACTCTATCCCTCTCCCTATCAACCTCACCCTCACACTCTCAAGCTCACCTTCTCATTCTCAACTTCACCATCACTCTCACTCTCAAACTCTCACCCTGACCATGAAACTCACCCTTACCCTCTCACCCTCATCCTCACCCTCTCACCCTTACCCTTATGCTCTCACCCTCATGCTTACAATCGCAACCTCGCCCTCATCCCTTCTCACACTCAAATTCACCCTCAATCTCTCATGCTCACCTTCTCCCTCTGATTCTTTCTCTCTTGCCTTCACCCTACACTTTCACCTTCGCCCTCTCACCCTCACCCTCTCTCTCTCCCTAACATCCGCATCATCTCCACCTCACCCTCCACCTCAAACTTTCCCATTCACCCTCACACTCACATTCAGCCTCATCCTCACCCTCTCCATCTCACTGTAATACTCACATGCTGCACCTCACCCTTACCCTCATCCTCATACCCTCACTTTCACACTCACCCTGAGCCTCACCTCCTGACACTCACCCTCACCCTCTCACACTCTTATTCACCCTCACAATCATCATCTCTTCTTTACCTTCAGACTCTGCCTCTCACCCTCATATTCTCCATCACCTATTAAACCTCACCCTTACCCTCTCTACCTCACCTTCACCCTCTCACCTTCACTTGATCTCAATCACGCTGTCCCTCACCCTCATCCCATCCCTCTCACCCTCACCCTAATCCTCTCCACCTCACACACACCCTCACACTCTACCCCAGACCCTCACCTTCACGCACTCACACTCACACGAACTCTCTCGCACTCACACTCACTTCACCTTCTCTTGCTCACAATTACCCTCACCACCACTACCTCATCCTCACACTCACATCCTCCCCTAGATCCTCACCCTCACCCAATAACCCTGACCTTCACCCTCTCACCCCAACATCATTCTCAACCTCATGCTCACTCTCAGAATCTCACCCTCACATTCTCACCCTCCTCCTCATGCTCTCACCCTCCCCTCACCCTCACCCTCTCACCCTCATCAACATTCTCAACCTCATGCTTACTCTCAGCATCTCACCATCACAAGCAACCTCCTATGCTCACCTTCTCACCATCACCTTAACCTTTCAACCTCAACCTTAACCTCACCCAATCCTCCTCACACTCTCCTCTTCCCCCTCCCCTTCCCCCTCACCTTCTCACCCTCTCACCCTCACCATCACCTTCACGCCCTCACCCTCACCCATGCTCCTCACACTCTTCCTTACCCTTCCATTTCATACACAGCCTCAAACACTCCCCCTCCACCTCACCCTCACACACTCCTTTTCACACAGCATCACACTCTCACCCTCCACCTCACCCTCACCCTATTACCCTCATCCTGTCCCTCTAACACTCACCAACACCTTATCACCCTCACTTTCTCAACCTCACACTCACCCTCACATACTCATCTTCTCACCCTACCCTCATTCTCTCAACTCTCATCCTCACCTTCTGCCTCAACATCACCCTCATCCTCTCAACCTCAACCTCTCAAGCTGAACCTCACTCTCTTCCTTACCCTCACTCTCACCCTCCCACGCTCTAACCTCACTGTTACCATTACCAGCACCCTCTCACCCTCACCCTCTCATCCTCTCCTTCACCATCTCATGCTCACCATCTCACACTCACCCCCTCACCCTCACCCTAACCCTTACACAATCACCCTCACTCTCAAACCCTCAACCTTCCCTTCACCTTCACTGTCTCATCCTCAAGCTCACACTGTCACACTAACCATCACCCTTTCTTTCACTCTCTCATCCTCAACCTCACCCTTTCCCACTTGTGTTCACCTGAAACCGCTCATGCTCTCTCACACCCTCAACCTCACCCTCTCACACCCTCATCCTCACTTTCTCGCCCTCACCACACCATCTATGTCACCCTCTCAACCTCAACCTTACTCTGACACTCTCACTCTCAACTTCACCTTCACCCTCTCTCCTTGACCTTCTACCCTATCATTTCATCTCCATCTCGCACACCATCAAACATTCCCATTCACCCTCAACCTCACATGTCCCCCTCACCCTCACCCTCTCCCCATAACCCTCACTCTCTCAACCTCACCTTCACCCTCACCCACACCCTCTAATCTTCACACTCAGCCTAACACTCTCCCCCTCCAATTCACCCTCACAGTCTCGCCCTCTCCCTCACACTCACACACACTATCACCCTCACCATCACCTTTTCATAATCAAGCTCACCCTAACCCAGTCTCTCACCCTGTCAACCTCACTGTCACCCTCACACTATCACTATCACCCTCATAATCCCCCCCTCACCGTCACACCCTCAATCTCACCCTCTCACTCTTACCATCATCCACACATCCTCACCCTCAACATAACCCTCACAATCTCCCACTTAGCCTCACCCACACCCCCACCCCTTCACCTTGACCCTCACCCTCATCACCTCATGCAACCTGTAACATTCACACTCACCCGCTCACACTCATACTCACCCTCACTATCTTAACCTCACCTTAACCCTGACACTTGCTCTCTCACATTGACCCTAATCCTCACCCTGAACGTCTTACCTTCACCGTCATTCTTTCACCCTCACATTCACCCTCACCCTGCCTATGGTGTGTGGGATTAGGTTCTGGAATAAATCACGGATGCAAGTGAGAGAGTTAGCATCCTTCTGTATACTTGGCCAGACATGCTGGTCTGGTAAGTAAGGACTGTCCATCTCTCAGCCATTATGTGGTGATGGTGTGGCCAGTTCCTGTAGCCCTGGTGTTGGTGCGTGCTCTCCTGTCAAGCTGGGCTGAGAACTATAACGAGACTGCTATAAGAAAGTAGACTCCTTGGTCCCTTAAGCTGTGTGAAGGTCATTTATAAGCAACCATGCAGGTGAACTGCAAAAATCACTCTCCCCCTCTCCCCCTCATCCTAACTCTGATCCTTTCACTCTCACCCTCACCTTCACGCTCTCACCCTCAAAATCACTCTCTCCCACGAACCCTCAACCTTACCCTAACCCTCTCAGCCTCACCCTCACACTCTTCCATTCCCATTCACCTGCACCCTTTCACCCTCAGCCTCACATTCACCCTCTCACACCCACACCCTTACACTCTCACCCTCACACACTCCATCAAACTCAACCTCACCCTCATAATGACCCCTAATCATCACCCTGAAACTCACACTCACCTTCTCACCCTCACCTCACACCCTCGTCATCTCTCCCTCACCCTCACTCTCTCGCACTCTCCCTCACTGTCTCAACCTTATCTTGACACATTCACCATTACCATCTCACCCTTACCCTCTCTACCTCAACCTTACCCTCACCCTCTCTCCCAACCCTCACCCTCCCTAACTCACCCTCCCCACCTCACCAAAACCCTCACAATCTCCCCTTTCCTCTCACCCTTACACCCTCATCCTCACCCCCTCACCCACACCTTCTTACCCTCATCTGCACAATCACCCTCACCCTTTCTCACTCACCCTAACTCTGACCGTCTCACAATCACCCTCACCTTCTCTCTCTCACCCTTTCCCTCTCTCCCTGCGTATCACCCTCATCTTCTCCACCTCACCTTCCATCTCAAACTTTCCAACTCACCCTCACCTGAACCTGTCCTCTTCACTCTCAACCTGACCCTCTTCCCCTGACCCTAACCCTCATCCTCTCCATATCACTCTCACCTTCAACCCCTCCGCCTCACCCTCATCTCTTCACCCACAACTCACTGTCCCACCCTTACAATTTCCCTCACCCATGCCCGCTCACACTCACTCTGACCTTCTCCTCTTCACACTCAGCCTTACATCCTCCCCCTCCACTTCACCCTCATGCTTTCACCCTCACACTTTCACTCTCATTCTCACCTTCACCCTCTCACACTCTTCCTCAAGCTCACCATCTCAACCTCACCCTCATTCTCTCAGACTCTATCTATCTCCCTCATAATCACTCCCTTCACCCTCACATCCTCAACCTCACACTCTCACACATCACCCACTTACCCTCAACCTCACAATATCTACATACCCTTCACACTCTGCCCCTTAGCTTCACACACACTACCATCCCCTCACCCTCACCACCTTGTGCACTCTGTAAAACTCACACTCACTCTCTCACTTTCATATTCAACCTCACCATCTTACCCCCACCTAATCCTCACCCTGGCCCTCTCATATTCACCCTTCCCCTCACCCTGAACATCTCACCTTCATCATAATTCTCTCACCCTAACCATCACTCTCACCCCCTCACCTTCACCCTCACATTCTCACCCTCACCGGTACCATCGCTCTCTTCCTTTCACCCTCACCTAAATGTTGACCCTCTCACTCTCACACTCACATTCACCATCTCACCCTGACACTCTCTCCGTCCCTATTACCCTCATCTTCTCCTTCTCACCTTCCATCTCAAACATTCTCATTCACCCTCACCCTCAATTATCCCCCTCACCTTCACCTACTTTCCATCATCCGCACCCTGATCCCCATACCATCACCCTGATCCTCACACTCAACTTCTCATCCTCATATTAACCTTCAGCCTCTCACCTTTACACTCTCATCCTCTCCACCTCACCAAAACCCTCACACACTCCCCCTTCTCCTCACTCTTACACATTCACATTCACGCTCACCTTCTCACCCTCACCCTCTCCCACTTACACTCACCCTCGCATTCTCACCCTCAGCCTCCAAACCTCACCCTCACACTCTCCATATCACTGTAACCCTCACACTCTCCACCTCACCCTCAAACCCTCACTTTCATACTCATTCTCACCCTCACAATCATCCTCTCATCCTTACCCTCAGCATCCGCCTCTCACCATTATATTCACGGGCACCTATTAAACCTCACCCTTACCCTCTCTATCTCACATTCACCCTCTCACCTTCACCTGATCACAATCACGCTGTCCTTCACCCTCATGCCATCCCTCTCACCCTCATCCTCTCCACCTCACGCTCACCCTCACACTCTCCCCCAGACCCTCACCCTCACCCACTCACCCTCACCGTCATACGAACTCTCTCACACTCACTCTCACTTCACCTTCTCTTGCTCACAATTACCCTAACCACCACCATCTCACTCTCACACTCATATCCTCCCCCAGATCCTCACCCTCACCCAATAACCCTGACTTTCACCCTCTCACCCCAACATCATTCTCAAACTCATGCTCACTCTCAGAACCTCACCCTCACCTTCTCACCCTCCTCCTCATGCTCTCACCCTCCCCTCACCCTCGCCCTTACATTTACCCTCTCACCCTCATCAATATTATCAACCTCATGCTTACTCTCAGCATCTCACCCTCACAAGCAACCTCTTATGATCACCTTCTCACCATCACCTTAACCCTTTCAACCTCAACCTTAACCTCACCCAATCCTCCTCACACTCTGCCCTTCCCCCTCCACTTCCCCCTGACCTTCTCTCCCTCTCACCCTCACCATCACCTTCACGCCCTCACCCTCACGCACACCCCTCACACTCATCCATACCCTCCCGTTTCACACAGCCTCAAACACTCCCCCTTCACCTCACCCTCACCCTCTCATTTTCACACAGCCTCACACACTCACCCTCCACTTCACCCTCACACTATCACCATCATCCTGTCCCTCTAACTCTCATCCACACCTTATCACCCTCACTTTCTCACCCTCACACTCACCCTCACACGCTCATCATCTCACCCTACCCTCATTCTCTCAACTCTCATCCTCATCTTCTGCCTCAACCTCACCCTCATCCTCCCAACCTCACCCTCTCCCTCACTCAACCTCTCAAGCTGAACGTCACTCTCTTTCTCACCCTCACTCTCACCCTCCCATGCTCTTAACCTCACTCTTACCATTACCAACACCCTCTCACCCTCACCCTCTCACCCTCTCCTTCACCCTGTCATGCTCAACATCTCACACTCAACCCCTTCCCCTCCCCCTAACCCTTAGACTCTCAACCTCACTCTCAAATCCTCAACCTCCCCTCCACCTTCACTGCCTCATTGTCAAACTCACACTCTCACACTAACCATCACCCTTTCTCTCACCCTCTCATCCTCAACCTCACACTCTCCGACTTATGTTCACCTGAAATCTCTCACCCTCAACCTCATCGTCTCACACCCTCAACCTCACCCTTTCACTCTTATCATTCTCAATCTCATTCCTACTCTCACCACCTCACTCTCACCCTAATCCTCTCACCCTCACCCTCAAGTCACCCAATCCACCTCATCCTCTCACCTGCATGTTCACTCTCACCCTCTCATGCTCACTATAACCCTCCCCACATCCCTTCCTCTTCCACTCAATCTCTCGCCCTCGCCTCACCATGACCTCACCCTCATCTTCATTCTCAACCTCATCTTCACTCTCAGTACCTCACCCTCATATACACCATCCTACCCTCACTCGCGCGCACCATCACCCTCACCCTCTCTACCTCACCCTCAACATCACCCAAACCCCCTCACACTCTCACCCTGAACCTCATGCTCATTTTCTCATCCTCACTCTAACACTCACCCTAACCCTCACCCAATAACACTCACGTTCACCCTCTCCAACTGTCCATAACCCTCACACTCGCCACCTCACGCTTACACCATCACCTTCACCCTCACCTTATCACCCTCTCACCCTTACCCTCAACCTCCCACTCATACTCTTACCTTCCCCTCACCCTCACCTCATCCTCATCACCATTATCAACCTCATATTCACTTGCATCACCTCACCCTCACGTACACACTCCTATCCTCAACTCTCACCAGCACCCTCACTCTCTCAACCTCACGCTCTCCATCACGCACTCCCCCTCACACTCTCCTCTTGACCCTCACGATCACACTCTTACCCTAACCCTAACCCTCACCCCCAACCCTCAACCTCATCCTCTCCACCTCACCCTAATCCTCCCCCTCTCACCCTCACACTCTCCATCTCACTCTAATCCTCTCACTCTCCATATCATCCTCCCCCTCACCCCCTCACACACTTACTCACCTTTACCCGCACGATCACCCTGTCATTCTTACACTCACCCTCACACTCTCACCCTCTCACTATCACCTTATTTCACCCTGCCTTCCCCTCACACCCTCAACCTCACCCCCTCAACACAACCCTCACCCTCTCCCCCTTAGCCTCACCAACACCCCCACCCCCTATCCTCACCCGCACCATCTCACACTTTCACGCTCATCCTCACACTCTCACCCACTCACAGGCATCCTCACCCTCTCAACCTCATCTTCTCAACCTCACCTTCTCTGACCGTCTCACTCTCACCCTCACCTTCATCCTTGCACCTTCACCCTCTCTCCCTCCCTATCACCCTCATTTTCTCCTCTTCACCCTCCACTTCAAACTTTCCCATTCACTCTCATCCTCACAGCCTCACCCTCAAACTCTCATATTCACCCTTACCATCGCCCTCAACAACTCATCCTCACACTCACACTCATACTCACCATCTCATGCTCATCCTCATTCATTCAACCTCACTCACTTAACTCAAGCTCACACAGACCCAGTCACACTTACCCTAGTCCTGACCCCAACCTCACAATCTCAACCTCACACTTCACATCCCGGACCCCTCTCCTCGTTCCCCTCAACCTCTCCTCTCCCCATCCTCCTCCATCTCAACTTCACTCTTGCCCTCTCACTCTCAGAATCTCCCTCACTTTCACTCTCTCAAACCCTCTCACCCTCATGCTCACATACTCACCCTCACCCTAAACCTCACACTCTCACCCTCAACCTCTCTGCATTCTCTCACGCTCACCCTCAACCTCACACTCTCAACTTCACCTTACCTTCTCACCCTCACACTCAACCTCTTACTTTCATCCTGACCCTCTCACCCTCACTCTAGACATCATTCTCTCTGCTATACCATCTCCCTGTCACACTCACATCCACCCTCACTCTCACCCTGTCACCTTCACCCTCACACTCTCACCATCACCTTTACCATCTCCCTCTGCCCCTCATACTCTCCCCTTTCCCCTACCACTACCTCTCACTCCACCCTTCATCTTCTCCACCCCCATACCCCTCCCCTCCTTCTTTAAGCTTATCTATATCACTCTCTAAATTCATCACCCCATTCACTCCTCCCTGTCCCTGTCCCCCTCTACTTCTCTATGACCCTCTCACTCTGCTCCCGTCCCCTCCCCATCACATCCCCTATTCATCTCCCCCTCCCCTATCTCTCCCCTCACTCTCACCCTTACCTTCATACCCTCACCCTCACAAACTCACCCTGACCCTCAACCTCTCAGCCTCACTCTCTCACCCTCACACTCACCGTCTCCCCCTCACCCTTGCCTTCATCCTCTCACATTAATCCTCTCAGCCTCAACCTCATCCTCTCTCCCTCACTCTCACACTCTCAACTTCCTCCTCAACCTTACCCTCACTCTCTCATCCTCGCATTCTCCCTCAGCCTCTCACCCTCACCCTCTCACCCTAATCCTCGCTTTCAGCCTCTCACCTACACCCTCTCACCCTCACACTCACATTCATCCTCTCTCCCTCATCCTCACCTTCACACTCACGCTCACTATCACTTTCAACCTCACCCTTTCACACTCACACTCTCCCACACCTTCTCACACTCACATTCACACACACCCTCTCATGCTCAGTCTCACCCTCTCCTTCACCCTCTCAACTTCACACTCCCCATCACTTTGACTCCCACACCCTCACCCTGACACAAACTCTTCCCTTCTCACTCTCACCATCACCCGCTCACCCTCACTCTCTTCATCACACTTTCACCTTCACCCTTACCCTCTGACCCTCGCCCTTCCCCTCACCGTCTCACCATCCCCATCACACGCATTCTCATCCTCTCACCCTCAGCCTGCCTGCACCCTCACCCTCTCATTCTCTCTATCTCACTCTCTCCCTCACCTTCACACTCTCAACATCACCATGACTATCCCCCTCTCACCATTGCACTCATCCTCACCCTCTGGAGCTCCCCCTGACATGCTCACATTCACCCTCACCATCTCACACTCACCCTCACCTTCCCCCTTCCCCTCACGCTCTTTCCCATGCCCTCCTCCTCACCTCTGCCTTCACTTTCTCAGCCTCACCCTCACCCCCTCACCGTCGCCCTCTCACCCTAACCTTCACCATCGCCCTCTCACCCTAACCTTCACCGTGAAACTTAGACCCTCACCCTCTCAACCTCATCCTTACCCTAACTCTATCACCTCACCATAAAACTCTTACCCTCACCCTCTCATCTTCACACTCAGCCTCACAACCTGCCCCTCCACTTTCAACCTCAGCCTCACCACCTTACCTTCAACATCTCACCCTCCCTCTCCCTCTCCCTCTCGCTTTCCCTCTCTCTGCCTCTCAACCTCACCCTCACCCTCCACTCTCCCCTTCACCCTCACATTTACTCGCTCATCCTTACCTTCACCTTCACACCCCCACCCCAACCATTTAACTCACACACTGACCCTCTCTCCCTCACCCTCACTCTCACCAACTCACCCTCTAACCCTCTCACCTTCAAACTCACACTCTCACTCTCACTCTTTAACCTTCAAAGCTGCACCCTCACTGTCACACTCGCTCCCTCACTCTCATCCTGTCCCCCTCACTCTCACCTTCACCCTCAAGATCTCCACCTCACTCTCACTTTCATACTAACCCTCTCACCTTCATAACCTTCCCCATCACTCTCAGTCTCAATCTCTCACCCTCACTCTCTCACCCTCAGCCTTACCGTCTCACCATAATCTTCACCGTCTCCCCGTTCTCCTCACTCACACCACCACACCCTCACCCTCATGTTCTCATTTTCATGTTCACCCTCACACACTCCCCATCTACCTTAACCTCACCCTCTCTTTTTCACTCTGCCTTACACACTCCCTTTCCACCTCAACCTCACCCTCACCCAATCTCTGTAACCCACTCACTCTCACCCTCATTCTCGCACCTTCACTCTCTCACCCCCTCACTATCACCCTAATAATCACATACCCTCACCCTTACACTCTCAACCTCACCCTTTCACCTTCACACCCTCTTCCTCACCCTCAACGTCTCAGCCTCACCTTCCCCATACTGCTCACCCTCTTCGCCACACCCTCTTCCCCACACCCACACCCTAACTCTAACCCACCCTCACCTTCTCAGTCTAACCCTCACACCCTCACCCTCACAATCTCTCCCTAACCCTCACCTTGAAACATAGACCCTCACCCTCACACCCTCATCTTCAACCTCTCATATTCACCCTGCCTCCCTCAACAGCTCATCCTAACACTCACTCATACCCACCGTCTCACGCCCATCCTCACTCACTCGACCTCACTCACTCAACTCAAGCTTACACAGACACTCTCTCACTCACCGTACTCCTCACCGCCTTTCCTTCACCCTCATAATCTCCCCCTCAGACTCCCTCTTCTCCTTCCCTTCAAACACTCCCCTCCCCATCCTCCTCCCCCTCCCCCTCACCCTCTCTCTCTTTTTTTAAATTTTCACTCATCCTAACTTAACAGGTACACCGGTTCCCCCCTCCCTCCAACCCCCTATCACCCTGTGCCCTCTCACCACAACCCACTCACCCTCACCCTCAAGCTCACTCTCTCAACATAACCCTTACCCTCTCCCCCTTAGCACCGCCTACTCCTCCATCTCCTCACTCTAATCCTCACCATCTCATGCACCCTGTAACATTCACACTCATGCTCTCACACTCATACTCCCGCTCACCATCTTACCCTCATGCTAACCCTCACCCTTGCCCTCTGACATTCACCCTAACACTCACCCTGAACGTCTTTCCTTCACCTTCATTCTCTCAACCTCACCCTCACCCCCTCATGCTCATCTTCTCACCCTCACCTTCCCACCCTCATCCTAAATGACCCTCTCCCTCTCACCCTCACCTTTATCCTCTAAAACTCACCCTCTCTCCCTCCCTATCACGCTCATCTTTTCTACCTCACTCTCCATCTCAAACTTTCCCATTCATACTCACCCTCACCTCTCTGCCTCACCCTCACCCTAACCCTCATCCTCTCCAACTCACCCTAACACTCACACTCTCCACCTCACCCAAACCCGTACCCTAAAACATCACTCTCACACTCGCTCTCACTCTCACATTCACCCCATCACTCACCCTCACCCTCTCACACTCATGCTCACCCTCATCCTCACATTAACCCTCTCATCCTCACCTTCAGCCTTAGCCTCTCACCCTCACATTCACTGCCACCTTCAAACCCTAATACTTACCCTATCTACCTCACCCTCACCCTCTCACCTTCACCTGATACCACTCATGCTTTCCCTTACCCTCACCCCATCTCCCTCACACTCACGCCACCACCTCTACACTCAAGCCCTAACCCTCACACTCAGACTCTCACGCTCACCCTCAACCTCAACCTCTACCCTAGTCCTTACCCTCTCACCCTCAGTTTCACCCTCAGACCCACTGCCACACCATATCACTCACCCACTCATTGACCCCTCACCCTCACCCTCACAATTACTGCCTCACCCTCAAACTGACAATCACACCTTCATACTCCACATCACCCTCTCACCCTCGCCCTCTCACTCTCACCCTCTCACCCACAATCTCACCCTCTCACTCTCACCCTACTTCCATCACCCTCAAACTCCCCCTCCCTCTCATACCCTGACCCTCAACCTCCTCCTCACTCCTTCATGTCCACACCCTTACCATCACTCTTTCACCATCAACCTCAACCTGACATTCTAAACCTCACACACATTCTCACCAAATCGCACTCACCCTCTTACCCTCACTCTCTCCCTCACCATCTCACCCTCTCACCCTTACCCTGATGCTCTCAACTTCACCCTCAACCTCACTCTATCCCCCTCACCATCAACCTCATCCTCTCCACCTCTCCCTCCCTCTCACACTCTCCCTCAGACCCATACCTTCACCCACTCACCCTCACACTCACTCTAACCCTCTCACATTCATCCTCATTCTCACTTTCTCTCGCTCACAATTACCCTCACCACCTACACCTCACCCTCACACTCTCCCCCAGACACTCACCCTCACCCAATCACCCTCACCCTCACCCAATCACCCTCACCCTCCCCCTCTCATGCCCAACATCATTCTCAACATCATGCTCACTCTCAGAACTTACCCTCATCCTCTTACTCTCACCCTCACGCTCTCACCCTTCCCTCATCCTCACCCTCTCACCCTCATCAACATTCTCAACCTCATGCTTATTCACAGCACCTCACCCTCACAATCAACCTTTATTCTCACACTCTCACCAACCAACCCTTCAACCTGCAACCTACCGCACCCAATCCTCCTCACATTCTCCCATTCACCATCCCCTTCACCCTCACCCGCTCGCCCTCACCTCTCACCCTCTTCCACACTCACCCTCCACCCACCATCACCATCGAAACCTCACCCTCACCCAGTCCCTTCACACTCAGCTCACCTCCACGTTTCACACTCAGGACGTCTCTCCTCACCACCCCTCCTCTCAACACCTAGCACGTCTCACCAGCCTCCTTTGATCAACGCTCACAATTCCCTCCACACCCGAGCACCCGCACGGTCGCCCGCCCACCCCGCCCCGGACGTCGGGTCACACGACCCGAAAACGCCGGCGACCGCAAGCGCACTCACCCTGCACCCGGCACCCGCACCCGCCAGCCAACCGCCCGCAACCTCAACCGCACCGGGGCAAGCCGCAGCGCAAAGCGTCAGCTCACCGAGGCCTAGAGACCGCAGCGGGCGCACCCGCCTGAACCGCACACACCCGCAGACCGCACCCCCTCAACCGCACGCGACCCACGCACAGCCACAAGCGGGCCCGCAACGCACTGCGCCACCCGCACACCCCATACCTTCACCCTTACATGCCAACCTGGCAACCCCGCTCACCCCACCTCGCAGCCCACGCGCCGCTCCTTCGTCTCACCATTCACCCCCCGCCCCTGCCTGTCACCGTCAAGCACCGTCCCTCGCAACTTCACCTCAACTTCTTACCCTCCACTCAATCATCCTCAACCTCTCATCCTCACGCTCTCCATCTCAAATTCACCCTCTTGCCCTCTCTCCCTCACCTTCTCACTCTCACCCTTACCTTCTCACCCTCACACTGACACTCTCACCCTAAATCTGTCACCCCTCACCCGCGACTCTCACTCCCACCATCATGCTCTCTCTCTCTCATCCTCACCTTCACACTATCCCTCACCCTATCACCCTCACCCTCACCCTCTAAAACTCACCTTTTAATTCTCAACTTCACCCTCACTCTAACCCTCCACCCTCTCTCCCTGACCTTCAACCTCACCCTTACCCTCTCACCCTCACACTCACTCTCTAACCCTCATGCTCATCACCAACTCTCACCCTCTCACCTTCTCACCCATACTCCCTCACCATCACACTTATACTCTCAACCTTGCCCCTCACACCCTCTCACACTCTAACTCACTCTCACTCTCTCATGCTCACCCTCTCCCTCTCAACCTCACTCTCTCACATTCACCCTCACTCTTTCACCCTCATCCTCTCACCCTCACCCTCTCACGCTCACCTGCACCATCTCGCCCAAAGTGTCACCCACACACTCATGCTTTAAAACGTCAGCCTAACTTTACACTTGGCACGCTCAAACGGACCCGCACGTGGCACCCGTCGCACACTGACCCGCACCCTCTCACCCTCACCCTCACACTTACTCTCACCTCACCCTCACCCAAACGCTCTCACGATCACTTATTTACCCTTAGTGTCACCGTCACCCTAACCCTATCTCCCTCACTCTCACCCTCACACTCTCACCCATACCCTCACCCTCTTACCCTCACTCAATCACTTTCACCCTATCGCCCTCACCCTCTCCCTCTCAACCTCACCCTCCCGCCCTCACCCTTACACTCTCACCTGCACGCTTACGATCTCAACCTTGCCCCTTACACCCTCTCACACTCAAATTCAGCCTAAACCTCGCCCTCTCACACTCAACCTCTCAACCTCACCCTCACACTTACCCTTTCACACTCACCCACACCCTCTCTCCCTCACCCTCTCACCATCATCCTCACTGTCTCAAATTCATCCTCTCAGCCGCTCTCCCTCACCTTCTCGCACTGGTCTACACTCTCTCTCAAACCTATCCTCTCACACTCACCCTCATTTCAACATCTCACTCTCACCCTCTCACCATCACTTACCCTCCCTTACCATCTCAATCTCACCCTCTCCCCCTCAAACTTACCCTCTCCCTTTAAACTTCACCTTCTCCCCTTCAACCTCAACATCTTACCCTCACCCTATCACATTCACCATCACCCTCTCACCCTCTCATTCTCAACTTCACACTCACTCTCACCCTCACTTTCTCAACTTGACCTACAACCTTATCCTTACCCTTATCCTCTCACCCTCACCTCAACCTCACCCTTTCACTCTGACCTTCAATCTGACCCTTATCTGCTCACCATCACCCTCACACTCACCCTCTCACCCTCATCCTCACCTTCACATTCCCACCTTCACCTTCATGCTCATGATTTCACCCTCACCTTCAAACTCACCTTCACCCTCTTACAGTCACCCATGCCCTCTCACTCTCACCCTCTCACTCACCCTAATCTTCTCACACTCACTCTCACTTTCACCCTCTCACCCTCACATTCACCTGCACCATCTCACCCTCTCACCCTCACCTTCAAACTCACCCTCACACATTCACCTTAACCTCACACTCACCCTCTCATTCTCCTTGTCACCCTCACCCACACCCTCACGGTGTTACACTCACTTCTCCCTTGCTCTGACCCCCACCCTCACGCTCATCCTCACTCCCTACCATCACCTTCTCGCTCTCACCCCCACCCTAACCCTCTCACCCTCACACTCTCACCCTCACTTTCACTGCTCACCCTCACCCTCTCACCCTCGCACTCACCCTCATCATCTCACCATCACTGTCACCCTCATAGTCATGCTTTAAAACGTCACTCTCACTCTCAACTTCACCCTCTCACACTGACCCTGACTTTCACCTTCTCAATCTTACACTTATCCCTACCCTCACCCTCTTACCCTCATCCTCAACAAAACCATCTCACCCTCACTCTCTCCCTCGCCCTTACTATCTCACCCTCACCCACACTCTCATGCTCAACCTCGCCTTATCATGTTCATTCACTCACCTTGTCTTTCACCTTCACCTTCACCCTTTCACGCTTACCCTCACCCTCTCACTCGCACAATCACCCTCACCCTCTCATTTTCACACTCACCTCTTACCCTCACTCACTCATCCTTATCCTCGCATCCTCACCCTCTCCCTCTCAAATTCACCCTCTCATCCTCTCTCCCTCACCTTCTCACCTTTGCCCTCACCCCGTCACCCTCACATTCACCTTCTCACCCTTACCCTCTCATCCTCATCCTCACCCTTATCTTTCCAATCTCACCCTCACCTGCGCCCTCCCAATCACCCCCACCTCTCACCCACACTCTTCTTCTCACCCTCTTAACTTCCACCTCAACGTCAGCCTTACCCTCAAAATTGCATCCTCACCCTGCCCCTCTCATGTTCACCCTTGCATTTCCACCCTCACCCTCACAATCACGCTCAAGCTCACCCTCTCAAACTCATGCTCACCATCACTCTCTCACCCTGATCCTCACACTCACACTGTCACCCTCACCCTCTCACGCTCACCCTTACCCTTTCACCCTCACCCTTACACCCTCAAACTCATCCCTCGCACCCTCTCACATACAATTCACTGTCACACTCTTATGCTCTCTCCCTGTCCAACTCACCCTCGCCCTCTCACACTCAACCTCTAACCTCACCCTCACCCTTACCTTTCACCTTCACGTACACCCTCTCACCCTCACATTCACCCTCACGTTTTTACCTTTATACTCACCTCTTACCCTCACTCACTCACCCTCACCCACTCATTATCACTCTCTTCCTCTCAAATCACCCTCTCGTCCTCTCCTGCTCTTATCAAACTCACACTCACATCCTCATCCTCTCACCTTCACCCTCAACCTCTTACCCTCACCCTATCACCTTCACTCACTTTCTCTCACCCTCTCAACCTCACCCTCTTCCATAACCCTCACCCTCTTCCCTTCACCCTCACGCTTTCACCCTCACCATCTCACCATCTAACCTCACTGCTCACCCTCATGCTCACCCTCACCATCTCACCATCAATGTCACTCTCACATTCATGCTTTGAAACGTCACTCTCACCTTCACCTTCTCCCTCTCACACTGACTCTCACTTTCACATTCTCAATCTTGCCCTTACCCTTACCCACACCCTCTCACATTCACCCTCACACTTACTGCCTCATGTTCACCCTCATGCTCACTGTCACACTTCCATTCTCACACTCACCTTCACACTCTCACTCTCAGCCTCACTTCTCACCCTCACCTTCACACTCAATCCATCACCCTATCTCTCCCTCCATCACCCTCTCAAGCTCCGCCTCTCAACCTCATGCTCACCATCACTCTCTTACCCTGATTCTCACACTCACACAGTCACCCTCACCCTCTCACGCTCACCCTTACCCTTTCACCCTCACCCTTACACCCTCAAACTCATCCTTCACACCCTCTCACATATAATTGACCCTCACACTCTTATGCTCACCCTCTCCCTGTCAAACTCACATTCTCCCCCTCACCCTCGCCCTCTCACACTCAACCTCTAACCTTACCTTTCACCCTCACGCACACCCTCTCACACTCACATTCACCCTCAAGCTTCACCTTTACACTCACCTCTTACCCTTACTCACTAACCCTCACTCTCTCATCCTCACCTTCTTCCTCTCAAATTCACCCTCTCGCCCTCTCCCCCTCATCTTCTCACCCTCACCCTCACATCCTCACCCTCTCAATCTCACACTCTCCCATAAACCTCATCCTCTTGCCTTTTTATTATTTCCGCTCATACAAACTTAATAGGTACACCAGTTCCCTCCCTCCCTCCTCCTCCCCCTGAACCCCTTCATTTCACCCTCACACTTTCACCCTCACCCTCTCATCCTCACCCACACACTCTCAACCTCACACTCACCCTCATCCTTTCATCCTCACCCTCTTACCCTGACTCACTCAACCTCACCCTCTCCCTCTCAAATTCACCCTCTCATCCTTTCACCCTCACACCCTCACCTTCACACTCAACCTCACTCACTCTCACTCACCCTCTCAACCTCACCCTCTCCCACTCAACCTCACCCTCTTGCCCTTACTCTCATACTCTCACCCTAACCCTATCACTCTAACCCTTCAGTCTGTCTTTCTCACCGTCACCCTCTCTCACTCACCCACTCACCCTCACACTTTCACTCTCAGCCTCACACTCTCGCTCTCACTCCAACAATCTATCCCTCTCCTTATCACCCTCACTCTCACCCTCTCAAGCTCACCTTCTCATTCTCAACTTCACATTCACTCTCACTCTTAACCTCTCACCCTGACCATGAAACTCACCCTTACTCTCTCACCCTCATCCTCACCTTCTCACCCTTACCCTCTCACCCTTACACTCTCACCCTCACCGTTACCACGCACCCTCAACCTCTTACTCTCTCACCCTTACCCTTATGCTCTCATCCTCATGCTTACACTCAAAACCTCGTCCTCACCCCTTCTCACACTCAAATTCACCCTCAATCTCTCATGCTCAGCTTCTCCCTCTGACCCTTTCTCTCTTGCCTTAACCCTCACACTTTCGCCCTCGCCCTCTCACCCTCACACTCTCTCTCCTTAACATCCTCATCATCTCCACCTCACCCTCCATCTCAAACTTTACCATTCACCCTCACACTCACATTCAGCCTCATCCTCACTCAATTCCCATCACCCTAACCCTCACCCTCTCCATCTCACTGTAATACTCACATGCTGCACTTCACCCTTACCCTCATCCTCAAACCCTCACTTTCACACTCACCCTCAGCCTCACATCCTGAAACTCACCCTCACCCTCTCACACTCTTATTCACCCTAACAATCACCATCTCTTCTTTACCCTCAGACTCTGCCTCTCACACTCATATTCTCCATCACCTATTAAACCTCACCCTTAACCTCTCTACCTCACCTTCACCCTCTCACATTCACTTGATCTCAATCACGCTGTCCCTCACCCTCATCCCATCCCTCTCACCCTCACCCTAATCCTCTCCACCTCACACATACCCTCACACTCTACCTCAGACCCTCACCCTCACCCATTCACCCTCACACGAACTCTCTCACACTCACCCTCCCTTCACATTCTCTTGCTCACAATTACCCTAGTCATCACCATCTCACCCTCACACTCACATCCGCCCCCAGATCCTCACCCTCACCCAATAACCCTGACCTTCACCCTCTCACCCCAACATCATTCTCAACCTCATGCTCACTCTCAGAACCTCACCCTCACCTTCTCATCCTCCTCCTCATGCTCTCACCCTCCCCTCACCCTCACCCTCACCCTCTCACCCTCATCAACATTCTCAACCTCATGCTTACTCTCAGCATCTCACCATCACAAGCAACCTCCTATGCTCACTCTCTCACCATCACCTTAACCTTTTCAACCCTCAACCTTAACCTCACCCAATCCTCTTCACACTCTCCTCTTCCCCCTCCCCTTTCCCTTCACCTTCTCACCCTCTCACCCTCACAATCACCTTTATGCCCTCACTCTCACCCACGCCCCTCACACTCATCCTTACCCTTCCATTTCACACACAGCCTCAAACACCCCCTCCACCTTACCCTCACCCTCTCCTTTTCACACAGCCTCACACACTCACCGTCCACCTCACCCTCACCCTATTACCCTCATCCTGTCCCTCTAACACTCACCAACACCTTATCACCCTCACTTTCTCAACCTCACACTCACCCTCACATGCTCATCATCTCACCCTACCCTCATTCTCTCAACTCTCATCCTCACCTTCTATCTCAACCTCACCCTCATCATCTCAACCTCAACCTCTCAAGCTGAACCTCACTCTCTTCCTCATCCACACTCTCACACTCCCACACTCTTAACCTCACTCTTACCATTACCAGCACCCTCTCACCCTCACCCTCTCATTCACCCTCTCATGCTCACCATCTCACACTTACCCCCTCACCCTCACCCTAACCCTTACACTCTCACCCTCACTCTCAAACCCTCAACCTCCCCTTCACCTTCACTGTCTCATCCTCAAGCTCACACTGTCACACTAACCATCACCCTTTTCTTCATTCACTCTCTTATCCTCAACCTCACCCTTTCCACTTGTGTTATACCTGAAACATCTCACCTTCATCACCTCACACCTCTTCACACACCCTCAACCTCACCCTCTCACACTCTTCAACCTCACCTCTCTCACACCCCTCATCCTCACTCCTCTACCCTCACCCTCACACTCTCAACCTCACCCTCTCACACCCTCATTTGAGGGTGAGAGCTGTGAATGTCAGGTGAGAGTGAAAGGATTCAGGTTAGGATGTATGGGGGGAGAGGGTGTGAGCAGTTGGAGTTAGTGTTTTTGCAGTTCACCTGTCAATGGCTTGCTGATAAAATGACCTCACACAGGCTGTAAGAGAAACCAAGGAGTTCTACTTTCTTATAGCAGTCCTTTTTATGAGTTCTCAGTCCAGCTTGACAGGAGAGTGAAGGCACCAAACAACCAGGGCTGCGGGGAAAACTGCTCACACCAATCACCACATAATGGTGAGAGATTGGACCAGTCCTTTACTTACCAACACATTCTGGCCAAGTATACATGAAGGATGCCAACTCTCTCACCCTATTCCTCCGTGATTTATTCCCGAGAACCTATCCCACACACCTAAGGCAGGTGTAGGTGCGAATGTCGAGGGTGAAAGGATAGACGGTTGAAGGTAAGACTGTCCAGGGTGAGGATAAGGTTGTCGCAATGTGAGAGGGCACAGTGTGAGGGTTAGGGTGAGGGTAAGATGGTTGATTGGAGTGCGTATCTGAGTTGAAGCGGTGAGTGTTGTAATGTTACAGGTTGCTTGATGGGTGCGGTGCGGGTGAGGGTCGAGGTTTGGGAGGGTTGTGTTGGGTGTGAGGCTACAAGTGGCTGGAGAGGTGTGAGGGTTAGTTTGATGGGTGAGGATTGTGGTGGATGATGGTAAGACTGAGAGGGTGACGCTGTGAGGTGTGACGGTGGAGGGGGTGATTCATGAGGGTGATATTGGGAGGATCCGTGCTTCAGGGTAACAGTTGAGGTTGCAGAAGGAGTGAGGATGAGTAGGGTTATGTGTGAGCTTGATTATGTACAGTGATGGTTGAGGTGAGAGTGAGGGTGAGTAGTGTGGTGCGTGTGGTTGAGGGAGATGGGCGAGATCTTGAGCGTTGAATTGGAGGGGCGAGTGTAGGTTGAGTGTGAAGATTAGAGGGTGAGCATGAGGGGAGGTTGAGAAGAGTGAGGGTGTGGGAGAGGGTGAGGGTGAGGGGGACACTGAGGTTGAGGGGGACCTGAGGTTGAGGGTGAAGGGGAAGGTGTTTGATGGTGGGGCGAGGTGGAGATAAATATAGGTGAGAGGTCAGGGTGAGAGGGTGAAGGGGAGGTTGAGAGTGAAGAGGGACAGGGTCAGAGTAAGGTTGAGGTTGAGAGTATGATATAGACGGTGTGGTGAGGTGAGAGAGTGAGG
>JALPQD010000878.1:280499-423845 GCA_023101885.1 Typhlomys cinereus
GGGCCCACGCGCGACCCTCGGGCGACCCCGCCGGCCTGACGCCCGTCGGGGGCACCTGGCTGACACGCACCCCGCACCCTGCGACGCAAAACGCACTCGTGCACCGCGCCCGCACCCGTTACCCGCCACCACCCACCCATATGCACCCAAAGCCGCGCGCACCCGCGAACCCGCACACATCAGACTCACAGGGCGCCAGCAAACCTCGACCCGACCCTCCCCCTCGCCCTGGCACTCTCAGTCAAAGCAGCCCCGCAAGCGCACGGCTAGCACCCAAACTATCATTCTGTCCTCATACTCCAAACTTTCAGCCCTCATCCTTTCACGCACCACCTCCGACCGCTACGTGTCGCACCATCAACCCTACACGAGCCCACCTCAAACCATTCTCGTACCCAATCTTTCTCTGGCTCTCCCATGGGGGACCAATCAATGTCACACTCTCAACTCACATACACCCCTCACTCTTGCAACACCCTCACACTCTAACCTCATCTAACCTCCCATATAACCACACCCACTCTTCCCCTACCCTTTACACCTTCACCTTCCCCTACCCTTACACCCCTACATTACCTCACCCTCCCACCTGACCCGTCAACATCTCGTCCACTCAACTTGGCACCCTCGCCCTATGCTCTCATCCTAACTCATCTCTCAACCGTTTTCTCAGTCTAATTCACCTACCCTCATGCTCATCCTCCCACCCTCACCCTCAAACAGTTCACCCAATTAACCTCACCCCTCTCATATGTCACCCTCACCTCACCCTTCTCTAGCACAATTACCCCCTCGCACTCTCTACACACTTTCACCCCTCCCATTTCCTCACCCTCTTCACCCTCATCCACATTTCTCAAACCTCATGCTTTACTCTCAGCAACCTGACCTCAAAAGCAACCTATCTTACCCCTTCACCGGTCACCATTAACCCTAAACTAAACATCACCGGACACCAATCCTCCCACTCTCCCTTTACCCTCCACCCTCACATAACCTCATTTCCTCTCATGCTCTCCTTCTCATCCTCACGCTTACCCGCCCACTGTACCGTCATGTCCACCTTTACCTTTACCTTTCACGCATTCCTTCTCGTCTGCCACTCTACTCACCCTCACCTTCTCACACTTACCCTCCACCATCACGGTGGCCACCCTCAACCTCACCCATGTCCTCACTGTCACCCTCACCTCTCCTTTCACCTCAGTTCACACACTACCCCTACCACCTGACCCTCCACCTATATCACCCTCACCCTCTCACACTCCACAGTCAACTGCACCCCACCAGCCCCTATGTACCGTACGCTCACCCTCCCCGCTCTCTCACCCACTCGCAACATCACCTTCACCCTCACCCTCTCACTAACACCCTAATAATTACCCTCCCCTCCCTGTCACACCCTCCAACCCCACTCCCTCACCCTCACCCTCTCACCTTCACCATCACCCTTTCACCCTCACACCCTCACTCTCAAACTCACAATCTCACCTTCACCCTCTCCTTGTCCCTACTCCTCATGCTTTTCCCATGCTCTCCTCCTCACTCCAACCCTCACCTCTCAGCCTCACCTTCGCCCCCTTATCATCACCTCACAGTCTCCCCCTAACCCTCATTCTCAAACATAGACCCTCACCCTCACCCTCACAGCCTCACACTCAACCTCTCATATTTACCGTAACCATCGCCCTCAACAACTCATCCTCACACTCACACTCATACTCACCATCTCATGGTCATCCTCATTCATTCAACCTCACTCACTTAACTCAAGCTCACACAGACCCACTCACACTTACCCTAGTCTTCACCCTCTCTTCTTCAACCTCACAATCTCAACCTCACACTCCACATCCCGGACCCCTCTCCTCTTTCCCCTCAACCTCTCCTCTCCCCATCCTCCTCCACCTCAACTTCACTCTTGCCCTCTCACTCTCAGAATCTCCCTCACTTTCACTCTCTCAAACCCTCTCGCCCTCATGCTCACATACTCACACTCACCCTAAACCTCACACTCTCACCCTCATCCTCTCTTCATTCTCTCATGCTCCCCTCAACCTCACACTCTCAACTTCACCTTACCCTCTCACCCTCACACTCACCCTCTTACTTTCACCCTGACCCTCACACCCTCACTCTAGACATCATCCTCTCTGCTATACCATCTCCCTGTCACACTCACCTCCACACTCACTCTCACCCTGTCACCTTCACCCTCACACTCTCACCATCACCTTTACCATCTCCCTCTGTCCCTCCTACTCTCCCCTTCCCCCTACCACTACCTCACTCCTCCCTTCATCCTCTCCACCTCCCCATACTCCTTTCCTCCTTCTTTCCCCCTATCTATATCACTCTCCCAATTCATCACCCCATTCACTCCTTCCTGTCTCCGTCCCCTTCTACTTCACAGTGACCCTTTCACTCTGCTCTCTTCCACTCCCCATCACATCCCCTCCTCATCTACCCCTCCCCTAACCCTCCTTTCACTCTCACCCTTGCTCTCATACCCTCACAACCTCACACTGACCCTCACCCTCTCACCCTCAGCCTCACTCTCTCACCCTCACACTCCCCCTCTCTCCCCCTTGCCTTCATCCGCTCACATTAACCCTCTCAGCCTCAACCTCATCCTCTTCCCTCTCTCACACTCTCAACTTCCCCCTCAACCTTACCCTCACTCTCTCATCCTCACATTCTCCCTCAGCCTCTGACCCTCACCCTCTCACTCTCATCCTCGCTTTCAGCCTCTCACCTACAACCTCTCATGCTTACCCTCACCCTCATCCTCTCTCCATCATCCTCACATTCACACTCTCAGGCTCACTCTCACTCTCAACCTCACCCTTTCACCCTCACCCTCATCCTTACCCTCACCCTCTCACCCACACTCTCCACACCTTCTCATATCACCTTCACTCACACACTCTCATGCTCAGCCTCACCCTCTCCT
This sequence comes from Typhlomys cinereus, assembly GCA_023101885.1. Lineage (NCBI taxonomy): Eukaryota > Metazoa > Chordata > Mammalia > Rodentia > Platacanthomyidae > Typhlomys > Typhlomys cinereus. Next base: position 283,453 of record JALPQD010000878.1, read on the forward strand.
TCACCCTCTCAACTTCACTCTCCCCATCACTTTGACCCCCACACCCTCACCCTGACACCACCCTTCCATTCTCACTCTCACCATCACCTGCTCACCCTCACCCTCATCATCACACTTTCACCCTTACCCTTACCCTCTCACCCTCGCCATTGCCCTCACACTCTCACCCCCCATCACACTCACTCTCATCCTCTCACCCTCAGCCTGACCGCACTCTCACCCTCTCATTCTCACTATCTCACCCTCTCCCTCACCTTCACACTCTCAGCATCACCATGACTATCCCCCTCACACTCATCCTCACCCTCTGGAGCTCCACATGACATGCTCATATTCACCCTCACGATCTCACACTCACCCTCACATTCCCCCTACCCCTAACGCTCCTTCCCATGTCCTCCTCCTCACCTCTACCCTCACTTCCTCAGCCTCACTCTCACCCCCTCACCTTTGCCCTCTCACCCTAACCTTTACCTTGAAACGTAGACCCTCACCCTCACGCTCTCATCTTTCAACCTCAGCCTCACCGCCTCACCTTCAACATCTCACCCTCCCTCTCCCTCTCCCTCTCCCTTTCCCTCTATCTGCCTCTCAACCTCACCCTCCACTCTCCCCCTCACCCACACCTTTACTCGCTCATCCTTACCTTCACCTTCACACCCTCACCCCAACCATTTAACTCACACACTGACTCTCGCTCCCTCCCCCTCACCGAATCACCCTCTAACCTTCTCAACTTCACCCTCACAATCTCACCCTCACCCTTTAACTTTCAAATCTCATGCACCCTCACTGTCACACTCTCTCACTCACTCTCATCCTGTCCCCCTCACTCTCACCTTCACCCTCAAGATCTCCATCTTACTTTCACCCTCACACTAACCCTCTCACCTTCATACTTAACCTCACCCTCTCACCTTCCCCATCACTCTCAGTCTCAACCTCTCACCCTCATCCTCACTCTCTCACCCTCAGCCTTACTGTCTCAACATAATCTTCACCATCTCCCCCTTCTCCTCACCCACACCACCACACCCTCACATTCACGTTCTCCTTTTCACGTTCACCTTCACACACTCCCCATCTACCTTAACCTCACCCTTTCCTTTTTACTCTGCCTTACACACTCCCTCTCCACCTCACCCTCACCCTCACACAATCTCTGTAACCAACTCACTCTCACCCTCTCTCTCACCTTCACTCTCTCACCCTCTCACTATCACCATATTGCTCACCTCTTCCCCACACCCCTTCCCCACACCCTCCTCCTCACCCCCACCCTCACATTCTCAGTCTAACCCTCACACCCTCACCCTCACAATCTCTCCCTAACCCTCACTTTGAAACATACACACTCACCCTCACACTCCCACCCTCATCCCCAACCTCTCATATTCACTTTGCCTCCCTGAACACTCACTCATACCCACGGTCTCATGCCCGTCCTCACTCACTCGACCTCACTCACTCACTCAAGCTCACACAGACACTCTAACACCGTAGTCCTCACCTTCTCTCCTTCATCCTCACAATCTCCCCATCAGACGCCCTCTTCTCCTTCCCTTCAACCACTCCCCTCCCCATCCTTCTCCCCCTCACCCTCACCCTATCTCTCTCTCTCTTATTTTTTTTTGGAAGGAGCGAGCTGACATTTTTTAAAAAATATTTTTATTATTATTTTCGCTCATAAAAACTTAATAGGTACACCGGTTACCTCCTTCCCTCCTCCTACCTCCAAACCTCCTGCTCCCCCTCCCCTCACCCCTCCCTCCCCATCCCCCAGTGCCTCCTGCCCCAATTCCCAGAGAGTCCTATAATGGGCATCCCGGACTCTCCTCTGGGCCCTCCTCTCCGATGACGTACAAGGACCCAGTGGCATTTCCCTGAACCCTTTCCTGTGTTCCCCTTAAGCATAGGAACACTGCTGTGGCTGTCAATCCCTTGCCTCCAAGGATCTTGGTGCCTTTAGTAGATGCTAGACTTTGTGAGGTCAATAGTGTGTTAGACATTGCGCCGGGCATGCAATGTTCAATTATGATTTCTTCGGCCCTAACTTGTGTAGAGTATCTTGCAAATCATTGCTCCTCCCATCCTTTTGCTCTTACACTCTTACCGCCCCCTCTTCCGCGAATGTCCCTGAGCTTCAGGATGGGGAGAGATAGTCTGGCCTAGTTCTAGGTGGTTGATATAGAGTCTCTGAAGTTCTGGATAGTGGTTTGTTGATTTTCTTTTGCAGTTTTGTTGCTCCTGCAATGCCCTTCACTCCATCGTGATGGGCACTGTATGTCACCCCCTGGCCAGAGACAAAAAGCTGTTAAACTGGAGTCTTATTATAAGAGCACATTCAAGGGTAGATGTAATACTTATACCCAAAAGTGGGATCGCAGGGTCACATGGCATTTGGCAATGGGAGGGGTCAATCACCCATTTGCAAAATGGTTACTTTTTAATCTGCTGGACTATATGCCCTCCCCTTCTGGTGAGTTCATACCCCCTTAGTTGTAAATGATCAGGAACGAATGTCTGTGAAATTAACCAGGTGCCACATTACTTTCTTGCAGTCCTTGATGGAGGCCTATTTTCTCTACTGTAACATGGTCTCTCCTTGTTTCTGGTGTGGCCCTCCAACCCCATCCCTCCTGTTCATAATCCTTGCAATTACTGTAGGTAATACATAGATTTACCTATGAGTGTCTCAAGGTGGGCTGGGTGGGTTTGGAACTAGGAGCCACCTATTAGGGAGTACATACGACTCTTAATTTTCTGGATCTGGGATACTTCACTTAATATAATTGTTTCTAATGACATCCATTTCCCAGCAAATTCCAGTAATCCACATTTTCCTTATCCACTCATCAACTGTTGGACGTTTGGGCTGATTCCATGACTTTGCTATTGTAAACAGTGCTGCTATGAACATGGTCGTGCTTGTGCTATCGAGGTGAACCTCTGCTGTATGGGGGGTTATTCCCAAAAGTAGAATAGCAGGGTCATATGGCATTTCGATCTATAATTTCTTTAAGAATCTCCCGACGGCTTGCCAGAGTGACTGTATGAGCCTGCATTCCCACCAGCAATGTAGCAGAGTTCCCCTCTCTTCACATCCTCTCCAGCATTTGTTGTTTGTATTGTGGATTTTTGCCATCCTGACAGGGATGAGAAGATATCTCAGGGAACATTTGATTTGCATTTCCCTGATGGCTAAAGAAGTGGAGCATTTTTAAAGATATTTGTTAGACATTTTAATTTCATCCCTGGTAAAATTTCTTTTAAGATCCAGTGCCCATTTTTTAATTGGGCCATTGGTATAGCATTGAATTTGTATATTGCCTTTGGTAGGATGGTCATTTTACGATGTTCATTCTGCCAATCCAGGATCATGGGAGGTCTTTCCATGTTCTGGTATCTTCTGCTATTTCTTTCTTTAGGGTTTTAAAGTTTTCATTGTAAAGGTCTTTTACCACCTTGGTTAGGTTTATACCAAGGTATTTCATTTTTTTAGGGGCTATAGTAAATGGGATTGTTTCTCTCAAGGCTTTTTCACTTCTTTCATTCTGGGCATATAGGAAGGCCTCTGATTTTTGCCCATTTATTTTGTATCCTGCCACCCTGCTGAACTTCTCAATTAGTTCCAGGAGCTTCCTGGTGGAGTTTTTGGGATCACTCAGGTATAAGATCATGTCATCTGCAAATAGGGATAGCTTAACTTCTTCCTTGCCGATTTGAGTCCCTCATGTCCCTTTCTTGTCTTATGGCTTCAGCTAAGACTTCAAGTACAACATTGAATACAAGTGGTGAGAGTGGACAGCCTTGTCTAGTTCCTGGTCGAAGTGGGAATGCTTCCAATTGTTCCCCATTGAGCATAATCTTTGCTGTGGGCTTGTTGTATACAGCTTTTATTATATTGATAAAGTTCCTTCCATTCCTACTGTCTCTAGCGTTTTGATCATAAAAGGCTGTTGGATCTCATCAAAAGCTTTTTCTGCATCTATCGAGAGTATCATGTGGTCTTGGACTTCGGACTGGTTTACATGATGAATTACATTTGCTGATTTGTGTATGTTGAACCAACCTTGTGTGCCGGGGATGAAGCCTACTTGGTCCCCGTGAATGATCTTTTTAATGTGTTTTTGTTTCTGATTTGCTAAGACTTTGTTGAGAATCTTTGCATCTGTGTTCATCAGAGAGATCGGCCTATAGTTTTCTTTTTTAAGTGAATCTTTATTAGGTTTTGGGATTAAAACGATATTAGCTTCATAGAAGGAATTTGGTAGTGTTCCTTCCTTTGCTATTTGATGGAACAGTTTAAGGCGTATTGGTGTTATTAACTCCTAAATGTCTGATAGAACTCTGTGCTGAATCCATCTGGTCAGGACATTTTTTGGTGGGAAGATTCGATGATTACTTCCTCAATTTCCTTATATTGTTATAGGACTACTTAAATAATTCACAACTTCCTCATTCAATTTAGGTAGTTGTATTACTTGGAAATTCATCCTTCTCTTTTGTGTTGTCAACTTCACGAGTATAAGTTTTTGAAATATGATGTTATAATTCTCTGGATTTCTTGGGTATCAGTAGTGATAACTCCATGTTCATTTCTAATTTTGTTAAATTGGGTTTTCTCTCTCTTGCTTTTGGTTAATTTAGCTAGGGGTGTCAATCTTATTGATTTTTTTCAAAGAACCAGCTTTTTGACTGGTTGATTTTTTTCTATCCTTTCTTAATCTCGATTTCAGATATTTCTCCCCTATTTGCTAATCTCCTCTTTCTACTACGTTGGGATCAGATTGCTCTAGTTTCTCTAAAGCTTTAAGCTGCATTGTTAAGTTGTTTATTTCTGATGTTTCCATTTTTTGATGTAGGCATTAAGAGCTATGAACTTACCTCTTAGAACAGCTTTCATTGTTTGCCCAGAGATTTTGGTAAGTTGTATTTTCATTAACATTCACTTTAGGAAATCTTGATTTCCTGTTTATTTCTTTCTGAATCCAGTTCTCATTCAGCACTCATATTGTTAAGTTCAGGAGTTAGTGTATTTTCTGTCGTTTGATGTGTTGTGGATGTCCAGCTTTAGGCCGTGGTGGTCTGATAGGGCACAGGTTAGAATTTCAACTTTCTGTTTATGTGTAGATTATTTTGTGGCCCCATATGTGATCTTTTTGGAGAAAGTTCCGTGTGCTGCTGAGAAAAATGTGTATTCTTGTGTGTGTGGATGAAAAGTTCGATAGAGATCTGTAAGGTCCATTTCTTTCAGGGTTTGATTAAGTTCCAAGTGTCTCTGTTAAGCTTTTGACCTGTTGATCTATCCCATGTTGAGAGGGGGTGTTGAGTCCCCAGGAATTATTTTGGGGGTTGATTTCTCGCTTTAGTGCTGTAGGGTTTTCTTAATGAATGTGGGAGGGGCCCGTATTGGGTGCATAGATGTTCAGTATTGTGTGTCTTCCTGGTGAATTACCTGTGAGTAAATGTAGTATCCATCCGTGTCTCTTATAATTTTCTTTGGTTTGAAGTCCACTTTGTCTGATAGCATAATGGCTACCCATGCCTGTTTTCTGCTTCCATTTGTTTGTAGAATTGTTGACCAGCCTTTTATTTTTAGGGCATGCCTATCTTTTGTGGTGAGATGGGTTTCCTGAAGGCAGCAGATCGATGGATTGTGATTTTTAATCCAAATTTGTAATCTGTTTCTCTGATCGGTGAGTTAATTCCATTAACATTTAGTGTTTAATGGAGAAACTATTTTTAATTCCAGACATTTATTATGTTGTTAGTTTTTTATAAGTATATTGCTTCGCTTTTAATGGGTTTATACTTGCCTTCTGTTCTCCTGGATTAGCCTTTTTTTTGTTCAAGCTTGAGCATCATTTCCAGCATTTTTTGAAGGCCTGTTTTGGTGGACATGTATCCCTTCAAGTTTTCTTTGTGCTGGAAGATTTTTCTTCCTCGATCATGACAGATAGTTTTGCAGGGTAAATCAGCCTGGGTTGACATTTTTGCTCATTTAATACTTGAAGTATGTCCCTCCAAGCTCTTCTTGCTTTTACTGTTTCGACTGAGAAGTCATTTGTTATTTTAATAGGTTTGCTTAAAAGTGACTTGTTTTTCTCCCTTGAAGCTCTCAGCACCCTTTCTTTATCTTGATGTGGAGTGTTTTAACTTTATTTGCCGTGGCGAGCTTCTGTTTTGGTCATATCTGTTTGGGGTGTGGAATGCCTCTTTTTATGGGCCTCTCTTTTTTAGATGAGGAAAGTTTTCTTTGATGATCGTTTGAAAAATTTCCTCAGGGGTGGTATTTTGAGATTCTTGCTCTGGTATTCCATGAATACGCATGTTACGCTTCTTCACAGTGTCCCATATCTCTTGGATATTTCTCTAAATTATCTTTTTGGCTTTAACAACCTCTTCCATTGATCTGGTTAGTACTCCCACTTTATCTTCAAGGTCTGAAATTCTGTTTTCTGCTTCATTAGTTCTGCTGAAAAGACTCTCTGTGGAGTTCTGGGTTGAAGATAACTTGTCTTGTAGCTCAGTTTTAAACTCTGCTTGAGTCTGTTTTAACTGCTCTATGCCAGTTTTTTGTTTCTTGCACTGTTTTTCTCAACTCCTTCAAGTGTCTATTGTGTTCCTCTTCAAAGCAATTGATTCGATTATGTAATTCCTCCCGTATTTTCCTTTTTCATAGTTTGAACATGTTAATGATCATTTTTTGAAATTCGTTATCCTGGGTCAGGCTTTCATGGCCATTCTCCGTGGATTTGTTCTGGTTGGAGTCTAACATTATAGGATTAATTCCTTCAGTGGGAGATTTGTTTACTTGAGTGTTACTTCTCATGGATTTGCACTTTGATTTTGGCATTGTCGTTTTAACTCTTAAGATCTTCTTTCAATTTCTGTGCGTTTTTCACTAAACTGAATTATTTGGCCTGGGGTTCTGGGGGTCGGCAGGGACGGAGCTTACTTAGGTCGAGGTGAGTCCAGGCTAGACCAGGGGCATCCCGGGTGTTGGAGTGGGGGAAGGAAGGATGGGGCATTTGGGGGCTATTTAACCTGGGGGAGCTGGGGTGGGCCGGGCGCAGAGGGGGTGTCCTCCTCCCAGGCCCTGCTCGGCTCCGGCTGGATGGTTGGAGGAGCTAGGTCCCTTGGGCTGCCTGGGGTTCTGGGGGTGGGCGGGGGCGGAGCTTACCTAGGTCGCGGTGAGACCCGGCTGAACCGCCCGCGCCATCCGGGTGGCGGAGTGGGGGAATGGAGCTCTCTCTTTTTTTTAATTTCACTCATACAAACTTAACAGGTACACCATGTCTCCCCTCCCTCCAACTCCATATCCCCCTGTGCCCCCTTCCCCCTTTCATCCCCATCCACCAGTGCCTCCCCTTCCCATCCCAGGAGCATCCTTTAATGTGCATGCCAAACTCTCTTCTGGGTCCTCCTCTCCGATGAGGTGCAAGGACCCAGTGGCATATCACAGAACCCTTTCCTGTGTTCCCGTTAAGCATAGGAACACTACTGTGGGTGTCAATCCCTTGCCTCCCAGGATCCTAGTGCTTTTAGCAAATGCTAGACTTTGTGGGGTCAATAATGTTCAACCTCACCCTCTCATTCTCACCACCACCCACTCACCTTCACCCTCAAGCTCACTCTCTCAACATAATCCACACCCTCTCCCCCTTAGCGCCGCCTACACCCCCATCTCCTCACCCTAATCCTCACCACCTCATGCACCCTGGAACATTCACAGTCATGCTCTCACACTCATACTCTCCTCACCATCTTACCCTCATGCTAACCCTCACCCTTGCCCTCTCACATTCACCCTAACACTCACCCTGAACATCTCTCCTTCACCTTCATTCTCTCACCCTCACCCTCACCCCCTCATGTTCACCTTCTCACCCTCTCACCCTCATCCTAAATGACCCTCTTCCTCTCACCCTCACCTTCATCCTCTAAACCTCCCTTCTCTTCCTCCCTATCAACCTCATCTTCTCCACCTCACCCTCCATCTCAAACTTTCCCATTCACACTCACACTCACCTCTCTGCCTCACCCTCACCCTAACCCTCATCCACTCCAACTCACCCTATCCCTCACACTCTCCACCTCACCAAACCCGTACCCTAAAACCTCACTCTCACAATCATTCTCACCCCCACTCTCACCTTCACCCCCTATCACTCACCCTCACCCTCTCACACTCATGCTCACCCTCACCCTTACAATCACCCTTTCTTTCTCACCCTAAGCCTTAGCCTCTCACCCTCACATTCACTGTCACCTTCGAATCCTCACACTTGCCCTATTTACCTCACCCTCACCTTCTCACCTTCACCTGATTTCCCTCATGCTTTCCCTCACCCTCATACCATCCCCCTCACCCTCACATCGCCACCCCTACACTCAACCCCTAACCCTCACACTCACACTCTCACCCTCACCCTCAACCTCTACCCTAGTCCTTACCCTCTCACCCTCAGCTTCACCCTCAGACCCACTGCCACACCCTCTCACTCACCCACTCATTGACCCCTCACACTCACCCTCACAATTACTGCCTTACCCTCAATCTGACAATCACACCTTCATACTCCACATCAGCCTCTCGCCCTTGCCCTCTCACCCTCACCCTCTCACCTGCAATCTTACCCTCTCACTCTCCCCCTACTTCCATCACTCTCAAACTCCCCCTCCCTCTCATATCCTGACCCTAAACCTCCTCCTCACTCTCCCCTCAAGCCCACACCCTTACCATCACCTTCTCACCATAAACCTCAACCTCACATTCTAAACCTCACCCACATTCTCACCAAATCACACTCATCCTCTTACCCTCACTCTCTCCCTCACCATCTCACCTTCTCACTCTCACCCTAACCCTCTCAACTTCACTCTCAACCTCACTCTCTCCCCCTCACCATCACCCTCATCCTCTCCACCTCTCCCTCCCTCTCACACTGTCCCTCAGACCCATACCCTCACCTACTCACCCACTCACCCTCACACTCATGCTAACCCTCTCACACTCATCCTCATTCTCACCCTCTCTCGCTCACAATTACCCTTACCACCTCCACTTCAACCTCACCCTCACACTCTCCCCCAGACAATCACCCTCACCCAATCACCCTCACCCTCACCCAATCACCCTCACGCTCACCCTCTCATGCCCAACATCATTATCAACATCATGCTCACTCTCAGAACTTACCTTCACCCTCTTACTCTCACCCTCACACTCTCACCCTTCCCTCATCCTCACCCTCTCACCCTCATCAACATTCTCAACCTCATGCTTATTCACAGCCCCTCACTCTTACAAGCAACCTCCTATGCTCACCCTCTCACCATCACCTTAACCCTTTCAACCTCAACCTTACCCTCACCCAATCCTCCTCACACTCTCCCCTTCACCATCCCCTTCACCCTCATGCTCTCACCCTCACCTTCTCACCCTCTCACACTCACCCTCTCACCTTCACCATCACCATCAAACCCTCAACCTCATCCACGTCCCTTCACACTCACGCTCACCCTCTCATTTCACACTCAGCCACACTCACCCTCCACCTCACCCTCTCCTTTTCACACTCAGCCTCACACATTCCCCCTCCACCACACCCTATCATCCTCACTCTCTCACTCTCACCCTCACCCTTAATCTCTCACCCTCACCCTAACACTCTCACGCTCACCCTCACCCTCACACCTTCACCCTCTCAACCTCACCCTCATCCTCACATTCTCCCTCAACCTCACCCTCATCCTCTCAACCTCATCTGAATCCTCGCCCTCAACCTCTCAAGCTGACCCTCACTCTCTTCCTCACCCTCATAACCTTACCATCACCCTCATACTCTCACCCTCTCAACCTCACGCTTACCCACTCACATTCACAATCTCTCCCTCAACTTCACTCTCTCACCCTCACACCCTCACACCTTCACACTTGCACCCTCAATCTGGCAATCTCCCTCTCACCCTCACCCTCTCAGCCTCACCCTTGCCCTCACTTTCACACATACCTTCACCCTCATACTCCTACCCACAGCCTCAACCTCACAGTCTCACCTGCTCACCCTAACCCTCTCACCCTCACCCACTCACACTCATTCTCTCTCCCTCACCGTCACTCTCTCACCCTGACACTCACCCTCACACGCTCACCCTCACCCTCTCACCCTCATTCTCTCACCCTCATCCTCATGCTCTTACTCTCATCCTTACCCTCATCATGTAAGCCTCACCCTAACTCCCACTCTCACGCACAACCTCACCTTCTCACCCTCACATTCACCGTTCAGGTGAAGGACAGGGAGGAATGAACGGGGAGATCGATTGGGAGAGGGATAGAGGTAGGGGGAAAGAGGGAAAGGAAGGGGAGATGGAGGGGAAGTGGATGAGGGGAGGAATCAACAGTAGGGGTCGGGAGAATGGGACAGGGTGAGGGGGAGAGTTAGAGGGTAAAGGTGATGGTGAAGATGTGAGAGTGAAGGTGAGAGGGTGAGAGTGAGCGTGAGGGTGTGACAGGGAGATGGTTTAGCAGACAGAATTACATCTAGAGTGAGGGTGAGAGGGACAGGGTGAGGGCAAGAGGTTGAGTGTGAGGGTGAGTGTGTGTGGTGAGGATAAGAGTGTGAAGGTGAGGGCATGAGGGTGAGGGTGAGGGGTGAGGGTGAGAGGCTGAGAGTGGGGTTTGAGTGAGTGTGACAGGGAGATTGTATAGTAGAGAGGATGATGTCTAGCGTGAGGTTTAGAGGGTCAGGGTGAGTGTAAGAGTTTGAGAGTGTGAGAGTGAGAGCATGAGGTAAGGGTGAGAGTGAGAGGGTCAGAGTTAGGTTGAGGGTGAGAGGGTGAGGATGAGTGTGAATGCCAGAGGGTGAGGGTGAGGGAGAGAGAGTGAGGGTGTGGGATAGAGGGTGGAGGTGAGGGCCAGAAGGTAAATGTAAGGGGAAGAGGGTAAAAGTGAGGTTGAGGTAGAGAGTGTGAGGGTGAGGTGGAGACCATGAGGGTGAATGTGAGGGTGATGGGGAAAGGAAGGAAGTGAGGGTGAGAGTGTGACAGTGAGGGTGAAGGTGATTGTGAAGTTAAAGTGTGAGAGAGCATGAGAATGAGACTGTGAGGATGAGTGTGAAGGTGAGAGGGTGAGAGAGTGCGGGTGTGGGTCAGGGAGAGAAGTCAGTGTGTGGGTTAAAGGGTTGGGATGAGGGTGTAAAGGTGAAGGTAAGTATGAGTGGGTAAAGGTAAGGGTGAGGGGGAGAGTGTGAGAGTGAAAGGGTTATGGTGAGTATGAGGGTGAGAAGGTGAATGTGAGGGTCAAGGTGATGATGAGCGGGTCATGGAGAAGGTGATGTTGAGAGCATGAGGATGAGGGTGAGGAAGAGAGGGTGACAGTAAGTGTGAGGCTGAGGGTTAGAGGATGATGTTGAGGGTGAGCGTGAGAGGATGAAGGCCAAGGTAAGGTTTATGGTGAGAGGGTGAGGTTGAAGGTGAGAGGGTGAGGGTTAGGGTTAAGGTGAGTATGTGAGCGTGAGGGTGAGGGTGAAAAGGTGATGGTGAGGGCGAGAGATTATGGGTGAGGTTGAGGGGGAGGAGGAGGTGGATGGGAGAGGTTGAGGGGAAGGGTGAGAGGAAAGGGTCCAGAGAGGGGGAGAGTAAGGGGGAGATTGTGAGGGTGAAGGAGAGAGGGTGAGGACTAGGGTGACTGTGAAATGGTCAGTGTGAGCATGAGGATGAGTGAATGAGGATGAGTGTGAGACTGGGAGTATGAGTGTGAGTGTGAGGATGAGTTGTTGAGGGTGATGGGTAGGGTTAATATGAGAGGTTGAGGGTGAGGCAGTGAGGGTGAGGGTCTAAGTTTGAGGGTGAGGGTCAGGGGGAGAGTGTGAGGGAGAGGGGAAGGAGGCAAGGTGAGGCTGAGTAGGTGAGGGTGTGGGTAGGGGGATGGCATGAGGAAGAGCATGAAGGGTAGGGGGAAGGTGAGGGTGAAAGGGACAGCGTGAGGGTGAGGGTGACATGGAGAGGCTGAGGGTGGTGAGTAAAGGATGAGAGTGAGGGTGAGCGTGAGAGTGTGACAGTGAAGGTGAAGGTGATGGCGAAGTTTAAAGGGTGAGGGTTAGGATGAGAGTGAGAGTGTGAGGGGGAGGGGGAGTGTGTGTGGGTGAGACAGTGTGGGTGAGGGTCAGGGAGAGGGGGTCAGTGTGTGGGTTAAAGGGTTGGGGTGAGGGTGTAAAGGTGTAGGTAAGTGTGAGCTGGTAATGGTGAGGGTGAGGGGGAAGGTGTGAGGGTGATGGTAAGTGTGCGAGGGTGATGGTGAGTTTGAGAGGGTAAGGGAGAGAGTGAGAGGTTGAGTGTTAGTGTGAGAGGGTTAGGGTGAGTATGAAGGTGAGAAGGTGATTGTGAGGGTCAAGGTGATGGTGAGTGGTTCAGGTAGAAGATGAGTTTGAGAGCATGAGGATGACTATGAGGGTAAGGGTGAGGATGAGAGGGTGATGGTAAGTATGAAGCTGAGGATGAGAGGGTAAGGTTGAGGGTAAGGGTGAGAGGATGAATGTGAATGTAAGGTTTATGGTGAGAGGGCGAGGGTTAGAGTTCAGGTGAGTATGTGAGCGTGAGGGTGTGGGTGAGAGAGTGAGGGTTACGGACATGGGGAGGGACAGAGGGTAAGGGTGATGTTAAGGGGGAGGAGGAGGTGGATGCGAGAGGTTGAGGGGAAGCGGGAGAGGGGCGGGGGGAGAGTGAGCGGGAGATTGTGAAAGTGAAGGAAAGTGGGTGAGGATTAGGGTGAGTGTGAGATGGTCAGTGTGAGCGTGAGGTTGAGTGAGTAAGGATGAGTGTGAGACAGGGAATATGAGTGTGAGTGTGAGGATGAGTAGTTGAGGGTGATGGTTAGGGTGAATATGAGAGGTTGAGGGTGAATGAGTGAGGGTGAGAGTGAGGGTCTGTTTTGAGGGTGAGGGTTAGGGGGAGAGGGTGAGGGTGAGTGAGCTAGGCTGAGGCTGAGAAGTTGAGGGTGTGGGTGAGGAGGATGGCATGGGGAAGAGCATGAGGGGTAGGGGGAAAGTTGAGGGTGAGAGGGTAGGGTGAGCATGAGAAGGTGAGGGTGAGAGGGAAAAGTCTAGGTTGAGGGTGAGAGGATGAGGGTGAAGTTGTGAGTGTGTATGAGGGTGAGAGAGTGAAGTTGAGAGAGAGATTGTTAGCGTGCGTGGGTAAGGGTGATATTGAAAGGGTAAGGGAGAGGGTGAGAGAGTGAGAGTGAAGGAGAGATAGTGAGGGTATAAGGGTGAAAGTGAGCATGAGGGTGAGAAGGTGTGTATGAGGGTAAGGGTGATGGTGAGGTGATCAGGGTGAGGGTGAGGTTGAGAGGGTGAAGTAGATGGTGTGGGTGAGGGTGAGAGAGTGAGAATGAGGGTGTGAGAGGGTGAGGGTGAGAATGTGCATGTGAATGTGAGTGGGAGAGGGTGAGAGTGAAAGTGAGAGGGTGAGGGTGAGAGGGTAAGGGTGAAGTTCAGGGGAGGAAGATCAGGAAGGGAGAGGTTGAGGGGAAGGAAACGGGTCTGGGTAAAGGGTAGAGTGAGGGAAAATTGTGAGGGCGAAGGAGAGAGGGTGAAGACTAGGCTGAGTGTGAGAGGGTCAGTGTGAGCTTGAGTCGAGTGAGTAAGGTTGAGAGTGAGAATGAATGTGAGATGAGGGTGAGGGTGTGAGGATGAGGGTCTAAGTTTGAGGGTGAGGGTGAGGGTTAGGGGGAGAGTATGAGGGTGAGGGTGACTGGGTGAGGGTTAGGCTGAGATTACAGTGCGGGTGAGGAGGAGGGCATGGGGAAAAGAGTGAGGGGGAAGTTGATGGTGAGGGTGAGGGTGTGATGGTGAAAGGGTGCTAGTAAAGGTGAGAGGGTGATGGTGAGAGTGAGAGGGTGAGGTTAAGGTTGTGAGGGTGAGGGGAGGGTGATTATGAGGGTGATAGTGAGAGGGTGAGAGGGTGAGGGTGAGTATAGGCATGAGAAGGTGAGGGTGAGAGTGAGAGAGTGAGGTTGATAGGGTGTGGGTGAGGGTAAGGTGGAGAGGGTGAGTGTGAAGCAGTAAGAGTGAGGTTGATGTGGAAGGGGAGTGTGTGAGTCTAAGTGTGAAAAGGGGAGGGTGAGTGTGAGGGGACGTGGGTGAGGGTGAGAGAGGGATGGTTATGGTGAAGGTGAGAGGTTGAGTGTGAGAGTGTGAGGGTGAGGGTGAGATAAGGAGGGTGAGGGTGAAGGTGATTGTGGAGGTTAAAGAGTGAGCATGAGGGTGACAGTGAGGGTGAGTGTGACAGGGTGAGTGTGAGAGAAAGGGTGAGAGGCTTAGGGTGAGCTTGAGGGTAAGGTTTAGAGGCTGAGAGGGTGAGGGTGAATGTGAGGGTGAAGGGGAGAGTGCAAGTTACAGTGAGGTGGAGAGGGTGTGTGTGAGGGTGAGGGGAAGAGGGTGAGGGTGAGGTGAAGAGGGTGAGGGTGAGAGGGTAAGGGTGAGGGTGAGAATGTGAGGGTGAGTATGACAGTGTGATTGTCAGGGTGAGTGTGAAGAGGTCGATGAGTGGGTGAGGGAAAGGGTGAGGTGGTGGGTGTGAGCATGAAGCTGAAGGTGAGAGGGTGAGTGGTTGAGGTTGAGGGTGAGAGTGTGAGGGTGAGGGTGAGAGGGATGGAGTGAGGGTGTGGGATAGCATAAGTGTGAGCATGAGGGTTAAGGGAAGAGTGTGAGGGAGATTGGGTAACGATGAGGGTTAGGATGAAAGGGTTAAGGTGATGGTGAGAGGGCTAGGGTAATAGTGTTCTCATGAGGGTGAGGTGTTGAGAGTAAGCATGAGGTTGAGAAAGTTCATGAAGGTGAGAACGTGAGAAGGTTTGGGTGAGGGTGAGAGTGTGAGATTGAGGGTGAGTCAGAGGTGGTAAGGATAATTGTGAGTGTGAAAGTGTGAGAGTGAAGATGAAGGTGAGAAGGTGAGGTTGATTGGGTGACAGTGAGGGTGAGGGTGAGAGGGTGAGCGTGAGGTGTTGAGAGTGAGAATGAGATTGAGAATGATGATGAGGATGAGAGGGTGAGATTGTGAGGGTGAGTTTCAGTGAGAGAGGGTGAGGGTGAGAGGGCGAGGGTGAATGTGAGGATGTAAGGAGAGGGGCAGAGGAAGAGTATGAGGGTTTTGGTGAGGTAGAGAGAATGAGAGTGAGGGATGAATGGTGATGGTTAGGGTGAGTATGAGAGTGTGAGGATGAGGGTCTGGGGAGAATGTGAGGAAGATTAGGTTACAGTGAGGTTGAGTTTGAGAGTGTGAGGGTGTTGGTGAGAGAGATAGGGTAGGAGTGTGCATGTGAGGGTGAGGTGCTGAGAGTGAATATGAGGTTGAGAATGATGATGAGGGTAAGAGGGTGAGGGTGAGTGGGTGAGTGTGAGGTTCTGAGGGAGTGTATGAGGATGAGGTAGAGGTGGAGGGGTTGAGGGTAATTGTGAGTGTGAAAGCATGAGAGTAAGGGTGATGGTGAGAGTGTTAGTGTGAGGGTGAGGGTGAGTAGGTGAGGGTGAGGTTCTGGGTGAGAGTGTGAGGGTGAGGTGAAGAGGATGAGGATGATAGTGAGGGGGAGAGAGTAAGGGTGATGGTGAAGTTGAGAGGGTGAGGGTGAGGGGGTAAGGGTTAGAGGGTGAGATGGTGAGGGTGAGGGGGATGAGATGGGGTGAGGGTGAGTGTGAATGTTCCAGATGGAGGGCGAGATGGAGAAGATGGGTTGATAGGGAGGGAGAGAGGGTAAGACTGACAATCCTTACTTGGGAGACCAGCATGTCTGGCCAAGTACATAGAAGGATGCCAACTCTCACCCTCTCTCCATGATTTATTCCAGGACCTAATCCCACCCACCTTAGGCTGGGCCTTTCCCATCAGCTAGACCATCTCTTGCATGTTTGCTCTGGGCTTAACTCAACCACTAATTCTCTACAAATGTGCCCAGAGCTCAAAGCCTCCACAGTCAGGCTGACACCCACACCTTGTCAACTTGACACAAAACGTAACCTTCAATCTTTGCCCCACAGATGTTAAAAAGTTATCTTAAAAATATAAATACATTTCAGTTTAACCAGATGTCTTATTACTTACTTGCAATCTTTGATGGTGGCCTATTTCCTCTGCTGTGAGAGCCAAGGCCAGTGCAGGAGCAGCAAAACTGAAAAAAAATCAACAAACCATAATTCAAAAGATCAGAAACTCTACATCAACCACCTGGAACCAGGCCAGCCTATTGTCTTCCCATCCTAAAGCTCAGGGAAATTTGTGGAAGAGGGGGTGGTAAGAATGTCAGAGCCTAAAGAGGGGGAGGAGCAACGATATGCAAGATACTCCATACAAGTTAGGGCCGAAGCAATCATAATAGGGCTTTGCATGTCCAACACACTATTGACCCCACAAAGTCTAACATTTGCCAACTTTTAACGTGCTGACGCTGGAAAAGCCTCTTTTCTAGGCAGCTAAACTTGCAAAGGGCAAGAAACAGCTTTAACTTGGGCTTTCGGCCCCTGAAGGAATCTGGGTTTTCAAGCCATGAACTGGCCATCTGGTGGTTTTCACTTTTCCACCGTCCCTGTGCAAATTATTAAGTTTTCCTTCACTGATATTCACTTCTCCAACAGCAGCAGATATTCTGCCACTTGCTCTTTCCAGATTCAGAATATCAGTTAAAAGTTGGCTCAGGGGGCTGGAGAGGTGACTCAGGGGTAAGCCTCTGCCTTTCAGGAAGGAGGTCCTGAGTTCGGATCCTAGACCCCACGTTTAGACGCCCTGTGAATCCCAGAGCAGAGTAAACAAGGAGGAGGCGGTCCATGGTGGTTTCCGAATTCGCCTGTGGTTCTACACACACATATACACACACACACATACACACGCACAATTGAATAAATAATAAAAACGTTTAAAAAAAAAAGTTGGCACAGCTGAAGCTCCAATGGACTAAGAAGCTACATTTCAACCTCGCTTCAGAATCTGGCAGCGTCCCTCAGGTGATACTGGTTTTGGTGTATTACTTAAGGGTTCCTGGAGAGCAGCAAAAGCTTGGCACCAAGTGGCAGGCGTAGAGTTCCTGCGAGGGAAGCAAAGCTTATAGCTGCAGAGGAATCCAGAGTACTTTTGGAGATGCCACAACCATGGGATGTATGTTGAGGACAACCGACTGTGAGTGGAGTCAATCTGGTTCAGAGGAACTCTGCTTTTACAACTTCAAGCTGCAAATAGGCACTGGGAATGCCTAGAATCTTGGAGCCACCCTACCTACGTGATGAGCAAGAGGAGATGGACATTGAAGTAAAGGATGTGGTATTTAATTTGCTGGACTTTGATCTTAAGTTAATGTTCTCTTATTATATTAAGATGCTTCTGTTTTAATGTTTTATCTGTTTTAAAATAACTTACTCTAATTTAAGATTCCTAAAGTTAAGAAACTTTGAACTTTTAAAATGTTGGGATTGAAGTTTTAAGGAGAGAATATTTTAGAATTGTCCATTTTTTGATATTTTTATGCTTTTTTATTTTTTCCACTCATAAAAAGTTGATAAGTAGCCCATTCCTCTTCCTCCTTCCTCCAATCCCTGAACACCCCCCTGCTCCCTTCCCTTTCATTACCCCCTTTATCCCATTCTAGCAGCCAGCCTCCTTCCTGTACCATCCGTCAATGTGTCTGTCAAACTTCCCTCTGAGTCCTCCTCTCTGATGAGGTGTAAGGACTCAGTAGCATTGCCTAGAGCTCTTTTTTGTGTTCCCCTTTAGTATAGGAACACTATTGTGGCTATTAATTCCTTGCCTCTAAGGATCCTAGTGCCTGTGATCCATACTAGATTTTGGGGGTTCAATGATATGTTGGTCATTGCACAGGACATGCAAAGTCCTATTTTGATTACTTTGGCCCTAACTTGTATGGATTATCTTGCATATCGTTGCTCCTCCCCCTCTTTAGGCTCTGACATTCTTACCGCCCCCTCTTCCACAAATTTCCCTGAGCTTCAGGATGGGAAGAGAATAGGCTGGCCTTGTTCCAGGTGGTTGATGTAGAATTTCTGATCTTTTCAATTATGAAAGATGGTTTGTTGATTATGGTTTGTTGATTTTTTTTTCAGTTTTGCTGCTCCTGTACTGCCCTTGGCTCCTACAGCAGAGGAAATAGGCCACCATCAAAGATTGCAAGTAAGTAACAAGACATCTGGTTAAGCTAAAATGCATTTATATTTTTAAGATAACCTGTGGGGCAAAGATTGAACGTTACAGTTTAAAAGTGCTATATTTTTTTTACAAAGTAAATTTTTATTAAGTTGCTAATTTTTTTTCCAATTTGTTTATAACCAGAAAGATCTTTCTAAATAATGTAGTCCTCAAATTCTTCATCATTATAATTTGTCTGCATTGCTTCATGATATTTGTTAACTTGAGTCCTTAGTCTATGTAATATTCACTGTTGTAAATATTTTCTCTTTTATTTTTTTGCTTAGTATTTCTTGATTTTATATATTTATATGGTGTTTGCATATTTATATAGTATTTAGTAACGATATCATCACGTATAACATATAAATCATCATTGGCATTAGTTGGTACTTGCTTATTTTACTTTGCTTTCAATATCTTTTCATGCCATTATCCCAGAGGTGTTTCCTCCACCCTATTAACACTTGTTTAGACTGCTTTTTAATATCACTGAACTCTCTCTCATTCAGTCTCACTTTCTTTTTCCCTCTCTTTCTTTCCTTCTTTCCTAAAACTCTGTCCTCCTTTTTCTTTCCCTTCTCTCTTTTTCGTCATTCTTCCACCTATTCCTCCCTCTCCCCCTCTTTCCCTCCCTCCCTGTTGTGGTCTCCACCTTTTACAAATGGGATGGTACAAGAAAGCCCTGAACAGATGTCAACATCTTGATTTTTTTTAACAGAATATCATCTAAAACCTAGGAAATACACTTCTGCTTATCAAGAACCATTCAGCCACAGCTCATCTGTTATGTCTGAAGTGCACAGAGATAGCATACAAGACCAGTGGAGAGTGTTCCAGTGACAATGTGGGACGAAGTGAAAAAACCAAGCACTCCCTGATTGATCCTGATTGATAACCATTAGAGTCTCAGAAGAATTACTAAAATTTATGTACTTTTGCAATCATTAAGTATGTCTGTGTTTGGAGATTTCAAAGGAAAGTGAAGACGACTGAGTTCCACACTCAACATGGCCACCGTTGAGATAGCATATTAGGTGCTGTAAGAACCAAGGAACTGAGTAGGCCTGGCAAGTCTGGAGGACTACATGTGGATCATACCACAGAATTCAAAGAATTGAAAAGTTCTCGAGCATAGTAGAGCATTAACCTTCTTACCGTAATACTCACCCTAACCCTCTCGCCCTCACCCTCAACCTCACACCCTCTCCCTTATACGCTCAAACTCACCATTACCCTAGCCTGGTTACCCTTCCCTTCACACTCACCCGCACCTTGCCTTGTTACAATTACCTTCACCTTTACATCCTCACCCCAACCCTTTAACCCACACACTGACCTCCTCTCCCTGGCCCATACCCTCACTGTCTCACCCTCTCACCCACATCCTCACACTCTCACTCTCATGCTCACCCTCACCCTAACCCTTTAAACTTTACCATCATCTTCACCCTCTCTCTCATCCTCTCCCAATCACCCTAACCTTCACCTGCAGGCTCTCCACATCACCCTCACCGTCACACTCTACCCCTCCCCTCAACTTTAACTGCTCGCCCTTACATTCACCTAAAGGCCCTGACCCCCACCCTCTAACCCACACCCTCACTCTCTCTCCTCACCCACACCCTCTCTCCTTCACACTCACACTCACCCTCTCAACCTCACCCTAACTCTGGTCCTTTCACTCTCATGCTCGCCTTCACCCTCTCACCCTCACCCTCTCTCCATCCCTATCACCCTCATCTTCTCTACCTTCCACTCCATCTCAAACTTTCCTATTCACCCTCACCCTTACCCATCCCCCTCACACTCCCCCTTACCTACTCACATTTACCTGCACCCTCTCACACTCAGCCTCACAATCACCCTATCGAATCTTCACCCTCACTCTCTGACCCTCACCCACACAATCATCCTCACCTGCTCAACCTCACCCTCACATTGACCTCTCACCATCATTCTGACCCTCACACTCACCTTCTCTCCCTCATGCTCACTCTCACACTTACACCATCAGCATCTTTCCCTCACCCTCACTCTCTCACCCTCTCCCTCACGCTCTCACCCTCACACTTACCATCACCCTCTAACCCTCACACTCACCCTGTCACACTCACCCTCACCCTCACGGTCACCCTGTAACCCTCACACTCACCCTCTCACACTCATCCTTCACCCTCATCCTCAATTTCACTCTCTCCCATACCCTCTCCCTCACTCTCTCAGCCTCTCACTCTCAGCCTCTCTCCCTCTCTCACACCCTCTCAGACTGAGCCTCACCCTCTCACCCTCACCCTCTCCCTCACTCTCTCAGCCTCTCACTCTCAGCCTCTCTCCCTCCCTCACACCCTCTCAGACTGAGCCTCACCCTCTCACCCTCACCCTCTCCCTCACTCTCTCAGCCTCTCACTCTCAGCCTCTCTCCCTCTCTCACACCCTCTCAGACTGAGCCTCACCCTCTCAGCATCACCCTCTCTGCTTCACCCTCACCCTGCGCTCACCCTTGCACCCTCATCATCACCCTCACCATCCCTCTACCTTCACCCACTCAGCCTCTCAAACTCACCCTGACCATCACCCTCACCCTCTCACCCTCACCCTCGTACTCACCTTCACAAGCTCACACAACTGTCACCATCGCCATCCCCCTCACCCTCTCACTATTACCCTCACCCACTCACCCTCACTTGCTCACTCTCACTTTCAGCCTCACCAGAACCCTCTCACCCTGATGCTAACCCTCACACTCTCACACATTCAGCTCTCACCCTCACTTTCACCCTCTCCCGCTCACCCTCTTACCCTCATCCTCTCACCCCCACTCTCCCCCTCACCTTCTCACTCTTACCCTCGTCTTCACCCTCTCAACTTCAAGCTCACCCTCTCCAACACTCACATTCACATATACCCTCTCGTTCACATATACCTTCTCAGCCTCAGCCTCAGCCTCACCCTCACTCTCTCACCCTCAAACTCACTGTCATCCTCACACGCTCAACTTCATCCTCTCCCTGATATGCTATCACCCTGACCCTAACACTTTACCTTCTCAATTCACCCGTACCCTGCTCACCCTTCACCCTTTCACACTCACCCTCAACTTTCTCACCCCGCTCCCTCCACCAATCTCACCCTCACTCTCTCACCTTTACCCTCACCCTCTCACTCTCACTCTTTCACCCTCACCCTGGCCTTCACACCTCTCCCCAATCACCCTAACCATATCTCTGTCACCCTCTCCCTTCACCCTCCCCCATTTCCCCTTCCCTTCCCACTTCCAATCTTCCCTTCCCACTCCACCTTACCTCCTCCCCCCACCCTAACCCTCTCACTCTCACCTTCACCTTCAGCCTTGCCTCTTCACCTTCACCCTCAGTCACTCACCCTCACCCTCATCCTCACACATCACCCTCACCATCTCATTCTCAACCTCACCCTTAGTCACCCCTTTCCCCTTCACGCTTACCCTCTAACTCTCACCCTTACTCTCTCATCATCACTCTCACCTTCACCCACTGACCCTCACACTCATCCTCTCACCCTCATCATCATTATAAACCTCACCTTCACTCACACCCTCTTACCCTCACTCTCACCCTCCTACCTTCCTCTTCACTTTCGCCATTTAACATTCACCATAACTTTCATCTTCACTGTCTCACTGTCACGCTAACCCTCATCCTCTCCCTCTCCACCTCACCTTCACCATCACCCTCTCCACCTCACCCTCACATTAATCCACTCACCCAGATCCTCACTTTTACGCCATCACCCTCACTCTCTAACCCATACCATCAAAATCCCACCGTCAAACTCACCCTCACCCACGTCCCCTAACCCTCACCCTCACACCCTCCCCGTCCACCTCACCTTCACCCTCGCACTCTCACCCTCACCCTCTCACACTCTTGCTCACCCTCACCCTCATTCAAACCCTCTCAACCTCACCCTCACCCTCTCACTATCACCCTCATAATAACCCTACCCTCACTTTCACAGCCTCATCCTCGCCCTCTCAACACCAAATTCACCCTCTCACTCTCACTCCCTCACCCTCATACTCACCCTCACATTGACCATCAAGGTCTCATCCTCACCTTGACAGTCACCTCTTCACCCTCACTCTCATACTCACCCTCTTACCCTCACCCACATCCTCCTCTCACCCTCACCCTCTCACTCTCACCTTCACCCTCTCACCCTCACCTTCTCACCCACCCTATCACCCTCACTTACACCTCACTCCCGATCTCAAACTTTCCCATTCACCTTCACCCTCACATGGTCCCCTCATGCTCACCCACTCCCCTCACCCTAACCCTCATCCTCACCCTCTCACATTCTTACTCATCCTCACATTCAAAATCACCTCTCATCCTTACCCTCACCCTCAGCCTCTCACCCTCACACTCACCATCGTGCTCTAATCCTCACCCTCATCATCTGCCCCTCACCATCACCCATTCCCACTCTCCCTCACCCTCACACACACTCACGTTCACCCTCACCCTCTCACCCTTTTAGTGCCTCACTTCACCCTCACCCTCTGAACCTCACCCTCACACTCAATGTCTCAAGCTCACCCTATCCCTCTCATGCTCTGCCTCACCTCATCCTCACGTCTTCACCCACACCCTCAATGACTCACCCTAATCCTCTCACCCTCAACCTAACCCTCACTCACACCATCATCCTCTCACCTTCACCCTCAAATTCATCCTCTCACCCTCACCCTCTCCTCCACACTCTCACCCTCTTCACCTCACCCTCGAACTCTTCACCTCACCCTCACCCTCACCATTACCTTCTCACCCACATTCTTATCCTCACCCACTCACACTCACCCTCACCCTAACCCTCTCACCCTCACCTTACCCTCTTTCTTCACCTTAACCCTCACCCTCATCCTCGCACTCACATTCTCCCCCTCACCCAGACCCTTACCTGCTCACCATTACCTTCATGTTCACGCCCTGACCCCCATGTTCTAACCCACACCCTCACCCTAGCTCCCTCACCCTCACATGCACAATCTCACCCCCTCACCCTCACCCTCTCAGACACTCACATTCACCCTCACCTTCTCCTTTTCACACTCAGCCTCACACACTACCCCTCCACCTCACCTTCACCCTCAAACCCTCACCCTCTCATTCTCACCTTCACCCTCATCCACACCCTATGTCCCTCACTCTCTAACTTTCAACCTCACACTCACCCTCTCACTCTTACTCTCACCCTCACCCTCACTCTCACCCTCCCAACATCACCCTTACCTTCTCACCATCTCAATATCACCCTAACAATCACCCTCCCCACACCCTCACACCCTCAACCTCACCCTCTCACCATCACCCTCTCACCTTCAACATCAGCCTTTCACCCTCACACCCCCACCCTCACCCTCATAATCTCACCCTCACCCTCACACTCACATTCCCCCTACACTTCACGCTTTTCCCTACGCTCTTCTCCTGACCCCAACCCTCACCTTCTCAGCTTCACACTCACCCTCTCACCTCACAGTCAACTTCACCCTCTCACCCTCATCATCACTCTAATCCTCACCCTCTCACACTCACCTTCATCCTTTCAACTTCACCCTCAACCTCACTCTTTTAACTCACCATCACCTTTATACTCTCCATCTCACCCTCACCCTCACACTTTCCCCCAGACCATCATCCTCACACACTCACCCTCACCTCATGCTCTCTCTCACTATTACCTTCACTCCATCCAGCTCACCCTCACACTCACACTCTCCCCCAGACCCTCACCCTCACCCACTCACCCTCACTCTCATGCTCTCTCTCACAATTACCACTCACCCTCACCCTCTCACCCCAACATCATTCTCATCCTCATCCTCACTCTCACACACACCCTCCTACCCTCACCCTCTCACCATCACCCTCACACTCTCAATCTCAACCTCACCATCACGTAGTCTCCCTCACATTCTCCCCTGACACTCATGCTCACACTCTCATGCTCATCCTAACCCTCACACTCACTTTCTCCACCTCACCAAAACACTCACACTCTCCCCCTCCCCCTTACACATTCACCCTCTCAGCCTCTCTCGCTGACCCTCACCCTCAAAATCTCACCCTCTCACCCGCTCACCCTCATCATCTTTTTCAACCTCATTCTCACTCTCAGCACTTCACCCCCACAGTCACCCAATCAACCTCACTCTCACCCTTTCATGCTCACAATTTCCCTCACCACCTCCACGTCATCCTCACCCTCACCCTCTCACCCTCATCAATATTCTTAACCTCATGTTTACTCTCAGCACCTCACCCTCACAAGCAACCTCCTATGCTCACTATCTCACCATCACCTTAACCCTTTCAACCTCAACTTCACCGTCACTTAATCCTCCTCACACTCTCCCCGTCACCCTCACACCCTCACATTCAACCTCACACTCTCACCCTAACCTTCTCACCCTCTCACACTTACTCTCACCATGACCCTCACGATCACATTCAACCTTTACCATCACCTTCATTCTCATGCTATCTCACTTCCATCTTCACACTCTCACCATCACCATCCCACCCTCACCCTCACTCAAGTCCCCTCACCCTCACCCTCTAATTTTCACACTCAGCTTCACACACTACCCCTCCATCTCACCCTCACCCTCAAACCCTCACCCTCTCACTCACACCTACACCCTCAACCACATCCTATCAACCTTACTCTCACTCTCACCCTCACCCTCTTACTCTCTTATTCTTACTCTTACTCTCACTCTTACCCTCACCCTCACTCTCACCCTCTCAACATAATCCTTACCCTCTCACTAGCACCCTAATAATCACCTTCCCCTCACCATTACACCCTCAACCTCATCCTCTCATCTTCACCATCACCTTTCATCCTCACACCCTCACACTCACCCTCATATTCCCACTACACCTCATGTTATTCCCCATGCTCTCCTCCTCACTCCAACCCTCACCCTCTCACCCTCACACTTTCACCCTCACACTCATGCTCTCACCTCATCCTCGCACGCACCATCTAAGCCTCACCCTCACTCTCACATGCAACTTCACAATCTTACCCTCACCCTTAAGCTTACCCTCTCAACCTCACCCTTTCCCTCACCCTCTCACACTCACGTTCACCCTCTCACCCTCACCCTCATCCTTTCCTTCTCAAGCTCACTCTCACCCTCACCCTGAACCCCTCACACTCACTCTGACATTCATCTTCCTCACTCTCAGTCAACTTCACCTGCTCACCCTCACCCTTTCACCCTCATCTACATAATAATCCTCTCAACCTCACCCTCTACTTCACCCTCACCCTCACCATCACTATCACCCTCACCCTCTCACTCTCACCCTCACCCACACCCTCATCCTGTTACCCTCACCCTCTTACTCACTTTCTCACCCTTACCCTCATCCTCATCCTTACCTCTTCACACTCACCCTCGTTCACTCACCCTCACCCTAACCCTCTCACCCTCACCCTCTCACCCTCTCACACCCGCCCTCTCACCCTCACCCTCTCACCCTCTCACCCTCCCTGTCACCCTCATACTCATGCTTTTAAACTACACCCTCACCTTCAAGTTCACCCTCTAGCACAACCCTCACTTTCACCTTCTCAACCTTACCTTACAATTACCCTCACCCTCTCACCCTCACCCTCACACTCACACTCACACTCTAACATTCACTCACTCACCTTCAGTCTCTCACCCTCACCTTCACCATTTCACCCTCACCCTCTCACCTGCACACTATCCCTCTCAACCAAACTTTTTTGCCCGCACTCTAGCCCTCTCACATTCACCCTCTCTCCCTCGCCCTTACCCTTTAACCTTCACCCATACTCTCTCACCCTCACACTCACACTCATTCTCACAATCACCTTTTTACCCTGACCTTCAACCTCACCCTCACACACTCACCATCACCCTCACACTCACACTCTCACCGTCATCCTCACCTTCTGACACACACATTCACCCTCACATTCACTCTCCCACCCTAACCCTCATGCTATCCTTCTCACCCTCACCTTCAAACTCCTCTTCACATTCTCACCCTCACACACCTCTCACTCTCAAATTCACCTTCACCTTCTCACCCTCACCCTCACATTTCATCCTCTCACCCTCACCCTCTCACACTCACCTTTAAACTCACCTTCACCCTCTCACTCTCACCCTCACATACACACTCACCTTGTTACGCTCACCCTCTCCTTCACTCTCTCACCCAAACCCTCACCCTCACACACTTACCCTCACCCTAACATCTTACTCTCACAATCACCCTCATCCTTCCAATCTCATGCTTACCCACGCCCTCACCCTCACCTTCAAACTCTCACCCACACTATTCCTCCCATCTTCTCAACCTCTACCTCAACCTCAGCCTCATTCTCCATTGCATATCTTCACTCTCAACCTCTGATGTTCACCCTTGTCCTTCCACCCTCACCCTCACTAACTCATCATCACCCACATGCTCATCCAGTCAACATCATGCTCACCATCACTATCTCACCCTGACCCTCAAACTCATTTCACCTTCACAAGCTTGCCCTCTTTCTTACCCTCTCACCCTCACCCTTACACTCTCAATCTTGCCCCTCACACCCTCTCACACTCAAATTCAGCCTCACCCTCGACCTCTCACACTCAACGTTTCAACCTCACCCTCACCCTTACCCTTTCACCCTCACCCACACCCTCTCTCCCTCACACTCACGCTCACCCTCTCACCATCACCCTCACTGTCTCAAATTCACCCTCTCAGCCTCTCTCCCTCGCCTTCTCACACTGGTCCACACCCTCTCACCCTCAAACCCATCCTCTCACATTCACCCTCATTTCAACATCTCACCCTCACCCCCTCACCATCACTCACCCTCCCTTTCCCTCTCAACCTCACCCTCTTCCCCTCAACCTCAACCTCTCACCCTCACCCTATCACATTCACCATCACCCTCTCACCTTCTCATTCTCAACTTCAAACTCACTCTCACACTCACTTTCTCAACTTGACCTACAACCTTACCCTAAACTTATCCTCTCACCCTCAGTCTCACTCTCACCCTTTCACTCTGACCTTCAATCTGACCCTTACCTGTGAACCATCACCCTCACACTTACCCTCTCACACTCATCCTCACCTTCCCACCCTCACCCTCATGCTCACTCTTTCACCCTCACATTCAAACTCACCTTCACCCTTTCACTGTCACCCACACCCTCTCAATCTTACCCTCACACTCACCCTCAGATTCTCACACTCACCCTCACTTTCACACTCTCACCCTCACCTTCACATGCACAATCTCACCCTCACCCTCTCACCCTCTCACCCTCACTTTCAAACTCACCCTCACACTCACCTTAACCTCATACTCATCCTCTTATTCTAACTGTCACTCTCACCCACACCCTCACAGAGTTACACTCACTTCTAACTCGCTCTCTCACCCCCCCTCATGCTCATCCTCACCGCCTACCATCACCCTCACTCACTCACCCTAACCCTAACCTTCTCACCCTCACCCTCTCACCCTCACTGCTCACCCTCACCCTCTCAGCCTCGCCCTCACCCTCATCATCTCACCATCACTGTCACCCTCATAGTCATGCTTTAAAACTTCACCCTCACTCTCAACTTCACCCTCTCACACTGACCCTGACTTTCACCTTCTCAATCTTACACTTACCCCTACCCTCACCCTCTCACCCTCATCCTCAACCAAACCATCTCACCTTCACTCTCCCCCTCACCCTTACTATCTCACCCTCACCCACACTTTCATGCTCAACCTCGCCTTATCATGTTCATTCACTCACCCTCTCTTTCACCTTCACCTTCACCCTTTCACACTTACCCTCACCCTCTCACCTCTCACTCGCACCATCACCCTCACCCTCTCACCTTCACACTCACCTCTTACCCTCACTCACTCACCCTTACCCTCTCATCCTCACCCTCTCCCTCTCGAATTCACCATCTCGTCCTCGCTCCCTCACCTTCTCACCCTTGCCCTCACCCTGTCACCCTCACACTCACCTTCTTACCCTTACCCTCTCCTCCTCAGCCTCACCCTTATCCTTCCAATCTCACCCTCACCTGTGCCCTCCCAATCACCCCCAACCTCTCACCCACACTCTTCTTCTCACCCTCTCAACTTCTACCTCAACCTCAGCCTCACACTCAAAATTGCATCCTCACCCTAACCCTCTCATGTTCACCCTTGCATTTCCACCCTCACCTTCACCATCACCCTCAAGCTCACCATCTCAACCTCCCACTCACCATCACTCTCTCACCCTGATCCTCACACTCACACTGTCACTCTCATCCTCTCACGCTCACCCTTACCCTTTCACCTTCACTCTTATACCCTCAAACTCGTCCCTCACACCCTCTCACATACAATTCACCCTCACACTATTATGCTCACCCTCTCCCTGTGAAACTCACACTCTCCCACTCACCTCGCCCTCTCACACTCAACCTCTAACCTCACCCTCACCCTTACCTTTCACTCTCACGCACACCCTCCCACCATCACACTTACCCTCACCCTTTCACCTTTACACTCACCTCCTACCCTCACTCACTCACCCTCTCATCCTCACCCTCTTCCTCTCAAATTCACCCTCTTGCCCTCTCCCCCTCATCTTCTCCCCTCACATCCTCACACTCTCACCCTCACCCTCACACTCTCACCCTCTCACCTTCACTCACTTTCCCTCACGCTTTCAACCTCACCCTCTCCCATAAACCTCACCCTCTTGCCTTCACCCTCACTCTTTCACCCTCAACATCTAACCTCACTCCTCACCCTCACCCTCACCCTCACAATCTCACCATCACTGTCACCATCACACTCATGCTTTCAAACGTCACTCTCACCTTCATCTTCTCCCTCTCACACTGACTCTCACTTTCACATTCTCCATCTTGCCCTTACCCTTACCCTAACCCTCTCACATTCACCCTCACACTTACTGCCTCACGTTCACCCTCACTGTAACACTTCCCCTCTCACACTCACCTTCACACTCCCATTCTCAGACTCACTTCTCGCCCTCACCTTCACACTCAATCCCTCATCCTATCACTCCCTCCATCGCCCTCTCAAGCTCCGCCTCTCAACCTCATGCTCACCATCACACTCTCACCCTGACCCTCACATTCATTTCACCCTCACGCTTTCAACCTCACCCTCTCATCCACACACTCTCAACCTCATAGTCACCCTCATAGTTTCATCCTCACCCTCTTACCCTCACTCACTCAACCTCACCCTCTCATCCTCACCGTCTCCCTCTCAAATTCACCCTCTCATCCTTTCTCCCTCACACCCTCACCCTGGCCCTCTTAACCGCACTCACTCTCCCTCACCCTCTCAACCTCACCCTCTCCCACTCGACCTCACCCTCTTGCCCTCACTCTCACACTCTCACCCTCACCCTATCACTCTAACCTTCAGCCTCTCTCTCTCACGGTCACCCTCTCTCACTTACCCACTCACCCTTACATGTTCACTCTCAGCCTCACACTCTCACTCTCACTCCAACACTCTATCCCTCTCCCTCCTACTCCAACACTCTATCCCTCTCCCTATCACCCTCACCTTCACCCTCTCAAGCTCACCTTCTCATTCTCAACTTCACCCTCACTCTCACTCTCACCCTGACCATGAAACTCACCCTTACCCTCTCACCCTCACCGTCACCACTCACCCTCACACTCTTACACTCTCACCCTTACCCTTATGCTCTCACTGTCATGCTTACACTCACAACCTGGCCCTCAGCCCTTCTCACACTCAAATTCACCCTCACTCTCTCATGCTCACCTTCTCCCTCTGAACCTCTCCCTCTTGCCTTCACCCTTAAACTTTCACCCTCGCCCTCTCACCCTCATGCTCTCACCATCACCCTCACACTCACACTCACCTTCTCACACTCACCCTCACGTTTACCTTCACCCTCCCAACCTCACACAAATGCTCACCCTCTCACCCTCGCCCTCTCATCTTACCCTCACCGTCCCATGCTCACTCACTCAGCCTCAGTCCGTCACACTCACCTTCACACTTTTACCCACACCCTCACTCTCTCACCCTCACCCTCTCTCCCTCAACCCCTCATCCCCATGCTCTCACCCTCAGGCTCATCCTTACTCTCTCACCCTCACCCACACCATCTCACCTTACACTCACCCTCACCTTCTCACCCTCAACTTCTTACCCTCACTCACTCACCTTCACCCGCTCATCCTCAATCTTACCCTCTGACCCTCATGCTTACACTCTCAACCTAGCCACTCACACTCTCTCAAACTCAATTTCACCCTCACTCTCTCATGCTCACCTGCTCCCTGTCAACACCCTCTCGCCCTTACCCTCGCCCTCTCACACTCGACCCCGCAACCTCACCCTCAAACTTTCCCTTCCACTCTCATGCACACCTTCTCACCCTCAACCTCTAACCCTCTCGCCCTCACCCTCACCCTCTCACTCTCACCGTTTCCCTCCAATTTCACCCTCTTGCCCAATCTCTCTCACCATCTCACACTCACCCTCTCTCTCTCACACTCACCCTCTCACACTCACCCTCACTTTTACCCTCTCACCCTCACCCTCATCCTTCCAATCTTGCCATCACTTGCTCCCTCACACTCAACTTCAACGTCTCACCACACTCGTCTTCTCACCCTCTCAACTTCTACCTCAACCTCAGCTTCACCCTCAATCTTACATGCTCACCCTTACCCTCTCATGTTCACCCTTGCCCTTCCACCCTCACCCTCACACTCACCGACTCGCCATTTCCCTCAAGCTCACCCTCTCAACTCACCCGCTCCCACGCAACTTCACCCTCTTCCCCTCACCCTCACACTCTCACCTGAACCCTATCACCCTCACCCGCAGCCTCTAACTCTCACCATCACCCTCTCACCCTCACCCTCACACACTATCACTTTCTCCCTCACCCTCTCAAGCTCACCCTCCCTTCCTCAAATTCACCCTCACCCTCTCACCCTGACCTTCAACTTCACCGTCACACTCTCACCCTCACATTCACACTCTCACACTCTCACTTTCTCACACTCACCTTCAACCTTCTATTCACCTCCCAACCTCACACAAATGCTCTCCCTCATCTTCTCACTCTTAGCCTCAACCTCTCATGCTCACTCACTCACACTCAGTCTCTGACCCTCACTTTCACCCATTTGCCCACACCCTCACTCTCTCATCCGCACCCTCACCCTTTTACCCTCACTCAATCACCCTCAGCCTCTCCTTCTCTATCTCACACTCTTACCTTCAACCTCGCTTTCTGACACTCACCCTCTCACACTCACTTTTACACTATCTCCTTCACCCCCTCACTCCCAGACTCTCATCCTCTCCCTCACCTTTACCCTCTCAAACTCACACTCACCCTTATACTCTGATCTCGCCCTCACCCTTTTACCCTCACTCACTCACCCTCACCCGCTCACCCTCACTGTCTCCCTCTCAAATTCACCCTCTCGTCTTCTCACCCTCAGCATCTCACCCTCCTCCTCCTCCTCTGACCTTCAAACTCACCTTCATTCTCTCACCTTTACCCTCACTTCTTACCCTCACTCAATCACCCTCAACCTCTCATCCTCATGCTCTCCATCTCAAATTCACCCTCTTGCCCTTTCTCCCTCACCTTCTCACTCTCACCCTCACCTTCTCACCCTCACACTCACTCTCTCACCCCAAACCTATCACCCTCACCCACGACTCTCACTCCCACCATTACCCTCTCTCTCTCTCTCACCCTCACCTTCATACTATCCCTCACCCTCACAATTAAGAAATTCAGAGAATCATATTCTCAAAGTTCATGGTCCAGTAAACTGGACAATCAAAAAAAAAAAGGAATTTAAACACATATGATTTACCAAAGTTGAATAAAGATAAGCGGAATGACTTAAGTAAACATATACCAAGCACTCAAAATAAAGCAGTAATCAAACTCTCAAAAAAAAATTCCAGGATTAGATAGATTCAGTGCAGGTTTTTTCCAAACATTCAAGGAAGAACTAACACCACTACCCTTTAAGTTATCTCAAAAAATAACAAAAGAAGGAACACTCTTTTATTAAGAAGTCAATATTATTCTGATCCCCAAACTAAATAATGACACAACAAAAGAAAAAAATATAGGCAAACCTCTCTACTGAATATAAATGCAAAAATCCTCAACAAAATACTTGCAAACCAAATCCCAAAACATAAAAATATCATCCACTAGACCAAGCCAGGTTATTCCAGAAACACATGAGTAGTTCAATATACATAAAAACAATAATAAAGGATATACCCAATAAGCCTAAGGCAAATATCATTCTAAATGGCGAAAAACTTGAGGTTCACCTGCTTAGACAATGAGACAAAGCTGTTGTTCACTTTCACCACTCCTGTTCAATATAGTGCTTGAAGAATTAGCTAGAGGAATATAAGACAAGAGAGAGGAGAGAGAGAGAGAGAGAGAGAGAGAGAGAGAGAGAAATAAAAGGAATACAAATAGGAAAGGAAGAAGTTAAGGGATTATCCCTATTTGTAAGTATGATTCTGTACTTGAGAGATACATATGGCTCCACCAAGAAACTTACTTGAATTAACAAACACTTTCAATAAAGTGGTAGGCTGCAAAATCAACTACAAAAATCAGTAGCATTCCTATATACCAATGACAAACAAGCCAAAAAAAAAAAAAAAAAAAAGAATGAAGGAATCAATCCAGTCACCATAGCCTCAAAAAAAAAATCTTGGAATAAACTTAACCAAGGAAATGAAAGACCTGCACAAAGAAAACTACAAAACATTCGTCATAGTTAAGCACAGGTGTCAACTTGACTGTTGAGGGTTTGAGCTCTGGGCATAGTTGTAGAGAGTTGATGGTTGAGTTAAGCCCAGAGCAAACCTGAAGGACATTGTCTAGCTGATGGGGAAGACCCAACCCATGGTGGGTGGGATTAGGCTCTGGATAAATCACAGAGAGCTGGTTGAGAGAGTTGGCATCCTTCTGTTCACTTGGCCAGACATGTTGTTCTGGCGAGTAAGGATTGTCCCTTTCTCAGCCATTATGTGGTGATGGTGTGGCCAGTTCCCTCACCCTTGTGTTGGTGCGTGCTCTCCTGTCAAGCTGGACTAAGAACTGTAACCAGTAACCATAAGAGAGAATAAGCCCCTTGTTCCCTTACGCGGTTTGATGGTCATTTATCAGCAACCATGCAGGTGAACTGCAACAACATTGTAGAAAGAAATTGAAGAGAATATTAGAAGGTGGAAAGACCTCCCATGCTCATGGATTGGTAGTACTAATATTGTGAAAATGACCATCCTACCAAAGGCAATATATAGATTCAATGGAATCCCAGTTGAAATTTCAATTCAATTCTTTGCAAAAATTTTAAAAAATCTTGAAATTTATCTAGAAACATAAAAGGCCAAAATTAGCCAAAATATTCTTGAGCAATAAAAACACTGCTGGATGTATCACCATATTGGATTTCAAACTATATTATAGAGCCATAGTAATAAAGACAGTATGGTACTTTCAGAAAAACAATGCATCAAAATGGATTAGTATAGAAGACCCAGATATGAGCTCACACACCTACGGCCATTTGATTTTTGACAAAGGTATCAAACACACTGGGAAAACACAGCATTTTCAACAAATGATGCTTCAATAATTGGATATCTACATGCAGAAGAATGAAAAATGACTGTTACCTATCACCTTGCACAAAAATTAACTCAAAATCAATTAAAGATCTCAAGGTTAAACCTGAAACTCTGAGGTTTTCAGAAGCGTAGGTAGGGAAGAGTTGATAGGCTAGGTAAAGATTTTTCTGAACAAGAGTTCACTTGCACAGGAAATAAGGCCAACAGTCAATAAATGGGACTTCATGAAATTAAAAAAAGCTTCTGTTCTGCAAAAGAAACAGTTAATTGTGCAAAAAGACAACCTGCAGAATGGGAAAAAAATCTTTGCTAACTATAAATTTGGCAGAGGATTAATCTCCAGATAATATATAGAACTCAAAAAATGAAATGCCAAAGCAAAAAAACTCAATTAAAAAAATAAGCACTCTGGAGAGATGGCTCAGTGGTTAATCCTCTGCTTCACAAGCAGGAGGTCCTGAGCTTGTATCCCAGATATGTAAAAATGCCAGTAGAAATAGCAGTGGCTTGCACTTCTGGCCCTGGAAGGTGGAGCCTAAGAAACTCGAGAACAAAGCAAAAAAGAGATAGCACAATCCAGGATGATTTCTGAGGTCAACAGTGCCCTCTGATTCACACAGACACACATGCACAAGCAGAGACAGACATGCAAAAATAAATAAATAAATAAATAGTCCTGAACTGAAAGAAACCTTTCTCAAGAAGAAATTCAAGTCCCTCTGCGCCGAACCCCGACCAGCGCCCAGGTGAGAGCGAGCCCCTCCCAGCCCCGCCCCCCCACCCCGGAGCCCAGCCGCCCGGCCAGCAGCACCCGCGCGCGGCCGCCGGCTTTGCCCCCAGCCCCCCTCCGCGCCGAACCGGAACCAGAGCCCAGGTGAGAGCGAGCCCCTCCCAGCCCCGCCCCCCACCCCGGAGCCGAGCCGCCCGGCCAGCAGCACCCGCGCGCACGGCCGCCGGCTTTGTCCCCAGCCCCCCCTCTGCGCCGAACCCCGACCAGCGCCCAGGTGAGAGTGAGCCCCTCCCAGCCCCGCCCCCACCCCGGAGCCCAGCCGCCTGGCCAGCAGCACCCACGCGTGGCCGCCAGCTTAGCCTCCGGGGCCCCGCCCCGGACACCAGCCCCTTGTGCCCTCCCGCCCCCGCGCCCCTCTGCCCCCCCTCAGGTCGCAGGTGAAGAATTCTGCCATCAACATCAGACCCTCTGCCTCTCTGGCCCACCAGGGACCTACACATGTGGTCCACGGAAGTCACACTGCTACTCAGAATTCAATAGAGTACAAAGGAAACCCAAGCAAAACTCTAAGGAACAAAGAGAACACAGGCCATACATCTGGACTTCACTACAACCATTGTATCACATGCGAGACTCTTCACATCCAGCCTAAAGATAAGGAAACCTTTTTTTTTTTTTTTCCTTACTCTTTTTCTTTTCTTTCACCTTACTGATCCTTTCTAGTATCAATGTTGTAGGTCAGCTTCCTCATACAGCCACCCCAAAAACATACAACTCCAGGGAGTACACGACCCACCCTCACATTTCACCAAGACACTAGATCATAAAAGTGCACTACCATACTTATATTCATCCCCTGGTTATGTAACTGACGTACTAACATCCTAGTAGTCTCATCTAGGATATAACAATACCAATACACAAACATACCCAATCCAAGGCAAGCACTAGTAACAACTGGCAGGTGTAACAATACCAACTACATCGGTTCAGTGAAAAACACACAGAAACTGAAAGGTTCTAAAAAACAAAACAACAATGTACAAGTCAAAGTGCAGATCCACGAGAAACAAACCCCAAGAACAATCTCCCACCAAAAGAATCAATCCCATAACGATGGATTGCGACCAGAACAAATCCATAGAAAATAGCCATGAAAGCCAGACCCAACATAACGACTTTCAGAGTATGATCATTACCATGATTAATAATATGAAAGAGGAAATCCGAGAAGAGTTAAATAACCGTGTCAACCACTTTGAACAGGAACACAACAGGAACCTGGAGGAGTTGAGAAAAACAGTTCAAGAAACAAAAATAGGTATAGAGCAGGTAAAACAGTCTCAGGCAGAGTTTAAAATTGAACTAAGAGATAAGTTGTCTTCAACCCAAAACTCTACAGAGAGTCTTATCAGCAGAACAAATGAGGCAGAAAATAGAATCTCAGATCTTGAAGACAAAGTAGGAGAATTAACCAGCTCAATGGAAGAGATTGTTAAAGCCAAAAAGATACTGGAGAGGAACATTCAAGAAATATGGGACACCCTGAAGAAACCTAACATGCGCATTCATGGAATACCAGAACAAGAATCCCAAAATACCACACCTGAGGAAATATTTCAATTCATCATAAATGAAAACTTCCCACAATTAAAGAATGAGAGGCCTATCCAAATACAAGAGGCATTTCGCACTCCAAACAGATATGACCAAAATAGAAAATCGCCACGGCAAATAATAGTCAAAACACTCCACATTCAAGACAAAGAAAAGGTGCTGAGAGCTTCAAGAGAAAAAAAGCAACTCACTTTTAAAGGTAAACCTATTAGAATAACAAATGACTACTCAATGGAAACAGTAAAAGCAAGAAGAGCTTGGAGAGACATACTTCAAGTATTAAATGAGCAAAAATGCCAACCCAGACTGATATACCCGGCAAAACTATCTGTCATGATTGAGGGAGAAAGAAAAGTTTTTCAGCACAAAGACAACTTGAAGGGATACATGTCTACCAAACCAGGCCTTCAAAAAATGCTAGAAATGATACTCAAGCTTGAAAAAAAGAACAAGCGTATCCAGGAGGACAGAATGGAAGTATAATACCAACAAAATATAAATATCAAACAACATGCTTACAAAATCTACTAAACATAAAAAATGTCCAGAATTAAAAATAATTTCTCCATTATAACATTAAATGACAACGGCATTAACTCACCGATTAAGAGACACAGATTACAAACTTGGATTAGAAACCACAATCCAACAATCTGCTGCCTTCAGGAAACTCATCTCACCAAAAAAGATAGGCACGTCCTAAGAATGAAAGGCTGGTCCAAAATCTTGCAAGCTAATGGAACCAGGAAACAGGCAGGGGTAGCAATTATGCTTTCAGACAAAGTGGACTTCAAACCAAAGAAAATCATAAGAGACACAGATGGATACTACATTTTAGTCACAGGTACAATTCACCAGGAAGACTTCACATTACTGAACATATATGCACCCAATATGGGCCCCTCCACATTCATTAAGAAAACCCTACAGCGTCTAAAGCAAGAAATCAACCCCCAAACAATAATTCTCGGGGATTTCAACACCGCCCTCTCAACATGGGATAGATCAACAGGTCAAAAGCTTAACAGAGACACTTTGGAGCTTAACCAAACCCTTACTGAAATGGACCTTACAGATCTCTATCGAACTTTTCACCCACGTACCAAAGAATACACATTTTTCTCAGCAGCACACGGAACTTTCTCCAAAATAGATCACATATTGGGCCACAAAATGAATCTACACAAATACAAAAAAGTCGAAATTCTAGCCTGTGCCCTATCAGACCACCACGGCCTAAAGCTGGACATCCACAACAACACAACAAACAAGAGAAAATACACTAACTCCTGGAAACTTAACAATATGATGCTGAATGAGAACTGGATTCAGGAAGAAATTAAACGGGAAATTCAAGATTTTCTGAAAGTGAACGAAAATGAGAATACAACTTACCAAAATCTCTGGGACACAATGAAAGCTGTTCTAAGAGGTAAATTCATAGCTCTTAATGCCTACATCAGAAAATTGGAAACATCAGAAATAAATAATTTAACGATGCAGCTTAAGGCTTTGGAGAAACTTGAGCAATCTGATCCCAAAAGTAATAGAAGAGAGGAGATTAGCAAAATAAGGGGAGAAATATCTGAAATCGAGATTAAGAAAACGATAGAAAAAATCAACCAGTCAAAAAGCTGGTTCTTTGAAAAAATCAATAAGATTGATACACCCCTAGCTAAATTAACCAAAAGCAAGAGAGAGAAAACCCAAATTAACAAAATTAGAAATGAACATGGAGTTATCACTACGGATACCCAAGAAATCCAGAGAATTATAACATCATATTTCAAAAACTTATACTCTGTGAAGTTTGACAACACAAAAGAGATGGATGAATTTCTAAGTAAACACAACTTACCTAAATTGAATCAGGAAGTTGTGAATTATTTAAATAGTCCTATAACATACAAGGAAATTGAAGAAGTAATCTCGAATCTTCCCACCAAAAAATGTCCTGGGCCAGATGGATTCAGCACAGAATTCTACCAGACATTTAAGGAGTTAATAACACCAATATTCCTTAAACTGTTCCATCAAATAGCAAAGGAAGGAACACTGCCAAATTCCTTCTATGAAGCTAATATCGTCTTAATCCCAAAACCTAATAAAGATGCACTTAAAAAAGAAAACTATAGGCCGATCTCTCTGATGAACACAGATGCAAAGATTCTCAACAAAGTCTTAGCAAATCGGATTCAAAAACATATCAAAAAGATCATTCACGGGGACCAAGTAGGCTTCATCCCCGGCACACAAAGTTGGTTCAACATACGCAAATCAATAAATGTAATTCATCATGTAAACCAGTCCAAAGTCCAAGACCACATGATACTCTCCATAGATGCAGAAAAAGCCTTTGACAAAATCCAACAGCCTTTTATGATCAAAACGCTAGAGACTGTAGGAATGGAAGGAACCTTTATCAATATAATAAAAGCTGTATACAACAAGCCTACAGCAAGGATTATGCTCAATGGGGAACAATTGGAAGCATTCCCACTTCGATCAGGAACTAGACAAGGCTGTCCACTCTCACCACTTCTATTCAATATTGTACTTGAAGTCTTAGCTGAAGCCATAAGACAAGAAAGGGACATAAGAGGGATTCAAATCGGCAAGGAAGAAGTCAAACTATCCCTATTTGCAGGTGACATGATCTTATACCTGAGGGATCCCAAAAACTCCACCAGGAAGCTACTGGAATTAATTGAGAAGTTCAGCAGGGTGGCAGGATACAAAATAAATGTGCAAAAATCAGAGGCCTTCCTATATGCCCAGAATGAAAGAAGTGAAAAAGCCTTGAGAGAAACAATCCCATTTACTATAGCCCCTAAAAAAATGAAATACCTTGGTATAAACCTAACCAAGGAGGTAAAAGACCTTTACAATGAAAACTTTAAAACCCTAAAGAAAGAAATAGCAGAAGACACCAGAAGGTGGAAAGACCTCCCATGTTCCTGGATTGGTTGAATCAACATCGTAAAAATGACCATCCTACCAAAGGCAATATACAAATTCAATGCTATACCAATTAAAATCCCAAAGCAATTCTTTAAAGAAGTTGACCAAATAATCTCAAAATTCATATGGAGGCACAAAAGACCCAGGATAGCAAAGACAATCCTGAGTAACAAAAACACTGCTGGAGGTATTACCATACCAAACCTTAGTTTATACTACAAATCCATAGTTATAAAGACAGCCTGGTACTGGCTCCAAAATAGACACACAGATCAATGGATAAGGATTGAAGACCCAGATATAAGCCCACAAAAATACAGCCATTTGTTCTTTGACAAAGGGGCCCAAAGAATCCAATGGAAAAAAAACAGCATCTTCAACAAATGGTGCTGGCAAAACTGGATCTCCACATGCAGAAGATTAAAGCTGGACCCATACTTGTCACCATGTACAAGACTTAATTCCAAATGGATCAAGGACCTTGATTTAAGGCCAGAGACTTTAAAAACCATAGTTGAAAGGATAGGGAACTCCCTCGAGCTGATTGGGCTAGGCCAACATTTCCTAAACAGACATCCAATGGCACAGTCACTGCTACCAACTCTCAACAGTTGGGATCTTGTGAAATTAAAGAGCTTCTGTTCAGATAAAGAGATTGTAACACGAGCTCAAAGGCCACCCACAGAATGGGAGAAAATCTTCACTAACCACGTATCTGATAGAGCTCTACTGTCCAGAGTGCACAAAGAACTTAGAAAACTAAACTCCAAGGAAAACACTGGCCCAATTAAAAAATGGGCCCTGGAACTTCAAAGAAACTTTACCAGGGATGAAATTAAAATGTCTAACAAATATCTTAAAAAATGCTCCACTTCCTTCGCCATCAGGGAAATGCAAATCAAAACTTCCCTGAGATACCATCTCACCCCGGTCAGGATGGCAAAAATCCACAATACAAACAACGACAAATGCTGGAGAGGATGTGGAGAGAGGGGAACTCTCCTACATTGTTGGTGGGAATGCAAGCTCATACAGCCACTCTGGCGAGCTGTCTGGAGATTCTTAAAGAAATTAAAGATTGAAATGCCATATGACCCTGCTATCCCACTTTTGGGAATAACCCCCCATGCAGCAGAGGTTCGCCTCGATAGCACAAGCTCGACCATGTTCATAGCAGCACTGTTTACAATAGCAAAGTCATGGAATCAACCTAAATGTCCAACAGTTGACGAGTGGATAAGGAAACTGTGGTACATCTATACAATGGAGTACTACTCAGCCATCAAAAATGATGAATTACTGGAATTTGCTGGGAAATGGGTGTCATTAGAAAGAATTATATTAAGTGAAGTATCCCAAACCCAGAAAATTAAGCGCCGTATGTCCTCCTTAATAGGTGGCTCCTAGTACCAAACTCATCCAGCCCACATTGAGACACTTAAAAGTAAACCTATGTAACACAGTAATTGCAAGGATTATGAACAAGAGAGATGGGGTAGGAGGGCCAAACCAGAAACAAGGAGAAAGGGGACCATGTTACAGCAGAGAAAATAGGCCTCCATCAAGGGCTGCAAGTAAGTAATGAGAAACCAGGTTAAGTTCACAGACGTTCTTTCCTGATTTCACCAGAAGGGGGGGGCATATAGTCTAACAGATAAAAAGTAATCATTTCGCAAATGGGTGATGGACCCCTCCCTCACTGAGGTTTCTTACTCTTATTACATATACCCTTGAATGTGCTATTATAACAAGACTCCAGTTTAACAGCTTTTGTCTCTGGCCAGGGGGTGACATACAGTGCCCAGCAGAATGGAGTGAAGGGCATTGCAGGAGCAGCAAAACTGCAAAAGAAAATCAACCAACCACAATCCAGAACTTCAGAGACTCTATATCAATCACCTAGAACTAGGCCAGCCTAATCTCTCCCCATCCTGGAGCTCAGGGACATTTGCGGAAGAGGGGGCGGTAAGATTGTAAGAGCAAAAGGATGGGAGGAGCAACGATTTGCAAGATTCTCAACAATAGTTGGGGCCAAAGCAATCATAATGGGACTTTGCATGCCCTGCGCAATGTCCAATGCACTGTTGCCCTCATAAAGTCTAGCATCTGTTAAGGGCACCGAGACCCCTGGAGGCAAGGTGATTGACAGCCATAGTAGTGATCCTATGCTTAAGGGGAACAAGAGAAAGGGCTTATGGAAATGCCACTGGGTCCTTTTATGTCATTGGAGAGGAAGACCCAGTGGAGAGTTAGGCGTACACAATAAAGAACTCTCTGGGAATAGGGGGGGAGGCACTGGGGGATGGGGAGGGAGAAGAGGGAGAGGAGGGGGTTCGGGGGGAGGAGGGGAGAGGGAGGGAACTGGTAAAAAATTTTAAAATGTATAATTAAATTTTTAATAAAAAAAAAAAAGAAATGAAATGAAGAAATAACTATAATCATGACCAAAGGCAGACTCAGAACCTCACTAATACCGAAGACCTTTATGCCGAAAAAAAAAAAAAAAAAAAAAAAAGAAGAAATTCAAGTGTCAAAAAATATCTTTAAAAGTGCTCAACTTCCCTGGCTACCAAGGAAATGCAAACTATTTTTTTCTTTTTGTTTTGTGTATGCCAATGGAAGACTAAGGGTGAATCATCCTGGATTACTTCTACCTCCTTTTTGCTTGCTCTTGGATTT
Organism: Typhlomys cinereus; assembly: GCA_023101885.1. Taxonomy (NCBI): domain Eukaryota; kingdom Metazoa; phylum Chordata; class Mammalia; order Rodentia; family Platacanthomyidae; genus Typhlomys; species Typhlomys cinereus. The sequence goes on from JALPQD010000878.1 coordinate 325,379, forward strand.
CTCAGACTCTACCCACCAGAGCCTCAAGTGCAGGCCCCAGCCATTTCTGCCAATGTTTTCACATGGGATCTGGGATATGACCTCAGGTCTTTCTGCTTGTGAGGCAGAGACTTAACCCCTGAACCATTTCTCCAGTCCCTGCAGAAATGCAAATTAAAACTACTATGAGATATCAGGATAGTTAAAATCAAGACAACTAATGCTGGCGAGGAGAAAAAGGAATACTTATTCATCCTGCTGGAGTATAAATTGGTATAGCCACTTTGAAAATCACTATGGCACTTCCCCAGAAAGCTTGAAATATAAATGCCATATGCTTCTGAGACTATTCCCGAAGGACTTTACTACAAAGCCACTTGTACATTCATATTAATAGCAGCTCTATTTATAATAATGAGAAAATAGATTCAGCCTACACATATCAACAGAGAAATGCACAATGGAATTGCGATATATACATATACCTACACAAACAATGGAAAGTTACTCAGTCACCAAGAAGAAACAGATTATGGAATTTCATGGTAAATGGATGGAACTGGAAAATATAATACTAATCAAGGTATCTTAGACACAGAAAGACAAACTTTGCATATCCTGTCTTATATAATGATACTAGCGTTGAACTTCTGACTGAAGTATTTGGTTTGGAATTCCTGTAGCAGCTACAAAATTTAAATGGGACCAGTGAATGGGAGGAGAGAAGGCAATGGCCTTGGAGAAGGAAATAAAGAACACGATGGGTGGCAGAGTGAATAATGAGGGAAAATGCTTGGGAGGGGTAAATGAGGTGATGGGGTCATGGAGGGGCCAAGGGAGTGACAGAAAACACTAAGAATGTTGGTTAAGAACAAGAACTTACATAAGGGGAGAACAAAGGCCTTGCGGGGGGGAGTACAAGCTGTGAAGGCTTTGCTGTAAAGACTCTATATTAAACTGCCTTTTAAACAACTGTTATTATACTCATAGATTGGAGGAAACTCAGCACTTAATATACAAGTTTCTTTCTGCAGTGGAAGGTGATTATCAGAAAATCACAACTGACCAAAATGCAGATAAGTGACTACAGACTGCTTGGTCCTGAAAAGGATATCTAAGTCACCCCCACTCCTATCCCAAGGCTCAGGGAACTTTACAGAAGAGGAGTGTTAAGACTGTAAGAGCCTGAAGTGGGGCAAGGGCATGAACAGACACTGTTTTCTAGACATAACAGGGGTGGTGTGTTCGTGAATCCACTTCAGTTACATATATTCCCATATGCAAAAGAAATTTTTAGTTATACAAAAAAGGCAACATGGAGAATGGGAGAAATTTTTCACTAGTCATATATCTGAGGATTAGTATCCAGAATATACAAAGAACACAAAAATTGAATAACAAGAGAGCAAACAACTCAATTAAAAATGGGTCTCAGAACTAAAAACAGACCTTTCACAAATAAAATTCAAATGTATATTTTAAAAAGTTGGGGGTTGAGGGGAGAGGAGTGAGTACCTTAAAGGAGGAGAGGTAATAGAACCCAAGGAGTAAGTAGGTGGAAAAAGAAATAATGCAAGGAAATTTTTAAGGGGGGAAAAAGATAAAGGATAGGTGATAGGAGGGCATGGGGAAATAAAATTTAGCACCCATACTCTAAAATATAGAATGATGGAAACTTCCTTTACAAAATGATAAAGAAAAATAATAAAGGGCAAGAAGATGGGATTGAGGATTAAGATGTGAAAATATCATTTTTCACAGTATTCATGTATGAAACACTAAAAGAATAAACAACAAAATAGCTCTTTATTTAGACAGATAAACCTGCATTGCAATTGTACTGTAATGAGCCTTAAGTCAAAATAATAAAGAAAATAAATGCTTACCTGTAATTAAAGAATGCCTTAAAAACATTAAGAAATTGTCAACTGAAATACGCTACACAGGGGAACACAGAGTTGGGAAGAAAAGAGAAAACAGAAATTGTTTTGAGATTCTTCTCCCAGAAGCCATGGGAGATTTAATAAATTTTCCAACAATAATGATCACACTACTTTAAAAACATTGACAATGGATTGAGTATCATTGTACCAAAATGATGTCTACCCAAAGTTTAGGTTTATATATAGAGTTAAATTGGGAAATATAGTTATTTGGGTGGTGTTTAAAGGAGCAGGTATTTGGGCAGCACTAAGAATGAGATATTTCCTAAGAAGCAGTTGGATAGAGAGGCCTTAAAAGCCTCAAAACAAAATAGCATTTGCCATCGCTGTTGGTTGCCCTCAAAACCTGATAGGAAATACTCTAAAATACTCTATAACTGAAGGCATCACACACACACATGGGTCATAGGGAAAAATATCAAGCTGGAATGGTTATAGAAGCTTTCTCCTTGCTGGCTAACCCCATAGAGCCAGAAGATACAACGCAGGCTGCCAGGAAAGAGAAGTAATCACTAACTTACCCACCTATAAATGCTGCAAGCTACAATAACAATCACTCTATCAAGAGGAGTCTAGTGATTCAATAGTAGCAAGGAAAGTATGAGGGTTAAACATAGCTGTTTTCTGACTGGCACTAAAGCCCATTTTAAGTTGGGAACACATGCTTGATTCTGTAAACTAATACATGGAAGGGGACACCTAAGGCCTTAGGTGGGAACAAAGTTCTTGGTGTTAACTGTAGATACTTGAAAATTAGCTACCATATAGACACTTGTCATTATACCCTTAGAACAGAGATGCACCTGGTACTCGACCAAGAAGTATCCTTTTGCAATGGAAGATTGAAGTGCAAAGAATCACACAGTTGGCTAAAGCACACAGTAAAAGGGTCTGTGGATACTTTGGCCCTAAGCAGGATATCTAAATCACCTCCCACCCTATATCTCAGGGAACCTTGTAAAAGAGGGAGCAGTAGGAATGTAAGAACCAGAGGACAGGGAGAGATACTGCCAGACAGTATCAGGACTGCTGTACCCAAAAGCTCAACACACCGATGTCTAGTTCCACAATAGCTGGCCTGTCAACATTTTGCTATTGAGGAGGGATAATATCAGGATATACTGTGCCACCCTGATAGACTGGGTACAGTGCTGGACAAGAGAGGGGAGCTTCTTTACTTGATGGTTAATCCACATAATGAAAAGCAGATGCAGAGGCACCTGCCAATGCAGGTGACCTGGATAGGGACCAATGATCACACATGCAGGGGGCATGGGAATGGGAGGGAAACTGGCTGAAAAGGAGAAGGTGTGAGTTAGGGAAGAAGGGAAGGTTGGGTATGAGGAATGGGGAATGAAAACATAAAAGTTCATTGTATTTGTACATGAAATCTTCAAATATATTTAAAATAAAAAAATTTGAAAGTAAAAAAATTTTAAAAAATTATTTTCAAATTTGTGTATGTGTGAAGGAGCGAGTGTACATTTGCACATATGTGTACATATATGTGGAGGCCCAAGATTGGTATGGAGAATCATTGGGGATTGTTTTTCCACCTTATTCTTTTTTTGAGACAGAATCTCTAATCAAACTGAGAATTCACAGATAGGGCTGGTTGGGCTATCCAACTTGCTTTAGGAGAGTCCCAGGTTTCACCTTCATAAACTGGAATTACAGGAGGGCCGCCACACCTATCTAGCATTTTACATATGATCTGGATCTGAGTACTGGTCATTTGTTTGTGTGGCAGGCACTTTGCCTGCTGAGTCATCTCCCCAGCCCATGACAATTAAAATTCTTTAAGTACAAGCACTACAATATGTTGGCACAATAATGATCATAGTACTTTTAAACATTGACAATGGATTGAGCACTGTTATACCAAAATGACGTCTTTCCAATGTTTAGGTCTATATATAGAGTTAAATTGGGAAAATATGAAAAGCCATTGCTGAATTGATTTTTAACTCATAGTTATAGGATGTTGTTTAAAGAGCTGGTGTTTAGCAAAAGGCTGCTCCAGGGAATGGAAGGGGGGAAGGGGGAGATATTGAGAGAAGGGGAGGGGGTGAAAGGAAGGGAAAAAGGGGGGAGGGTGCAAGGGAGACTGGGGAAGGGTGGAGGGAGGGAGGGAACGGGGTACATATTGAGCTTGTATAATTGGGGAAAAATAAATAAATATAAATTTAAAAAAAAGATCTGGTGTTTGGGCAGTTTGAGTATGCAAACCTCAGTAAGACTGATTTTCACATGTAAAATTCAGAAAAAGCTGTGAAACCAAGAATTAATTTAAAATACATGATTTTCACCATACATATTGACAGAAAATATTTTACTTCAATTGAGATTTCATATAGCAGATTTAATAGGAAACTATTAAAAGTGACACAAAAAATTCAATAAAGACCATGTAATCTTTCAGAACAATATTTTTCTTTAAAGTAGTTGTATGATTTTGCTAAATTCTCCTTGATGCAGATAATAACTTGATTTGTTACTTGCTCATGAGGGAGAAGCTTCCAAGGACCAAAAGCAACTTCAGCAGCAACTAGGAAGGAAAAGTAAGAATTATCATCTTTATCTAGAAGGTTTCAAAGTTAGCGTAAGTCAGTAAAAAGATTATAACATTATTAGTGTCAATAAGAATGAAAATCATATTTACCACTATGATACAATATTATGAATGAAATGTAGCATGCCTGGTTGCACGTAGAATTCATTATCACCATGGCTAAGTGCCAAGAGTTCCCCATTCTTATTCATCTCTTCAAGAAACATGTGATAAGTTACTATGATAGTCACAGGAATCAGATTATGATACAACCCACTGCTACAATCCTGTTGTAGAATGCTCCCAAGTCAGCAATGTCTATACAGGATCATGGATGCGACAGCAGCATAACACAGGAAACTACTGGAGCACAGAAGGGACTTGTGTGTCAGTTTTATATTGATCACAGGTATAGAGGTGATGTATGAGTTGATACTGAGGAAAAAAGTATCAAGAAAGAGGAGAGCACTGCATACAAACACTGGAGATGAGAAAGAACACTTGTGGTTAGAAATAGAACACAAAAGGGCAGAGCAGATAAGAGATACGGATGAATAAGTTGACAACTCTCAAATCCGTGTGGATGGCTGTACTTGATGCGGAGAACTTTTCCTCAAGGAAGGAGTAAACCAATAAGAGTCAGTAACAAGGGGTTTTAAGTGGAACTAGTTAAGCAATAGCCTATGAAGTGTGAGCTCCTGTCTTAGCATTACTGGATGAACCTGGTCCTTTTCTATCACAGATTTGAATGGCGATGATGGCAGAGGTGAAGAAAGGGAGTGAGAAAAATACAGGGATATTTAGATTTGAGATTTGATATCAATCAGACATGAAGGGATGGAGAGGAGATATGCTTTGCAATAGGAGTCTGTGCTTTCACATTCACATTCACTGATCCATTTAAGAAAACTAATGAGAGATTTTAAGTCAAAGGAAAGAGATTAAATTTGCTACTTCTGATATGTTTCAGAAATCATCTATTTATGATTTTATTTAAACTCATAAGTCTGTCTAAATATCTTTTTCTACTTCTTTAATTATATGTTTAGCACCTGTGACTGTCTCTGAAATAAGTCAAATATTATTTTAAAAAATTAAGAAACACTATCACAGGAATGATATACCACTTAGAAATTGGCTTTAAATAATATTTTAGAGACCAGACTTTATGAATGTAGATAAAGAAATTAATCAAGTAAAATAAAATTCTCACTTATTTTAAGTTTAGATTATAGAGGTTACAGTTGTAAAAAAAGTACATATGCATTGGTTTGCTAAATTCACATCATCTCATAGAATGTTTTAAACACAAAGCTGAGCCAATTTAACTCATATTTTATACTGAATGCACTGTTTTGTGAATTCATCAACCTTTTTCACCTTATAGTAGTTTTATAAGGAGTTTCACTTTAATGGATTTTTCCTTAAGCATTTCATTATCTAATATAAGAAAATAAAAAATTGAATGTTTGTTTAGAGTATTGTTTGTATAGAATCTTAATACATAAGTTGAGGAAGTGATATTGTCACAATGGCATGTGAAAGTCCTAATGTTCTAAAATGTTATATTCTCTATAGTACGGCTATAAAATTCTATATTAATATGAATACAACACAGATTTTATGAAATTTGCTGTACAGAAAAGATAGAGTCAGTTTTAAAATTAAGTTCTTTAACTTACAACTTTAAGAAGTGGAACCAAGGAGACCAATAATCATTTTATTTCTGTTTGTGCTTCAGAAATAAGGATCAATTTTTAAAACATTTCCTAATTATAGTTCGTGATGTTCAGTAATAATTATAGACCTGACAACCAGGAAGCAGTCTCCTGTTCCATTCAAGAGGTATTCTCTAGATTAAGGTTGGCCTCTGGTGGCAGGAGACTGTTCACTTCATAACTGATGTGGGAAGACCCAGAACACTGTGCACAGGCCCACTCCCTGGACAAGTGGTATGGGTTATATAAGACTGAGAGCCGAGTCCTGGAATGCAAGCAAGTATGCATGCATGCACTGGTCCTTGCCTTCAGCTTTTGATCATGAATATGTGGTGATCAGTTCCCTTGAGGGTTGATGCTGTAATTCCACTGCCATGATGGACTATAACCTGAAATTGTAAATTAGAATAATTTCTCCCTAAGTTTCTTTGATCAGGTATTTGTTACAGCAATGAGCAATGGACAGATTATAGAATTATATACTTAATTATGAAATATGCTAGAACACACTGCATTACTACGTGCTTGTGTATAAAAAGTATTTTGTCTTACTAATGCCTCAGGCAGGCTCTGACAAAGGAAGTTTAACAGGTTCTTGGCAGTAGTGATAATGCTGATGTGGAATCTGGTGTCATTATTAATTTTAGTTGTGAAACAAGTTTTCTTTGCCTGACAGTTTTCCTGATGTTTTGAGACACAGCTTTCCATGACATTTCTGTGACAACAGCAGCATAGACAAAGCTTACAAATGTAACAACTCAATATTAGAAAAAGAAAATGCCATTAATAAACACTATGCAAAACAAAGCTCACATTTTTAGAAGATTCTAGCTAATGAACTACAATGTGACATTATTATTTTTCTCCTCAAAGAGTTTTCCTGAAACATGAAATTCCTACAGGTAATATACTTCATCATGTCTTAATATATCATTCAAAAATGTTTTCATATGTAAGTTCACTTAGATAAAGATAAAACACCCAGAGAGCATTATGATGCCCACCTATACTCCAAACCCTCAAGAATGTGAGGAAGGGCCTAGAAAGATGACTAATGGTTAAACCTCTGCCTTGCAAGTAGAAGGTCCTGAGTTTGGATCCTGGGTCCCATGTTTAAGAAAAAAAGAATGTGAGGAACAAAGAGTATGTGTTCTAGGCAACATAGTGAAGTCTAGGCCAAACTTGGGCTGCATGGTTATGTCCTGTTAAAAAAAATGCCAAAAAAAATCTCAAAAGAGCAGTTTTTGATCTGATGACAGTCTTTGATTTTTCAAAAACACCCATTAGAGTTAGTTCTCTCTCTTCCAGTTGTGGTACAGTCTCCCACAAATTCCTTTCCAGCCTTTCAATGATCCTTGAGTACTACTCAATATAAATTACAACTGATGATAACTACTTTTGAAAAAGAGATGAAAATCCAAAAGAAAGAGGACAGTCTCAAATACAAGGAGGGATGAGGTTTCTCTAGGATGTGGCCTCTAGACCTTTATTTAAACGTCACGGGTAATTAAGACTCTGATTAAAAATATTTCAAATTTATTATTGTTATTTTGCATGTGTATGTATGATGTGTATGATGTGTGTGGAGAGTAAAGGACAATTTTGTGGTGACAGTTCTCTCCTTCCTCCTTCACAAGGGTTCTGTGGATTGAACTCAGGTCATCAGGTTTGCACTACAAACATCTTTACATGTTGAGCCAGGTTTTGTCCTGAGTGGTGGGAGTTGGGGTGGTTTAGCTCACAAGTGAAAAATGATAATTATAGGTTCACAAATCTTTTTTGGAGATTGGAAGAGTGATTATCCTTCCCTCTAAAAGGGAGGACACAAACTCATCAATATCTGGCCCTCAGTGATAAAGCATCTTTTACGAGTGGTAGAACTTTTGGAACTCATGCAAGAGACTGATTAACACATGCCAGTATTGGAATGAACCCATTTTATGCCACTCAGTTGTCTGAGTCCAGAGTAATTCTCCCTGTGACATATAAGGATAATGTTTTTCCATTAGATACTGTGGACACTTATTCTGCCATGCCTGAATATTTAGATCCCTTCTTGTTTGGACATTCTTCTTTTTATTTATTTATTTGTTTGTTTGTTTGTTTGTTTGTTTTTAGTTTATTTGTGTGTGTGTGTGTGTGTGTGTGTGTGTGTGTGTGTGTGTGTGTATGTGTGCACTGTGTCCCTGTGGAGGAACAAGGGTACTTCAGGAATTATCCTGGATTGCTTTTACCTCCTTTTTGCTTGGCTCTGGGACTTCCCAGGCTCCACCCATTAGGGGGTGCCCACTGCTGTTTCTGCCTGGCATTTTTACATATTATCTGGGATCAGAACTGAGGACCTTCTGCTTGTGAAGCAGGGTTTTAACCGCTGAGCCACCTTTCCAGTCCACCATTGTCTGGACATTCTTTTTTTTTTTTTCACTAACAAGAATATGGTTTTTTTTTTTTTTTTTTTTTTTTTTTTTTTTTTTTTTTTGCTAGTATGATCTTTTTTTTTTTTTTTTTATTAAAAATTTAATTATACATTTTAAAATTTTTTACCAGTTCCCTCCCTCCCCCCTCCCCTTCCCCCAGTGTCTCCCCCCCAATTCCCAGAGAGTCCTTTATTGTGTGCGCCTAACTCTCCACTGGGTCCTCCTCTCCGATGACATATAAGGACCCAGTGGCATTTCCATAAGCCCTTTCTCTTGTTCCCCTTAATCATAAGATTACTACTATGGCTGTCAATCCCTTGCCTCCAGGGGTCTCGGTTGCCCTTAACAGATGCTAGACTTTATGAGGGCAACAGTGCGCTGGACATTGCGCAGGGCATGCAAAGTTCCATTATGATTGCTTTGGCCCCAACTATTGTTGAGAATCTTGCAAATCGTTGCTCCTCCCATCCTTTTGCTCTTACAATCTTACCGCCCCCTCTTCCGCAAATGTCCCTGAGCTCCAGGATGGGGAGAGATTAGGCTGGCCTACTTCTATGTGATTGATATAGAGTCTCTGAAGTTCTGGATTGTGGTTTGTTGATTTTCTTTTGCAGTTTTGCTGCTCCTGCAATGCCCTTCACTCCATTCTGCTGGGCACTGTATGTCACCCCCTGGCCAGAGACAAAAAGCTGTTAAACTGGAGTCTTGTTATAATAGCACATTCAAGGGTAGATGTAATAAAAGTAGGAAACCTCAGTGAGGGAGGGGTCCATCACCCATTTGCAAAATGATTACTTTTTATCTGCTAGACTATATGCCCTCCCCTTCTGGTGAGATCAGGAAAGAACGTCTGTGAACTTAACCAGGTTTCTCATTACTTACTTGCAGACCTTGATGGAGGCCTATTTTCTCTGCTGTAACATGGTCTCCTCTCTCCTTGTTTCTGGTGTGGCCCTCCTAACCCATCTCTCTTGTTCATAATCCTTGCAATTACTGTGTTACATAGGTTTACTTTTGAGTGTCCCAATGTGGGCTGGGCGAGTTTGGTACTAGGAGCCACCTATTAGGGAGTACATACGGCGCTTAATTTTCTGGGTTTGGGATACTTCACTTAATATAATTCTTTCTAATGACATCCATTTCCCAGCAAATTCCAGTAATTCATCATTTTTGATGGCTGAGTAGTACTCCATTGTATAGATGTACCACAGTTTCCTTATCCACTCGTCAACTGTTGGACATTTAGGTTGATTCCATGACTTTGCTATTGTAAACAGTGCTGCTATGAACATGGTCGAGCTTGTGCTATCGAGGCGAACCTCTGCTGCTTGGGGGGTTATTCCCAAAAGTGGGATAGCAGGGTCATACGGCATTTCAATCTTTAATTTCTTTAAGAATCTCCAGACGGCTCGCCAGAGTGGCTGTATGAGCCTGCATTCCCACCAACAATGTAGGAGAGTTCCCCTCTCCCCACATCCTCTCCAGCATTTGTCGTTGTTTGTACTGTGGATTTTTGCCATCCTGACCGGGGTGAGATGATATCTCAGGGAAGTTTTGATTTGCATTTCCCTGATGGCGAAGGAAGTGGAGCATTTTTTAAGATAATTGTTAGACATTTTAATTTCATCCCTGGTAAAGTTTCTTTGAAGTTCCAGGGCCCATTTTTTAATTGGGCCAGTGTTTTCCTTGGAGTTTAATTTTCTAAGTTCTTTGTGCACTCTGGACAGTAGAGCTCTGTCAGATATGTGGTTAGTGAAGATTTTCTCCCATTCTGTGGGTTGCCTTTGAGCTCGTGCGACAATCTCTTTATCTGAACAGAAGCTCTTTAATTTCACAAGATCCCAACTGTTGAGAGTTGGTAGCAGTGACTGTGCCATTGGATGTCTGTTTAGGAAGTGTTGGCCTAGCCCAATCAGCTCGAGGGAGTTCCCTATCCTTTCAACTATGGCTTTTAAAGTCTCTGGCCTGATATCAAGGTCCTTGATCCATTTGGAATTAAGTCTTGTACATGGTGACAAGTACGGGTCCAGCTTTAATCTTCTGCATGTGGAGATCCAGTTTTGCCAACACCATTTGTTGAAGATGCTGTTCTTTTTCCATTGGATTCTTTGGGCCCCTTTGTCAAAGACCAAGTGGCTGTAACTTTGTGGGCTTATATCTGGGTCTTCAATCCTTATCCATTGATCTGTGTGTCTATTTTGGAGCCAGTACCAGGCTGTCTTTATAACTATGGATTTGTAGTATAGACTTAGGTTTGGTATGGTAATACCTCCAGCTGTGTTTTTGTTACTCAGGATTGTTTTTGCTATCCTGGGTCTTTTGTGCCTCCATATGAACTTTGAGATTGTTTGGTCAACTTCTTTGAAGAATTGCTTTGGGATTTTGATTGGTATAGCATTGAATCTGTATATTGCCTTTGGTAGGATGGTCATTTTTACAATGTTGATTCTGCCAATCCAGGAACAAGGGAGGTCTTTCCACCTTCTGGTGTCTTCTGCAATTTCTTTCTTTAGGGTTTTAAAGTTTTCATTGTAAAGGTCTTTTACCTCCTTAGTTAGGTTTATACCAAGGTATTTCATTTTTTTAGGGGTTATAGTAAATGGCATGGTTTCTCTCAAGGCTTTTTCACTTCTTTCATTCTGGGCATATAGGAAGGCCTCTGATTTTTGCACATTTATTTTGTATCCTGCCACCCTGCTGAACTTCTCAATTAGTTCCAGGAGCTTCCTGGTGGAGTTTTTGGGATCACTCAGGTATAAGATCATGTCATCTGCAAATAGAGATAGCTTGACTTCTTCCTTGCCAATTTGAATCCCTCTTATGTCCCTTTCTTGTCTTATGGCTTCGGCTAAGACTTCAAGTACAATATTGAATAGAAGTGGTGAGAGTGGACAGCCTTGTCTTGTTCCTGATCGAAGTGGGAATGCTTCCAATTGTTCCCCATTGAGCATAATCCTTGCTGTGGGCTTGTTGTATACAGCTTTTATTATATTGATAAAAGTTCCTTCCATTCCTACTGTCTCTAGCGTTTTGATCATAAAAGGCTGTTGGATCTTGTCAAAAGCTTTTTCTGCATCTATCGAGAGTATCATGTGGTCTTGGACTTTGGACTGGTTTACATGATGAATTACATTTATTGATTTGCGTATGTTGAACCAACCTTGTGTGCCGGGGATGAAGCCTACTTGGTCCCCATGAATGATCTTTTTAATATGTTTTTGAATCCGATTTGCTAAGACTTTGTTGAGAATCTTTGCATCTGTGTTCATCAGGGAGATCGGCCTATAGTTTTCTTTTTTAAGTGAATCTTTATTAGGTTTTGGGATTAAAACGATATTAGCTTCATAGAAGGAATTTGGTAGTGTTCCTTCCTTTGCTATTTGGTGGAACAGTTTAAGGAGTATTGGTGTTATTAACTCCTTAAATGTCTTGTAGAACTCTGTGCTGAATCCATCTGGTCCAGGACATTTTTTGGTGGGAAGATTCGAGATTACTTCCTCAATTTCCTTATATGTTATAGGACTATTTAAGTAATTCACAACTTCCTGATTCAATTTAGGTAAGTTGTGTTTACTTAGAAATTCATCCATCTCTTTTGTGTTGTCAAACTTCACAGAGTATAAGTTTTTGAAATATGATGTTATAATTCTCTGGATTTCTTGGGTATCCGTAGTGATAACTCCATGTTCATTTCTAATTTTGTTAATTTGGGTTTTCTCTCTCTTGCTTTTGGTTAGTTTAGCTAGGGGTGTATCAATCTTGTTGATTTTTTCAAAGAACCAGCTTTTCGATTTGTTGATTTTTTCTATCGTTTTCTTAGTCTCGATTTCAGATATTTCTCCCCTTATTTTGCTAATCTCTTCTCTTCTACTGCTTTTGGGATCAGATTGCTCTAGTTTCTCTAAAGCTTTAAGCTGCATTGTTAAGTTGTTTATTTCTGATGTTTCCATTTTTTTGATGTGGGCATTAAGAGCTATGAACTTACCTCTTAGAACAGCTTTCATTGTGTCCCAGAGATTTTGGTAAGTTGTATTTTCGTTATCATTCACTTTCAGGAAATCTTGAATTTCCTTTTTAATTTCTTCCTGAATCCAGTTCTCATTCAGCATCATAGTGTTAAGTTTCCAGGAGTTAGTGTATTTTCTCTTGTTTGATGTGTTGTGGATGTCCAGCTTTAGGCCGTGGTGGTCTGATAGGGCACAGGTTAGAATTTCAACTTTCTTGTACATGTGTAGATTCATTTTGTGGCCCAATATGTGATCTATTTTGGAGAAAGTTCCGTGTGCTGCTGAGAAAAATGTGTATTCTTTGGTGCGTGGGTGAAAAGTTCGATAGAGATCTGTGAGGTCCATTTCTTTCAGGGTTTGATTAAGTTCCAAAGTGTCTCTGTTAAGCTTTTGACCTGTTGATCTATCCCATGTAGAGAGGGCGGTGTTGAAGTCCCCAAGAATTATCGTTTGGGGGTTGATTTCTTGCTTTAGACGCTGTAGGGTTTTCTTAATGAATGTGGAGGGGCCCGTATTGGGTGCATATATGTTCAGTATTGTGAAGTCTTCCTGGTGAATTGTACCTCTGACTAAAATGTAGTATCCATCCGTGTCTCTTATAATTTTTTTTGGTTTGAAATCCACTTTGTCTGATAGCATAATGGCTACCCCTGCCTGTTTTCTGCTTCCATTTGCTTGTAGAATTGTTGACCAGCCTTTTATTTTTAGAGCGTGCCTAGCTTTTGTGGTGAGATGGGTTTCCTGCAGGCAGCAGATTGATGGATTGTGATTTTTAATCCAAGTTTGTAATCTGTGTCTCTTGATCGGTGAATTAAGTCCATTAACATTTAGTGTTATAATGGAGAAACTATTGTTAATTCCAGACATTTATTATGTTTAGTAGCTTTTATAAGTATATTGCTTCGCTTTTAATGGTGTTATATTTGCCTTCTGTTCTCCTGGATATGCCTGTTTTTTTCTTCACGCTTGAGTATCATTTCTAGCAGTTTTTGAAGGCCTGGTTTGGTGGCCATGTATCCCTTAAAGTTGTCTTTGTGCTGGAAAATTTTTCTTTCTCCCTCGATCATGACTGATAGTTTTGCAGGGTAAATCAGCCTGGGTTGACATTTTTGCTCATTCAATACTTGAAGTATGTCTCTCCAAGCTCTTCTTGCTTTTACTGTTTCGACTGAGAAGTCATTTGTTATTTTAATAGGTTTGCCTTTAAAAGTGACTTGTTTTTTCTCCCTTGAAGCTCTCAGCACCAGTTCTTTATCTTGAATGTGGAGTGTTTTAACTATTATTTGCCGCGGTGTGCTTCTAGTTTGGTCGTATCTGTTTGGGGTGCGGAATGCCTCTTGTATATGAATGGGCCTCTCTTTCTTTAGATGAGGAAAGTTTTCCTTGATGATCGTTTGAAAAATTTCCTCAGGGGTGGTATTTTGAGATTCTTGCTCCGGTATTCCATGAATACGCATGTTAGGCTTCTTCAGGGTGTCCCATATCTCTTGGATATTTCTCTCAAGTATCTTTTTGGCTTTAACAACCTCTTCCATTGAGCTGGCTAGTACTCCCACTTTATCTTCAAGGTCTGAAATTCTGTTTTCTGCTTCATTAGTTCTGTTGATAAGACTCTCTGTGGCGTTCTGGGTTGAAGATAACTTGTCTTTTAGCTCAGTTTTAAACTCTGCTTGAGTTTGTTTTAACTGTTCTATGCCGCTTTTTGTTTCTTGCACTGTTTTTCTCAACTCCTCCAGATGTCTGTTGTGTTCCTCTTCAAAGCGATTGATTCGATTATGTAATTCCTCCCGGATTTCCTCTTTCATAGTATTGAACATGGTAATGATCATATTTTGAAAGTCGTTATCCTGGGTCAGGCTTTCTTGGCCTTTTTCCGCGGGTTTGTTCTTTTTGGAGTCTAACATTATGGGATTAATTTCTTCAGTGGGAGATTTGTTTACTTGAGTGTTGCTTCTTATGGATTTGCACTTTGACTTTGGCATTGTCATTTTAACTCTTAAGATCTCTCAATTTCACTAAACTGAATTATTTGGCCTGGGGTACTGGTGGGCGGGGCCTGAACGGGGACTTACCTAGGGAGCGGGGTGAGGCCCGGGTGGACCGCGTGCGTGTCCAGACTGGCGGAGCGGGGTGGGGCGAAAAGGGAGGATGGGCGCAGGGGGAGGTGCTCCTCGTTCCCTGGGCCCCCGCGCGGCTCCGGCTGGATGGCGGGAGTCGGAGCCGGGTCCCCGTGGGCTGACCTGGGGTCCTAGAGCGCGCGTTGAGGCCCGGCTGGATCTCGCCTACGCGTCCGGACCGGCGGAGCGGGGGGTGGGGCGAAAGAGGGAGCTTGATGGCATTCTTTCCCTACCCATGGTCATTCCTTTGTTGTCCTGTGCTACAGGATATCAAACATTTAAGCCTCTTGCCCAATTCCTTCATAAGAAAGAGATTATGTGCAAGTTGGGGACCAGACTGCATCTGTATCCCCAGCCATCTCAATCTCATTTCCTTGGCCTGTAAACTATGGTTTGTCAGGAGTTCCTATATTTTCTGCCTTCCAATATCTCCATCTTAATAACCATGTACCCACCTCTCCTCCACCTTTGTTCCCTCAAACCCAGACAGAAACTCTCATATTCCTGCAATTAAGAGACTCTTCCTATTTCCCTACAAGCGTCAGAGCAACCTTAAAGCTGAATCCCTCAAAGAACTCCAAAGGACTTATTTTCAAATTTCTAAAGATTAATCTCCATAGACCCACTAGGTTCACATACAGTACTCCCACTTTCACTATTAGGAAGTTGAGTGGCTCTTATCATCTAACTCAAGGTCTTAAGATCATTGCTGGGCTATTGTTCCCCTACATCTAACTTCGCTAGCCCATAATTATCCTAGTACTATTCCTTTCTTGGCCTCAAGAGATAGCTTAGGATCTGTGTGTCTATATGAAGGATCTTTCCTCTATACGAAGCCCTATGGGGGCCAGACTACCCTCTGCTTCTATCACTACTTTCCAGACTCTTAGAAAATCCCCACTGAGATATCTGTGCTTGTTAACTTCAGATGAATTTTCTCCTTTGTAAAGTAGAGAGGAAACAATAACACTGTCTAGGAATCTTGGGACAAAAAATATGGCCCCAATTTAAAAGTGATGGCTTTCTTTTTGAGGAACTTGATAACAAGGCTAATAATGATCTCCCTGCCTCACAGTGAGTGGTAGCCACTTAGCTACTAAACCAGGAACCAGCAAGCTTACATACAGACAAAAGGTACACATCTTTTCACTTCGCCAAAGTTAGATGCACTTAACAATAATGCCTACCACTACCTTACAAGCTCTTGCCTCACCTAATACCATGCCCTTTTATTCAGAAATCCAAATATTTCTCTCTACAAAGCAAGTACCCTGGTAGCTCTCAGCTTCCAAGATGTCTGCGGTGACTTAGCCTCCTCCCGCTTTGGCCAGCCAGCCATGTCGCCTCTGCTTTGAAAGACTGTACCTTCCCTCTGGAACCGTAAGCTGAATAAACCTCCTTTTCTCCCTTAAGTTGATTGACTTTGGGTGCTCTCTCACAGCAATAGTTAAGAGTAACTGTTACAGAAATTGGTACTGGATAGTGGGGTATTGCTGTGAGATAAGAACAGCTGGTACCACAAAGTGAAGTTGTTTGTGAAGCTGAGAAAAGTTGGTACCCAGAAGCATGGCCAATGCTGTGATGTGGCTAGTGTGCCTTTGGAACTGTTTGTTGGGAGAAATATGGAGAACTTTGGGACTTTGTGCTGGGAAAGTCTTTGCGTCTTGGCGGTTGGGCCAAAGGGACCTTTCTTGTGAGAGCAATGCTGTGAGAGATGCAGACAGTGGAAGCCCAGCTTGTGATGGTCCAGAGGGGAACAGAGACTGTGTTTGCAACTGGACAAGTGACACATGGAGCCATGTGTTGGCGGAGAGTTTAGTGAAGTTTTGCCCTCGTCCTGAAAGTTTGCCTGAAATTAAGTTGGAGTGCTTGGCAGAGGAAATTTCAAAGCAATGTAGTCTTGACAATGTGATATGGCTACTTTTTAGTTGTCTTCAAAGTTATGAAAAAGAGCAAAGAATCAGGCAGGAAGAAGCAAAAACTGTAAGATCCAATGATGAAAAATACAATGGCAAACTTAAAGAGTTGAACCGGGAAGAAGCAGAGAACAAAATGGCTGTTGAAGAGATTAGCTCCATTTGTAAATGAAAGTCTGCTCTTAATTTGAATAATAGGAGAGGCCCTAGCTTGAGGGCAAGATCCTCAGGGAAGGCTCCCACTCATAAGAATGCAAATCCTTTCAGAAGACTGGAGCTAAAAGGGGGAGTTCCAAAGCAAAAGTTGGTTTCTCTTACCAAGCAACTGCCCAGGAGTGAAAGAGATGGTCAACATAGAGAAGCAAAATCAGCTGTGATTCAAGGGGGCCAGTCTTGGCAAAGTCTTCCACGTGGTTCTGGTTTTAGAGGCATCAGTGATGCAAGAGCGAGGAGATCACAGAGTCCTCCTCCAAGATTTCAAAAATTGGCAGAATCCAGGCATCATGAGGCAAGAAGCCTGCAGTTTAGAGGCCCAAGAAGGGCAATTTGTGCTGTGGAGTTAAAGCCTGCTTTACCATTGAGAAGTAAAGATGTTAGGGATTCCAGACACAAAGTGGGACACCTGCCAAGGAGAGCTGTATACCCTGGGAGGAGTCAGCTCAAGAGAGCAACGTATTCTATGGAAGCTATATTGGAGGAGTGGAACCAACGTCCTTTGGAACTGAGATGATTTCAACAAGAGGCTCACCTGTTGGACTTGGAGCTACAAGATTTGGAGTTTGTCCTGCTGGTTTTCGGTCTTGTTATGGACTGATCTTTCCTGGATATGCCCTATTCCTTCCTTTTGGAATGGGAATGTTTATTCTGTGCCATTGTATGTTAGAAGTATGTAACTTGTATTTTGATTTTACAGGAGGCTTTGGACTTTGAACTTTTGGACTGTTGGGACTACTGATGTAGTCTATGAAGACTTTTAAAGTTGGACTGAGTATGGTTTGCATAATGAGATGGCAATGAGCCTGTGGGGGACAAGGGTGGAATGTCGTGGTTTGAAATGTGTCCCCCACAGTCTCATGTGTTTGGCAAGGTCATGGCACCTTGAGAGGTGGAGTCTTGCTGGAGGTAGGCAGTCACAAGGGGTGGGCCTTGAGGTGGATGAATTCCACCCTACCTCCAGGAGAAGTCATCCTTTGCTGCAAGCAGTTTTGCAGCTCTCAGCTTCCAAGATGTCTGCGGTGACTTAGCCTCCTCCAGCTTTGGCCAGCCAGCCATGCTGCCTCTGCTTTGAGAGACCTCCCCTCTGGAACCGTAAGCTGAATAAACCTCCCTTTCTCCCTTTAAAAAAAAAAAAAAAAAAAAGCAAGTACCCTAAATCCCACAACTTTCCCCTCCAAAGTAGGACCTAGTACACATCTGTATTGAGAAGTTTCAGAGTTTATTTGGGCAGTCTGTCCAGACTCACCAGATTCTCCACTTTCAAATCTAGAACATGTTTGGTTCTCAAGTGGGATCTATTTTATTCTAAATGGATTAGGTAAAATATCGTGCACAGTAACAAATGTGACTCAGATTATAGAGAACTCACCCTTTCCTAAAAACACATCTACCTAAAATTAGAACTTGTCTTTATCAATGTTCTCACATGGAAAAGATAAAAGATTTAATATCTATATAGACTCCAGATATGCATTCTACATTCCACACTGACATGAAACAATCATACAGGGAAGTGGATTCTTAATCTAAGGCTCTGTCATGAAACACACCTCACCTTACTACAGCCAATAGAGGCTGTCCAACTTCCAATCTGGGTTGGAGTTTTCCACTGCAAGGACTACCAAAACATCCCAAGCCTTAGAAGCACTGGGAAATAACAGGGTGGATAAGAAAGCAAAAAGGGTTGCAGCTTTACCATCTAGTTCACTGAGGCTCTGACTATTTCCTCAATCACCCCTGAGAATAGCTGAAGAAAATAGAAAGGACTCGAATAAATGGAAGAAGGAGCTAATAAAGGAGGACCCTGATTCTTAGCACATAGTGTACAAAACCTGTATGTGAACTCACTTCACTCATCTACTGACCAAATCTGCGGATTAAATTGTAAGCTGTCACTACAAATTGCCCCGACTACAGAGCTGTCAGTCCTCAAGGGTATCTTGTATCACATTCCCTGCTGACTCACTAGTTGAGGAGTGCTGTTAGAGAGATAATCTCTAGGGTTCAGATTCCCTACTTCTCACCAAATAGACCCATCTTCATTGCCTAAATAATCAACAGGTCTCACCAGCCTTGGGTATCATCTTTAAACTGCTCCATGTATCACCCTCAATATTTGGGAAAAACAGAAAAGGCAAGTTCTATCTTAAAATAGCACCCTACCAATATATCCCTCAAGTTTCAGCAAAGCTACCCCAACTCTTGCTTTTGATTCTTCCTGAATGCAGCACTAAAAAGTAAGTAAAATAAAAATTATAAACAAAAGACACCATAAAACATCTTTGTACTCAAGTCTCTTCAGAGATAATATATAGCAGGCCTCTTATCCTCCAACTCCTCCTTTGAGAAACTATCCTCTTAATACATTGGTAGAAACCTGCTCAGGAATCATGCTGAGGAATGTCTTCAACATCCACCCAACACCGTCCCTAGATATTATGAAGATTGTACTTGAGTACAAGGCAAGTTCAAGGACAGCCTGGATACATGAGATCTTGCCTCGAAAAAAAAAAAAAGACTAAAAAATTTCAAGCCACGGGGCTGGAGAGGTGGCTCAGGGGTTAAGCCTCTGCCTTACAGGTGGAAGATCCTGAGTTTGGATCCTAGACCCCACGTATAGATGCCAGGCGGAAGTGGGGGCGGCCTGCATTTCTGGTCCTGGTAAGGCAGAGCCTATGAATGCCAGGGCAGAGTAAACAAGGAGGTGGAGACGTCCATGGTGGTTCCCGAATTCCTCCATGGTTCTACACACACACGCACACACACAATTGAATAAAAAAAATTTTTTTAAGCCAGTTATGGTGACACATGCCTGTAATCCCAGTACTCAGTACTCAGGACATAAAAGCAGGTGGATCAGGAGTTCAAGGCCAGGCTTGACAAAATATCAAGTTTGAAGCCAGTCCACAATACATAAGACCCACTCCCAAAAGAAAAGCTAAAGGAAAGGAAAAGAAGGAAGAGATGAATAGAAATGAAGGAAGGAAAAAAGGATGGAAAAGTAATGAAGAAAAGAAAGTAGAAATGTCAGTTTAGTTAAACTTATTCAATAAAATTAATAGTTGAATGTTTCTTGAAAAGACAAGCTTTCGAAACTTTCTTAAATAATCAACTTTCTTCAATTGTGGGCAAAAAGATGATTGTGAACTTTACATACATAAGGCAAATGAAAAACTCAATATTTCTCCAAAGTAGAAACAAGAAATATGCCAGAAACTAGAAACCCTCCCTCCCCTCCCAAAGGACAATTCAATCCACCTTGAATTTCCTCAGTCTTCTGCAAAGCCGAGTGTCTGTGGTAAGCAGCAGCGAGTCTTCTCTTAGAGTAGAACTGGGGCTGTGTTCCTTAGTAGTACTGAGCAGAGCAACACCGGGCACTGTGGGAAGGGTCTGCACGAGTGGTTTCCCCAGGTACATTCTGCTGGCCTCTGGCATAAATTCTGAATTGGCCATCTCTGCCTCACTTGTCCTGCGAAGGTTGTAAAAGGCAAATACTGAACATCTCATTTTCCCCAAATATGTCTGGCATTTTAAAAATTGTCATAAGAATAAACAGAATGTCCCATGAAACAATTTGTGTCAGCATACCTACTGTACTCAGTTATAAATCAAAAATTGTTCTAAAGAAGCCCATCTACTTCTAGAGGATGCCAATGTTTAAATGTCAGTTGTCCCCAACAGACTCATGTGTTTGAATCTTTAGTTGATGTTTGAGAAGGTTGTGCCAACATTAGGAGGTTGGAGCCTGGCTAGGGGAAGGCATGGCACAGGGGGTGGGTCTTGAAGTTGGTTACTCCCTCCCAGCTTCCTCAAGGAGTCTGCTGGGAAGGGGGCAGCAGCTCTCTCAGCCTCCAGAATTTCTGGGGTGACCTAAGCCTCCTCTACCTTCTCCCCCCTGCCATGCCTTTCCTGCCATAACGGATTGCATCTCCTCTCTGAAACTGTAAGCCAAATAAATCGCTTTTTCTCTTTTAAGTTCTGTTTGAGTGTTGTCTTACAGCAGCACAGAGAGTTGCCAGTACAGAGGTATTCCTAATAAATATTCATACCACATGGGGGCAGGAGACCTGGCTCTCAAGGATTCATGAGCAACAGATGGCATGTTGTCTTCTGGAAGGGGTCTACTCACTTGATGTCCAAAACCCAGGCCAAAAAATCTGTATCTAAAAGAGTAAAGATTTGTGAGATGATGGACATGTTAATTGCTTGACAGTGATTTTACTTTAAGAAGAAAATATACTAACATGTCATGGTGTGTACATTAAATACACACACACACAAACACACACACACACACACACACACACACACACACACACACAGACACACACACACACACACACACAAACTTAAAATAGACCTAGAATCCTTGTGCAGTTTGGACATTAAAAAAAATGTCTGGAAGTCATTTTCTGTGTTGTCTCATTCATTGATTGTAAATCCTGTCCATAATCTGAGATGTATTAAGCATTTGTCCATGAAGCAGAATTCAGACCAACAATCTCCAGGGAGAGGAGGACATAGATGATCACTGGTGATCAGTGAGCTAGTCAGATAAAGAACTCACGGTCAAGCCCAGAGCTGGGTCCTTCTCTGTTCTGTCTTGCACACACCTCCTCATTTTACCTACTTTGTGAATCATATCTTCATTTATTCCTGTGTTAATATCTTCTCATGTCCTAAGTTTGCCTTATGTAGATCAGACAAACTGTACAGGAAAGCTTGCCAAGAGACACTGAGGAATAATCACGCCAAAGCTCATAATCAAGGAAAGTTCCTTTCCCACGTACCAGAATGTGCCCAGGGAAACAGTGTTATTACTTGTCCATTTGGATTTCAGTTCTTATCTTCCAGAAAGAAAACTGTTAAAAGCTTCTGTGAAGCACAATGCAGACAAAGAGATTTATAATAATAGGATTATCTTAATAAGAAAGCTTCAAAAATACTTATTCAAAAGGCTAATAAATTAAGTTAGCTATATAAGAACACAAAGGGATACCATTTGTATAAAACCAAAATTAAAAGAGAGAAGATATACAAACTGTGACAGACTCAGGAGACACTTTACCCCTGCCCTTTCTCACCATCCTGAAATATTACTATTGTAGAACCCATTTACAGATAATTTACAGAATGATGGAATGAATTTCAAAATTTAACAATAATGAAAAACTTCTAAAGTAGATTTCTCTTTATTTTCCGATAATATTTTTAATGACAATTAGTTTTTAAAGTCATGTGATTCAGTAACACAAAACATTGCTCTTAAAGAACATTTGTGTTATAAGGATGGAACCAGAAATCTTTAAATGGAGAAACTTATGCCATCGACCTTCCAGAAATATGCAAATCAAGTTTTCTTGAGGAAGATGGAGGGAACAATGGATTCATCTAAAATATAATTGGCAGTGAGATAAACCTAAGCATGTGACCTGTAAGAAAAGACCAACGCATCTTAATGCTTACTCTAGATTGTGACTTGTTCTTCCTCAATCTCCATTTGCATTGTTTTGCTTTACTATAACTTACCATGCTCTTGGAATAAGACTTTGGAGGTTCAGTACGTATGTTTTCTTAATTATTGTGTAAGCCTTCAGGTGTTTTTTATACTGCTTTACTGATAATAGTTCTTAGTAAAATGATTTTATATGCAGATATAGATACTTGTAATATATAGTTTCCCATATTTCTTTAGGATAATTTCTCTGCCTGAATAAAATAACAGATTTGTAACAAAGGACTTAAGCTAAGATCAGTTTAGCACAAAAACACATGCGAGGAAAATATGGTAAAAGTGTCTTATATGAACATATTAAAATATCCTAATAAAGCCCACCAAAGAAAACAGCCCATGCACATATAAAAAGAGGTCATGAAGTAGGTCTGGAATATGAGTCACTGGGACCAGCAGTTATCTAGCAGGTGGGAGGCGCTAGAATGGCTCACCAGTTATGCAAAAAGCAAAAGGCACAGCAAATAAGAGCAACAGCAACAATAAAAGATAAAATTCAAGTCTACAACCAGGAACTGATAAAAGAGTGGAATCCTTAATGTATAAGTGAATTCAGGGAATTCAACAAATAGTGCAATTTCTTAGATGGTGAAAGGATTTGAATAGAAGGTTCAATAAAAAAGATACAAATGGAAAAATAGAAAATAAGCCCATTGGAAGATAATTAATATTGCCAGTATTAAAACTTCACTGGTATATATAGACCTGCTAGAATGGCTAAAATAGAAAAAAAATTCAAACCTCACACCATTGCATGTTTGTACAGATATGGAGAAGATGGAATTCTCATACACTGCTAATATAAATGAAAATAGTACCAAATACTTTTGAAAACAAATTGGCAGTTTTTAGGTGTTCATGAAATTTAATTAATTTTTATTTTGTTTAATACTGGGTATTGAACCCAAGGCTTCATACATGCCAAACACAGGCAGTACAACTAAAGTCTTTGATAGTTTCCTAACTGGAAAAATAATTTAACCTATAGCAGGAAGTATTTGAAAAAATGCCATGTGACGTTATAAAAAAAAAAGTTTTAGGTGAATGTCAGACCTATACTGTACAGACAATATAAAAACTAGCACATAAAGGTTTCTGATTCAGCCACCAATTCATTTGCTGGGGTTTCAATTCATTTCAGCTTGTGGATGAGTAAACAGAATGCTGCAAGAGGTGGTGAAATTGCTTCTTCCCAGTCCTTTTTTTTTTTTGTTATTATTTATTCAATTGTGCGTGTGTGTGTGTATGTATGTGTGTGTGTGTGTGTAGAACCACGGGTGAATTCGGGAACCACCATGGACGCCTCCACCTCCTCCTTGTTTACTCTGCCCCAGGGATTCCCAGGCTCCTCCCTACCAGGACCAGAAACGCAGGCCGCCCCCGCTTCCGCCCAGCATCTATACATGGGGTCAAGGATCTGAACTCAGGACCTTCCGTCTGCAAGGCAGAGGCTTAACCCCTGAGCCACCTCTCCAGCCCCTCCGCATAAGTTCTGTATACAAACAACTCTTATCTAAAAAAAATAGGGCAGACATGGCCACGTACTTACCTGGACCTGGCTCTGGCCAGCCCATGTTTCTTCCCAGTCTTACCTGCTGAGTTTGAGAGCTGAGGAGTCCTCCACTGCCAAGCCTGCTGCTCTCCTGTCTTCTCCATCTTTTGTTCTAAGGACTTCTGGTCTTCAGCACTAGTGACTGATGTTCTAGTGGGACAGAAGAGGTGGTGGCTGCTGACCGGGTCTTGTGTGGTCCATTTTCTTCATTCTTTTCACTACATTCCTTTCTACTCTGTCTTTGGTTGGAGGGCCTCCAACAACTGCGGTTTTGATCTACTATCTAGGTGCATATTCTGTCTTACTGGTGTAACTTGTTCTCCCAACCCTGGTTGTCAGACTCCGCATTACCATCACTGTACTCTACACAGGTCAACACCTTCAGGATCCCCACATTTTCCTGAGGGGAGACTTCTAACAGTTTTGTTCAGCACAGCCTCATGAGCACTCACCAAGGTCTAGTTCTTTTCTCAATTTCACTTTCCTAATTTTAACATAAATTGTGTAAAGGAGCCTCGTGACCTGGGTCTACAATAGTTTAGGTCTACTGCACAGTGCTGCTTTGAACTGGAGCTGCACTAGGACCTAAAACATTGTTACCTTCATGCCCTTTTCTCCTTCAACAACATCAATGTCATGGTCTGTCCATCTTTTAAAATGGAAAGATAGGTCTTGTCATCAGCAGGCTGCTATTCCTTAGCTTCCTTACTCTTAGTAAAACCATATCTTTTATTACACTGAAATATGTAATTGCAAAACATATGCTGAAAGGGATTACTCATGTAGTTTCTATAAATGTAAAAGAAACATAAAATACATAGAGGAAAGTAACTAAAGCTAAACACCAAGAGAGTAGAACTCACTGTATATAACTCATTGTATATAAGCAATAACTCTCAGACATAGGAGTTACAATTTGATTTATGCTAATTGTAATTTTTTAAAACATAATAGTGTTTACTGTAAATCAACTTAAAATCACATGAATTTTATGGATGTCAAAGAATGAAGTGAAATTTTGGTGAAAATATTGTTATAAAAATCTATAGCAATGCACAGTTATGCTTTTGTTTGAAAGTAAATTGAGTTGGCAAAATTTCATAGGCATGTAGCTTAGTATCTATTTTATGAATTAGAAAAGCTGAGTTTATCAATGGCCTATTATAATTCCCCTTTTTATAAGTATAGGATACTAATATGATGAGATTATCATACACCTAAAGAAAAAATTTAAAAGACACTGAATTTTCTCCCTAGAAATTTTTCCCAATGTAGGTTATATGTTTTGAGCCATAAAGTTGCCAAAAAAGACAAACTAGGAGACTTGGGAAATGGTAAAGTATTTACCTTGCAATCATGAAGACCTGTGAGTCATACCTAGAACTCATGTTACAATAAAAAAGCCAAGTAAAATGGTGTATGTTTGCAATCCCAGGGCAAGGGAGGTGAAGACAGCAAATTCCTGGGACTTGCTGGCTAAGCAGCGTAGTCTTTCTCAGCAAGACTCCAGCCAACAATGGACACTATCTGGGAGTGGGGAAATGCTGAAGGCCAGAGATACAGCCCAGTGGGCAAACATGCTTGCTGCGTTTGACCCTTGGAAATCCTTGCAAATGTAGAAGGAGAAAACTAATCAAAGCTTTCATCTGACTTCCACACGCATGCCATGGCATGTAACACATATACACATATAAATCATGTACACATACTTATACAGTAATAATAGTAATGATAATAATATAACTTTGAAAAATAATGGAGGGCACCTCAGGAATGATAGTTGAAATTAAACTTTGCCTCCACAGGTGTGTACACACATGTGCACATGAAAAACATACAAACACATGAGAGCACACAAACAAATCAAAAATAAAAAAGAGGAAAAAAAGGGCTGGAGAGAAGACTTAGGGGTTAAGACTTTGTCTCTCAAACAGAAGGTCCTGAGTTCAGATTCCAGATTCCATGTTAACATGCCAGGCAGAAACAGCAGAGGCCTGCACTTCCAACCCTGGTGGGTAGAGCCTGGGAAATTTGAGAGCAAAGCAAAAAGGAGGTAGAAGCAATCCAGGATGATTCCTGAAGTCACCCTTAGTCCTTCTAAGATACACACACACACACACACACACACACACACACACACACACAAACACACACGCACACATGTGTGCTCACAAAATGAATAAAATAACTGTTTTTTGTTACAAAGCATATTTATTAAAGAAAGAAAAAAAACTAGCAATTGTTATAAAAACTTGCATGGATAATGCATGTGGATAAGCCTATGAATCTAAAAAATAGGACATATTTCTGAAAACAGTTATTAAATAATTCCACTTAAGTAAAATTTCAAAAATAAGTCCACACCAAAAAC
Source organism: Typhlomys cinereus (assembly GCA_023101885.1). Taxonomy (NCBI): domain Eukaryota; kingdom Metazoa; phylum Chordata; class Mammalia; order Rodentia; family Platacanthomyidae; genus Typhlomys; species Typhlomys cinereus. Next base: position 351,678 of record JALPQD010000878.1, read on the forward strand.
AAACATACATATATTAAAACCCTTTCAAAATAGATTGCCTATTAAATTTGCTCTTTATAATTATTTTGTCTAAAGAAATGAGAGGATAATTTTTGCTATTTCATTCATCTATTTAAAAATAATTAAAACTAGCATGTACATTGGCAGGGAAATAAAATAACAACAACTACAATGTTAGAATTTTCTGCCTAAGTGGAAAAACATTAACATAGATACTATAGAAGAGACAAAAGACTCATCTGTGTGTGTGTGTGTGTGTGTGTGTGTGTGTGTGTGTGTGTGTATTTACAGAAAGAGAGAGACAGAGACAGAGAGTAATGACAATACTTAGAAAACAGTGGAATATATATTATATATATGGTACATATATATTTTAAAGTTTAAATTTTCAGCATGATCCACATCAAGTGTTTTTAAAGTAAAATTAATGTTTGAAATAATACTCAAAGTACCCAGGTGAAGTGCGCTGACTTCTACCAGCTCTCCCCTTTCCACCTGGGAAGCTCGCAGTCCAGAGAGTTCACACTGCTTCTCAGAATTCAAGAGTCCAAAGAAAACCCAAGCAAAGCTCTAGGGGACAAAGGCCATACATCTGAAGTCTTCTAAAATCACCCTATGACATGGGAGAGATTCTTCACATGCAGCCCAAAGATAAGTAAACCCCTTTTTACCATTCTGTTCCCTTCAATTATTAGTCACTGTAGATTAACTTTTCCATATAACTACCCCCAAAACATTTACAACTTCAGGGACGATACCACTCACCCCCACATATCACCAAGGTACTAAATCTTGAAAGTGCACTACCATACTAATATTCACCCCTGTCCACTAAACCTGACTTAATTGATGTACTAACAGTCTAATAGCCTCATCTAGGAAATAACAATAACAACAGACAAGAGTACCCAACTCCAAGGAAAACACTAGCAATAACTGCTCGAGAGTAGTGATACCAACTAATTCAGTTCAGTCAAAAACACACAGAAACTGAAAGGTCTTAAGAGATAAAACAACAATGCCCAAGTCAAAGTGCAGATCCACGAGAAACAAAACCCAAGAAAACAAATCTCCCACCAAAAGAATTATCCCCATAATGATAGATTCCAACCAGCACAAATTCACAGAAAATAGCCAAGAAAGCCAGACCCAAGATGGCTTTCAAAGCATGATCATTACTATGATTGAGACTATGAAAGAAGAAATCTGGAAGGAGTTAAATAACTGCATAAACTACTTTGAACAGGAACACAACAGACACTTGGAGGAGTTGAGAAAAACAGTTCAAGAAACAAAAATAGGCATAGAACAGTTAAAATAATCTCGAGCAGAGTTTAACATTGAACTAAAAGACAAGTTATCTTTAACCCAGAACTCAACAGAGAGTCTTATCAATGGGACTAATGAAGCAGAAAATAGAATATCAGATCTTGAAGACAAAGTGGAAAAACTAACCAGTTCAATGGAAGAGGTTGTTGAAGCCAAAAAGATACTTGAGAAAGAATATTCAAGAGTTATGGGACTAAAAGCCTAACATGTGCATTCATGGAATACCAGAGCAAGAACCCCAAAAAACCACGCTGAGAAAATTTTTCAAATTATCATAAAGGAAAATTTTCCTCATCTAAAGAAAGAGAGGCCCATCCAAATACAAGAGGCATTCCACACACCAAACAGATATGACCAAAATAGAAACTCGCCAAGGCAAATAATAGTCAAAACACTCCACATTCAAGACAAAAAAAAAAAGGTGCTGAGAGCTTTAAGGGAAAAGAAAAACAAGTCACTTTCAAAGGCAAACCTATTAAAATAACAAATGACTTCTCAATGGAAACAGTAAACGCAAGAAGAGCTTGGAGAGACGTACTTCAACTATTGAATGAGCAAAAATGTCAACCCAGGCTGATATATCTGGTAAAACTATCTGCCACGATCGAGGGAGAAAGAAAAGTTTTCCAGCACATAGACAACTTGAAGGCTACATGTCTACCAAACCAGGCCTTCAAAAAATGCTAGAAATGATACTCAAGCTTGAAGAAAAGAACAAGCGTATCCAGGAGGTCAGAAGGGAAGTATAACAGCAAAACCTAAAACCCAAGTAATACACTTATGAAAGCCACTAAACATAAAAAGTATCTGGAATTAAAAATAATTTCTCCATTATAACATTAAATGTCAATGAAATTCAAAACAAATCTCCACATATATAGGAAAGTTGAAATTCTAGCCTGTACCCTATCAGACCACCATGGTCTAAAGCTTGACATCCTCAATACAACAAACAACAGAAAAGACACTAACTCCTGGAAACTAAACACTATGATGCTGAGTGAAAACTGGATTCAGGAAGAAATTATAAAGGAAATTCAAGATTTCCTGGAAGTGAATGATAATGAAAATACAACTTATCAAAATCTTTGGGACACAATGAAAGCTGTCCTAAGAGGTAAGTTCATAGCTCTTAATGCCTACATCAAAAAAATAGAAACAGGGCTGGAGAGGTGGCTCAGGGGTTAAGCCTCTGCCTTGTAGGCAGAAGGTCCTGAGTTCAGATCCTAGACCGCACGTATAGATGCCAGGCAGAAGTGGGGGCGGCCTGTGTTTCTCCTCCTGGTAGGCTGGAGCTTGTGAATCCCAGGGCAGAGTAAACAAGGAGAAGGTGGAGGAGTCTATGGTGATTTCCGAATTCGTCCGTGGTTCTGCACACACATACACATACACACACACACACACACACACACACACACACACACACACACACGAACACATGCATACATGCACAATTGAATAAATAATAAAAAAATTAAAAAATAGAAACATCACAAATAAATAACGTAACAATGCAGCTTAAAGCTTTAAAGACATAAGAGCAATCCGATCCTAAAAGCAGTAGAAGAGAGGACATTAGCAAAATAAGGGGAGAAATATCTGAAATTGAGATTAAGAAAATGATAGAAAAAAATCAACCAGTCAAAAAGCTGGTTCTTTGAAAAAATCAGTAAGATTGATATTACTAAATTAACCAAAAACAAGAGAGAAAAAACACAAATTAACAAAATTAGAAATGAAAATTGAGTTATCACTACTGATACCCAAGAAATTTAGAGAATTATAAGGTCATATTTCAAAAACTTATACTTTGTGAAATTTGATAACACAAAAGAAATGGATGAATTCCTAAGTAAGCGCAACTTACCTAAATTGAATCAGGAAGTTTTGAATTATTTAAATAGTCCTATAAGATATGAAGAAATCAATGAAGTAATCTCAAATCTTCCCACCAAAAAATGTCCTTGCTTTGGAATTTTTTCAGCCTCTGTCCATCAAGGCTGGGAAGTGCAGGCTGCTGCTATTTCTGCCTGGTGTTTTTTTTTTTTTATTTCAACTCATACAAACTTAACAGGTACACCGGTCCCCTCCCTCCCTCCAACTTCCCACCGCCCTGTGCCCCCTTTCCCTTCCCCCTCCCTCCCCGTCCTCCAGTGCCTCCCTCTCCCATCCCCAGAGCATCCTTTAATGTGCATGCCCAACTCTCCTCTGGGTCCTCCTCTCCGATGAGGTGCAAGGACCCAGTGGCATTTCCTAGAACCCTTTCCTGTGTTCCCCTTAAGCATAGGAACACTACTGTCTGCCTGGTATTTTTAAAATAGGACCTGGGATCTGAACTCAGGACCTTCTGCTTGTGAACCCAAGTCTTAACTCTTGAGCCATTTCTCCAGCCCTGATTTTTATTTTTATATCACATTTTTCAATTCAAATGAAAATGGAACGAAACTATGTTGTTCTTATATCAATCAACACCTGAATATATCTACAAAAACATAAAACTTCTTAGTTATGCATGTCAGCCCCATATAGAATTAGTTTCAAAGGAAAAATAATTGTTGAACTTAAACTATCAACATGGTCTTACTTGTCTTGTTTTTTCTCTCTATTAGAAACTTTCATTATTATTTTCTTACTCAGTCCTTGTATAATGTATCACCTGTACTGTGGACCAGAAATAGCAAAGAGCAGTAGCAAAAGCAGCATTAATAGCATCATCAGTGGCATCATCAGGAGCAGGAGCAGTAGTATCATTGATATATCATTAGTATTATCAATTGCAAGATCAGGAGTATCACCATTTGCAGGAACAGTAGTATTACTAATATCAGGATCAGTAACATTAGGAGCAGCAGAAGTAATAGCTCTGTCAGTTGCAGGAACAGTAGTATCTTCAGTAGCAGGGGCAGACACCTCATCAATATCAGGATCAATAACGACAACAAGAGCAGGAGCAATGGCTCCATCAATAGCAAGAACAGTAGTATCTTCAGTAATAGGGACACTAGCCCCGTCAACAGCAGGACCAGTAGCAAGATCACTAGCATCATTAGAAGCAGGATCCACAGCACCAAAAGGAGCAGGAATAGTAGCTTCATCAGTAGCAGAAGCAACAGCAACACAATCACCACCAGAAGCAGAAGCAGCAGCACTAGCACCAATGGCAGCAGCAGCAGCTATGATAATACTCTGAATGGATTGCTCGTTTTGCTTCTTCAATTTGTATGGAACTTTGAGGCATGTTAAACTTCAATAAAGGACTTTTACTTTTTAAAATTTTCTGTTTCTTGGTTTCATGATTATGATTTTAGACCAAGCATTTGTGTGTTTGGTTTAAATTTATCATTACAAGTCACTGATATTTTTTGTGACTTCTGTTTGCGTGACAGATCCAGAGTTTTCAAAAATCTCCAAAAGTGGCATGCTTTCCTCTTCCTCTTAATCTTTAGTGAGGAGTTTACTGTGATGGATGCTTCAATCCACTGACATGTCTTCATTCTTATGAACAGGAAGAAGGCCTGGGTGTACAGATGCATACTCTCTATTACATTTCTTTGTTTCCCATTTTTGAAATGTTTTTTGTGGGTGAGAAAGTAGAGGATTAATTTGATTGGCTTCATTCTCAGATGTCCTTTGTTTTGGAGTGTTTACTTTCAAAATGATTTTTCCCTTAAAAATTATAGAAAAAGAAAATAATTAACATTTAACACCTCCACCCCAGAGCCGAGCCGCCGGCCAGCAGCACCCGCGCGTGGCTGCCAGCTTTGCCCCCAAACCCCTCGGCGCCGAACCCCGACCAGCGCCCAGGTGAGAGCGAGCCCCTCCCAGCCCAGCCCCCCACCCCAGAGCCGAGCCGCCCGGCCAGCAGCACCCGCACGCGTGTGGCCGCCGGCTTAGCCTCGGGCCGCCCGGGACACCAGCCCCTCGTGCCCTCCCACCCCCGCGCCCCTCCGTCCCCCCCAGGTCGCAGGTGAAGAACTCTGCCATCAACATCAGACCCTCTGCCTCTCTGGCCCACCCGGGACCTACGCGCGTGGTCCACGGAAGACACACTGCTACTCAGAATTCAATGGAGTCCAAAGGAAACTCAAGCAAAACTCTAAGGAACAAAGGGAACACAGGCCATACATCTGGACTTCACTACAACCATTGTATCACTCTGCGAGATTCTTTACATCCAGCCCAAAGATAAGTAAACTTTTTTTTTTCTTTTCTCTCACCTTACTGATCCTTTCTAGTATCAATGCTGTAGGTCAGCTTCCTCATACAGCCACCCCAAAAACATACAACTCCAGGGAGTACACCACCCACCCTCACATTTCACCAAGACACTAAATTATAAAAGTGCACTACCATACTTATATTCATCCCCTGGTTACTGTAACTGACAGTACTAACATCCTAGTAGTCTCATCTAGGATATAACAATACCAATACACAAACATACCCAATCCAAGGCAAGCACTAGTAACAACTGGCAGGTGTAACAATACCAACTATATCGGTACAGTGAAAAACACACAGAAACTGAAAGGTCCTAAAAAACAAAACAACAATGTACAAGTCAAAGTGCAGATCCATGAGAAACAAAACCCAAGAAGACCAATCTCCCATCAAAAGAATCAATCCCATAACGATGGATTGCAACCAGAACAAATCCATAGAAAATAGCCATGAAAGCCAGACCCAACATAACGCCTTTCAGAGTATGATCATTACCATGATTAATAATATGAAAGAGGAAATCCGAGAAGAATTAAACAACCGTATCAACAACTTTGAACACGAACACAATAGGAACCTGGAGGAGTTGAGAAAAACAGTTCAAGAAACAAAAATAGGTATAGAGCAGGTAAAACAGTCTCAGGCAGAGTTTAAAATTGAACTAAGAGATAAGTTATCTTCAACCCAAAACTCCACAGAGTCTTATCAGCAGAACAAATGAGGCAGAAAATAGAATCTCAGATCTTGAAGACAAAGTAGGAGAATTAACCATCTCAATGGAAGAGATTGTTAAAGCCAAAAAGATACTGGAGAGGAGCATTCAAGAAATATGGGACACCCTGAAGAAGCCTAACATGCGCATTCATGGAATACCAGAACAAGAATCCCAAAATACCACACCTGAGGAAATATTTCAATTCATCATAAATGAAAACTTCCCACAACTAAAGAATGAGAGGCCTATCCAAATACAAAAGGCATTTCGCACTCCAAACAGATATGACCAAAATAGAAAATCGCCACGGCAAATAATAGTCAAAACACTCCACATTCAAGACAAAGAAAAGGTCCTGAGAGCATCAAGAGAAAAAAAGCAAGTCACTTTTAAAGGTAAACCTATTAGAATAACAAATGACTACTCAATGGAAACAGTAAAAGCAAGAAGAGCTTGGAGAGACATACTTCAAGTATTAAATGAGCAAAAATGCCAACCCAGACTGATATACCTGGCAAAACTATCTGTCATGATTGAGGGAGAAAGAAAAGTTTTCCAGCACAAAGACAACTTGAAGGGATACATGTCTACCAAACCAGGCCTTCAAAAAATGCTGGAAATGATACTCAAGCTTAAAGAAAAGAACAAGCATATCCAGGAGGACAGAAGGGAAGTATAGTACCACCAAAATATAAATATCAAACAACATGCTTACAAAATCTACTAAACATAAATAATGTCCAGAATTAAAAATAATTTCTCCATTATAACATTAAATGTCAACGGCATTAACTCACCGATTAAGAGACATAGATTACAAACTTGGATTAAAAACCACAATCCAACAATCTGCTGCCTTCAGGAAACTCATCTCACCACAAAAGATAGGCCCGTCCTAAGAATGAAAGGCTGTTCCAAAATCTTGCAAGCTAATGGAACCAGGAAACAGGCAGGGGTAGCAATTATGCTTTCAGACAAAGTGGACTTCAAACCAAAGAAAATCATAAGAGACACAGATGGATACTACATTTTAGTCACAGGTACAATTCACCAGGAAGACTTCACAATACTGAACATATATGCACCCAATACGGGCCCCTCCACATTCATTAAGAAAACCGTACAGCGTCTAAAGCAAGAAATCAACCCCCAAATGATAATCTCGGGGATTTCAACACCGCCATCTCAACATGGGATAGAACAACAGGTCAAAAGCTTAACAGAGACACTTTGGAGCTTAACCAAACCGTGAAAGAAATGGACTTTACAGATCTCTATCGAACTTTTCACCCATGTACCAAAGAATACACATTTTTCTCAGCAGCACACGGAACTTTCTCCAAAATAGATCACATATTGGGCCACAAAATGAATCTACACAAATACAAAAAAGTTGAAATTCTAGCCTGTGCCCTATCAGACCACCATGGCCTAAAGCTGGACATCCACAACAACACAACAAACAAGAGAAAATACACTAACTCCTGGAAACTTAACAATATGATGCTGAATGAGAACTGGATTCAGGAAGAAATTAAACAGGAAATTCAAGATTTCCTGAAAGTGAACGAAAATGAAAATACAACTTACCAAAATCTCTGGGACACAATAAAAGCTGTTCTAAGAGGTAAGTTCATAGCTCTTAATGCCTACATCAGAAAAATGGAAACATCAGAAATAAATAATTTAATGATGCAGCTTAAGGCTTTGGAGAAACTAGAGCAATCTGATCCCAAAAGTAGTAGAAGAGAGGAGATTAGCAAAATAAGGGGACAAATATCTGAAATCGAGACTAAGAAAACAATAGAAAAAATCAACCAGTCAAAAAGCTGGTTCTTTGAAAAAATCAATAAGATTGATACACCCCTAGCTAAATTAGCCAAAAGCAAGAGAGAGAAAACCCAAATTAAGAAAATAATTTCCAAACCCTGAACATGGAGTTATCACTACTGATACCCAAGAAATCCAGAGAATTATAACATCATATTTCAAAAACTTATACTCTGTGAAGTTTGACAACACAAAAGAGATGGATGAATTTCTTAGTAAACACAACTTACCTAAATTGAATCAGGAAGTTGTGAATTATTTAAATAGTCCTATAACATACAAGGAAATTGAAGAAGTAATCTCGAATCTTTCCACCAAAAAATGTCCTGGACCGCATGGATTCAGCACAGAGTTCTACCAGACATTTAAGGAGTTAATAACACCAATACTCCTTAAACTATTCCATCAAATAGCAAAGGAAGGAACACTACCAAATTCCTTTTATGAAGCTAATATCGTTTTAATCCCAAAACCTAATAAAGATTCACTTAAAAAAGAAAACTATAGGCCGATCTCTCTGATGAACACAGATGCAAAGATTCTCAACAAAGTCTTAGCAAATCGGATTCAAAAACATATCAAAAAGATCATTCACAGGGACCAAGTAGGCTTCATCCCTGGCATACAAAGTTGGTTCAACATACACAAATCAATAAATGTAATTCATCATGTAAACCAGTCCAAAGTCCAAGACCACATGATACTCTCGATAGATGCAGAAAAAGTCTTTGACAAAATCCAACAGCCTTTTATGATCAAAACGCTAGAGACAGTAGGAATGGAAGGAACCTTTATCAATATAATAAAATCTGTATACAACAAGCCCACAGCAAGGATTATGCTCAATGGGGAACAATTGGAAGCATTCCCACTTCGATCAGGAACTAGACAAGGCTGTCCACTCTCACCACTTCTATTCAATATTGTACTTGAAGTCTTAGCTGAAGCCATAAGACAAGAAAGGGACATAAGAGGGATTCAAATTGGCAAGGAGGAAGTCAAGCTATCCCTATTTGCAGATGACATGATCTTTTTTTTTTTTTTTCAGGACTTGAATTTGCATTGCGTGTCTTTATTTCCTTTAATTCTCACAACAGTGGCAGACCAACAAAAGGGGAAACGCTAGCACACTATGAAGCTAGTAAGTAGTTTAGCTGGATTTGGAAAACAGTTTGGACTGATTCCAAATTTATAATTAGTCCTGCTCATGTTGCCTCTGCTCTGTCTCTCCACCTTGCTTCTTTTCTCTTTTTCTCCATTTCTCTCAGACTTCTGCCTTCCCATGGTTTCTGTCCCATGTATTCTTAATCCTCTTTTTATCTGTTATGGTATTTTTTTGAGAACCAGCCAAAATGGTGAGACATTGTTTCATAAGAACTTTTCTTTAGTGTATGTTTTATTAAAACTTGTGGAATATGTTACTTTTTTTGTCTTCATAGATTGAGAGGCAGTTCATAAGGAATTCTTTTCTTGATAATATTTGAACACTTCTGAATGATTACTAGACATCACTCTAAATCTAGTCATAAAATTAATCTAATTTACCAGCAAAAGAATAAATTATGTCCACTGGAATCTGCTTTAAAAGGTAAAGCATTTACATAGCATTTGTAGAAATACCTTTTGGAGAAGGGGGAGCTGGAGAGAAGGCTCGTTAGATAGAGTGTTTGCCATGGAAATATAAGAACCAGAGTTCGGAGCCCTAGCATCCATATAAATGCTAGCAGGTACCATAATTTCAATACTGAAAAATTAAGAGACAGGGGATCCCTGTGTCAAGTTGGTTAACTAGACTAGCCTAGGTGGATGAGCTCTGGCTTTAACTAACTTTACCTCAATGACTAGTTGGAGAATAACTGTGAAAGACTTCCAATGTCATCCCTAGGCCTCTACACACATACACCCGCACACACACACACACACACGCACATACACACACGCACATACACACACACATTTTTTTTTGTTTGTGCTTTTGAGGGCTTACCATTGTGAAACCTGTTCTAAGAAGGATCACATCATCATGCAAGCACTTAAGAATGAGGAAAAGAAAATGCTTCCCACATGTTATCCGGCACATCTAAGGATCGATAACATGGGCGAGTTTAAGAAGCACAATATGCTTCCTGCAGATAGAGGACACCCTACACGTAGCTGTGAAGAGTCACAGAGGAGCTGTAAGTATGGAAAGATACTATATATTGTGCTGGAGAACATGCGAAGCATCAGAGAAAAAAGTGGCTGTTCTCCGTGGTTCTGGGATCCCAGTGAGAGGTCTTTTTACTTTTATTTTTATATTTTATTTTTTGTACCATAAAGATAGCAAACTCTTTTAAAAATTAAAAAAATAAGTGAAATCTTCCATTATCTGTTTATACATCTTTTTTATTAAAAATTTAATTATAGATTTTAAAATTTTTTTACCAGTTCCTTCTCTCCCCCCTCCTCCCCCCGAACCCCCTCCTCCCCCTCCCCATCTCCCAGTGCCTCCCCCCCAATTCCCAGAGAGTCCTTTATTGTATACGCCTAACTCTCCACTGGGTCCTCCTCTCCGATGATATACAAGGACCCAGTGGCATTTCCATAAGCCCTTTCTCTTGTTCCCCTTAAGCATAAGATCACTACTATGGCTGTCAATCCCTTGCGTCCAGGGGTCTCGGTGCCCTTAACAGATGCTAGACTTTATGAGGGCAACAGTGCGCTGGACATTGCGCAGGGCATGCAAAGTCCCATTATGATTGCTTTGGCCCCAACTATTGTTGAGAATCTTGCAAATCGTTGCTCCTCCCATCCTTTTGCTCTTACAATCTTACCGCCCCCTCTTCCGCAAATGTCCCTGAGCTCCAGGATGGGGAGAGATTAGGCTGGCCTACTTCTATGTGATTGATATAGAGTCTCTGAAGTTCTGGATTGTGGTTTGTTGATTTTCTTTTGCAGTTTTGCTGCTCCTGCAATGCCCTTCACTCCATTCTGCTGGGCACTGTATGTCACCCCCTGGCCAGAGACAAAAAGCTGTTAAACTGGAGTCTTGTTATAATAGCACATTCAAGGGTAGATGTAATAAGAGTAGGAAACCTCACTGAGGGAGGGGTCCATCACCCATTTGCAAAATGATTACTTTTTATCTGCTAGACTATATGCCCTCCCCTTCTGGTGAGATCAGGAAAGAACGTCTGTGAACTTAACCAGGTTTCTCATTACTTACTTGCAGACCTTGATGGAGGCCTATTTTCTCTGCTGTAACATGGTCCCCTCTCTCCTTGTTTCTGGTGTGGCCCTCCTACCCCATCTCTCTTGTTCATAATCCTTGCAATTACTGTGTTACATAGGTTTACTTTTGAGTGTCTCAATGTGGGCTGGGTGAGTTTGGTACTAGGAGCCACCTATTAGGGAGTACATACGGCGCTTAATTTTCTGGGTTTGGGATACTTCACTTAATATAATTCTTTCTAATGACATCCATTTCCCAGCAAATTCCAGTAATTCATCATTTTTGATGGCTGAGTAGTACTCCATTGGATAGATGTACCACAGTTACCTTATCCACTCGTCAACTGTTGGACATTTAGGTTGATTCCATGACTTTGCTATTGTAAACAGTGCTGCTATGAACATGGTCGGGTTTGTGCTATCGAGGCGAACATCTGCTGCATGGGGGGTTATTCCCAAAAGTGGGATAGCAGGGTCATATTGCATTTCAATCTTTAATTTCTTTAAGAATCTCCAGACGGCTCGCAAGAGTGGCTGTATGAGCCTGCATTCCCACCAGCAATGTAGGAGAGTTCCCCTCTCTCCACATCCTCTCCAGCATTTGTCGTTGTTTGTATTGTGGATTTTTGCCATCCTGACCAGGGTGAGATGATATCTCAGGGAAGTTTTGATTTGCATTTCCCTGATGGCGAAGGAAGTGGAGCATTTTTTAAGATATTTGTTAGACATTTTAATTTCATCCCTGGTAAAGTTTCTTTGAAGTTCCAGGGCTCATCTTTTAATTGGGCCATTGTTTTCCTTGGAGTTTAGTTTTCTAAGTTCTTTGTGCACTCTGGACAGTAGAGCTCTGTCAGATATGTGGTTAGTGAAGATTGTCTCCCATTCTGTGGGTTGCCTTTGAGCTCGTGTGACAATCTCTTTATCTGAACAGAAGCTCTTTAATTTCACAAGATCCCAACTGTTGAGAGTTGGTAGCAGTGACTGTGCCATTGGATGTCTGTTTAGGAAGTGTTGGCCTAGCCCAATCAGCTCGAGGGAGTTCCCTATCCTTTCAACTATGGTTTTTAAAGTCTCTGGCCTGATATCAAGGTCCTTGATCCATTTGGAATTACGTCTTGTACATGGTGACAAGTACGGGTCCAGCTTTAATCTTCTGTATGTGGAGATCCAGTTTTGCCAGCACCATTTGTTGAAGATGCTGTTCTTTTTCCATTGGATTCTTTGGGCCCCTTTGTCAAAGACTAAATGGCTGTAACTTTGTGGGCTTATATCTGGGTCTTCAATCCTTATCCATTGATCTGTGTGTCTATTTTGGAGCCAGTATCAGGCTGTCTTTATAACTATGGATTTGTAGTATAGACTTAGGTTTGGTATGGTAATATCTCCAGCTGTGTTTTTGTTATTCAGGATTGTTTTTGCTATCCTGGGTCTTTTGTGCCTCCATATGAACTTTGAGATTGTTTGGTCAACTTCTTTGAAGAATTGCCTTGGGATTTTGATTGGTATAGCATTGAATCTGTATATTGCCTTTGGTAGGATGGTCATTTTTGCGATGTTGATTCTACCAATCCAGGAACAAGGGAGGTCTTTCCACCTTCTGGTGTCTTCTGCAATTTCTTTCTTTACGGTTTAAAAGTTTTCATTGTAAAGGTCTTTTACCTCCTTAGTTAGGTTTATACCAAGGTATTTCATTTTTTTAGGGGTTATAGTAAATGGTATGGTTTCTCTCAAGGCTTTTTCACTTCTTTCATTCTGGGCATATAGGAAGGCCTCTGATTTTTGCACATTTATTTTGTATCCTGCCACCCTGCTGAACTTCTCAATTAATTCCAGGAGCTTCCTGGTGGAGTTTTTGGGATCACTCAGGTATAAGATCATGTCATCTGCAAATAAGGATAGCTTGACTTCCTCCTTGCCAATTTGACTCCCTCTTATGTCCCTTTCTTGTCTTATGGCTTCAGCTAAGACTTCAAGTACAATATTGAATAGAAGTGGTGAGAGTGGACAGCCTTGTCTAGTTCCTGATCGAAGTGGGAATGCTTCCAATTGTTCCCCATTGAGCATAATCCTTGCTGTGGGCTTGTTGTATATAGCTTTTATTATATTGATTAAGGTTCCTTCCATTCCCACTGTCTCTAGCGTTTTGATCATAAAAGGCTGTTGGATCTTGTCAAAAGCTTTTTCTGCATCTATCGAGAGTATCATGTGGTCTTGGACTTTGGACTGGTTTACATGATGAATTACATTTATTGATTTGCGTATGTTGAACCAACCTTGTGTGCCGGGGATGAAGCATACTTGGTCCCCATGAATGATCTTTTTAATATGTTTTTGAATCCGATTTGCTAAAACTTTGTTGAGAATCTTTGCGTCTGTGTTCATCAGGGAGATCGGCCTATAGTTTTCTTTAAAGTGAATCTTTATTAGGTTTTGGGATTAAAACAATAATAGCTTCATAGAAGGAATTTGGTAGTGTTCCTTCCTTTGCTATTTGATAGAACAGTTTAAGGAGTATTGGTGTTATTAACTCCTTAAATGTCTGGTAGAACTCTGTGCTGAATCCATGCGGTCCAGGACATTTTTTGGTGGGAAGATTCGAGATTACATCCTCAATTTCCCTATGTGTTATAGGACTATTTAAATAATTCACAACTTCCTGATTCAATTTAGGTAAGTTGTGTTTACTAAGAAATTCATCCATCTCTTTTGTGTTGTCAAACTTCACAGAGTATAAGTTTTTGAAATATGATGTTATAATTCTCTGGATTTCTTGGGTATCAGTAGTGATAACTCCATGTTCATTTCTAATTTTGTTAATTTGGGTTTTCTCTCTCTTGCTTTTGGTTAGTTTAGCTAGGGGTGTATCAATCTTGTTGATTTTTTCAAAGAACCAGCTTTTTGATTGGTTGATTTTTTCTATCGTTTTCTTAGTCTCGATTTCAGATATTTCTCCCCTTATTTTGCTAATCTCTTCTCTTCTACTGCTTTTGGGATCAGATTGCTCTAGTTTCTCTAAAGCTTTAAGCTGCATTGTTAAGTTGTTTATTTCTGATGTTTCCATTTTTTTGACGTAGGCATTAAGAGCTATGAACTTACCTCTTAGAACAGCTTTCATTGTGTCCCAGAGATTTTGGTAGGTTGTATTTTCGTTATCATACACTTTCAGGAAATCTTGAATTTCCTTTTTAATTTCTTCCTGAATCCAGTTCTCATTTAGCATCATAGTGTTAAGTTTCCAGGAGTTAGTTTATTTTCTCTTGTTTGATGTGTTGTGGATGTCCAGCTTTAGGCCGTGGTGGTCTGATAGGGCACAGGTTAGAATTTCAACTTTCTTGTATATGTGTAGATTCATTTTGTGGCCCAATATGTGATCTATTTTGGAGAAAGTTCCGTGTGTTGCTGAGACAAATGTGTATTCTTTGGTGCGTGGGTGAAAAGTTCGATAGAGATCTGTAAGGTCCATTTCTTTCAGGGTTTGATTAAGTTCCAAAGTGTCTCTGTTAAGCTTTTGACCTGTTGATCTATCCCATGTTGAGAGGGCGGTGTTGAAGTCCCCAAGAATTATCATTTGGGGGTTGATTTCTTGGTTTAGACGCTGTAGGGTTTTCTTAATGAATGTGGAGGGGCCCGTATTGGGTGCATATATGTTCAGTATTGTGAAGTCTTCCTGGTGAATTGTACCTGTGAGTAAAATGTAGTATCCATCCTTGTCTCTTATAATTTTCTTTGGTTTGAAATCCACTTTGTCTGATAGCATAATGGCTACACCTGTCTGTTTTCTGCTTCCATTTGCTTGTAGAATTGTTGACCAGCCTTTTATTTTTAGAGCGTGCCTATCTTTTGTGGTGAGGTGGGTTTCCTGCAGGTAGCAGATTGTTGGATTGTGATTTTTAATCCAAGTTTGTAATCTGTGTCTCTTGATCGGTGAATTAAGTCCATTAACATTTAGTGTTATAATGGAGAAACTATTGTTAATTCCAGACATTTATTATGTTTAGTAGCTTTTATAAGTATATTGCTTCGCTTTTAATGGTGTTATATTTGCCTTCTGTTCTCCTGGATATGCCTGTTTTTTTCTTCACGCTTGAGTATCATTTTCTAGCATTTTTTGAAGGCCTGTTTTGGTGGACATGTATTCCTTAAAGTTGTCTTTGTGCTGGAAAATTTTTCTTTCTCCCTCGATCATGACTGATAGTTTTGCAGGTTAAATCAGCCTGGGTTGACATTTTTGCTCATTCAATACTTGAAGTATGTCTCTCCAACCTCTTCTTGCTTTTACTGTTTCAACTGAGAAGTCATTTGTTATTTTAATGGGTTTACCTTTAAAAGTGACTTGTTTTTTCCCCCTTGAAGCTCTCAGCACCAGTTCTTTATCTTGAATGTGGAGTGTTTTAACTATTATTTGCCATGGCATGCTTCTATTTTGGTCGTATCTGTTTGGGGTGCGGAATGCCTCTTGTATATGAATGGGCCTCTCTTTTTTTAGATGAGGAAAGTTTTCCTTGATGATCGTTTGAAAAATTTCCTCAGGGGTGGTATTTTGAGATTCTTGCTCTGGTATTCCATGAATACGCATGTTAGGCTTCTTCAGGGTGTCCCATATCTCTTGGACATTTCTCTCAAGTATCTTTTTGGCTTTAACAACCTCTTCCATTGAGCTGGTTAGTATTCCCACTTTATCTTCAAGGTCTGAAATTCTGTTTTCTGCTTCGTTAGTTCTGTTGATAAGACTCTCTGTAGAGTTCTGGGTTGAAGATAACTTGTCTTGTAGCTCAGTATTAAACTCTGCTTGAGTCTGTTTTAACTGCTCTATGCCAGTTTTTGTTTCTTGCACTGTTTTTCTCAACTCCTCCAAATGTCTGTTGTGTTCCTCTTCAAAGCGATTGATTCGATTATGTAATTCCTCCCGGATTTCCTCTTTCATAGTATTGAACATGGTAATGATCATATTTTGAAAGACCTTATCCTGGGTGAGGCTTTCTTGGCCTTTTTCCGCGGGTTTGTTCTTGTTGGAGGCTAACATTATGGGATTAATTTCTTCAGTGGGAAATTTGTTTACTTGAGTGTTGCTTCTCATGGATTTGCACTTTGACTTTGGCATTGTCATTTTAACTCTTAAGATCTCTCAATTTCACTAAACTGAATTATTTGGCCTGGGGTCCTGGTGGGCGGGGCCCGAACAGGACTTACCTAGGGTGCGGGGTGAGGCCCGGCTGGACCTCGTGTGAGTCCCGACCAACGGAGCGGGGTGGGGTGAAAAGGGAGGATGGGCGCATCGGCGTGACATGATCTTATACCTGAGTGATCCCAAAAACTCTACCAGGAAGCTCCTGGAACTAATTGAGAAGTTCAGCAGGGTGGCAGGATACAAAATAAATGTGCAAAAATCAGAGGCCTTCCTATATGCCCAGAATGAAAGAAGTGAAAAAGCCTTGAGAGAAACAATCCAATTTACTATAGCCCCTACAAAAATGAAATACCTTGGTATAAACCTAACCAAGGAGGTAAAAGACCTTTACAATGAAAACTTTAAAACCCTAAAGAAAGAAATAGCAGAAAACACCAGAAGGTAGAAACACCTCCCATGTTCCTGGATTGGTAGAATCAACATTGTAAAAATGACCATCCTACCAAAGGCAATATACAAATTCAATGCTATACCAATTAAAATCCCAAAGCAATTCTTTAAAGAAGTTGACCAAATAATCTCAAAATTCATATGGAGGCACAAAAGACCAAGGATAGCAAAGATAATCCTGAGTAACAAAAACACTGCTGGAGGTATTACCATACCAAACCTTAGTCTATACTACAAATCCATAGTTATAAAAACTGCCTGGTACTGGCTCCAAAATAGACACACAGATCAATGGATAAGGATTGAAGACCCAGATATAAGCCCACAAAAATACAGCCATTTGGTCTTTGACAAAGGGGCCCAAAGAATCCAATGGAAAAAGAACTGCATCTTCAACAAATGGTGCTGGCAAAACTGGATCTCCACATGCAGAAGATTAAAGCTGGACCCGTACTTGTCACCATGTACAAGACTTAATTCCAAATGTATCAAGGACCTTGATTTAAGGCCATAGACTTTAAAATCCATAGTTGAAAGGATAGGGAACTCCTTCGAGCTGATTGGACTCGGCCAACATTTCCAAAACAGACATCCAATGGCACAGTCACTGCTACCAACTCTCAACAGTTGGGATCTTGTGAAATTAAAGAGCTTCTGTTCAGATAAAGAGATTGTCACACGAGCTCAAAGGCAACCCACAAAATGGGAGAAAATCTTCACTAACCACGTATCTGACAGAGCTCTACTGTCCAGAGTGCACAAAGAACTTAGAAAACTAAACTCCAAGGAAAACAATGGCCCAATTAAAAAATGGGCCCTGGAACTTAAAAGAAATTTTACCAGGGATGAAATTAAAATGTCTAACAAATATCTTAAAAAATGCTCCACTTCCTTCGCCATCAGGGAAATGCAAATCAAAATTTCCCTGAGATATCATCTCACCCCGGTCAGGATGGCAAAAATCCACAATACAAACAACGACAAATGCTGGAGAGGATGTGGAGAGAGGGGAACTCTCCAACATTGCTGGTGGGAATGCAGGCTCATACAGCCACTCTTGCGAGCCGTCTGGAGATTCTTAAAGAAATTAAAGATTGAAATGCAATATGACCCTGCTATCCCACTTTTGGGAATAACCCCCATGCAGCAGATGTTCGCCTCGATAGCACAAGCTCGACCATGTTCATAGCAGCACTGTTTACAATAGCAAAGTCATGGAATCAACCTAAATGTCCAACAGTTGACGAGTGGATAAGGTAACTGTGGTACATCTATCCAATGGAGTACTACTCAGCCATCAAAAATGATGAATTACTGGAATTTGCTGGGAAATGGATGTCATTAGAAAGAATTATATTAAGTGAAGTATCCCAAACCCAGAAAATTAAGCGCCGTATGTACTCCCTAATAGGTGGCTCCTAGTACCAAACTCACCCAGCCCACATTGAGACACTCAAAAGTAAACCTATGTAACACAGTAATTGCAAGGATTATGAACAAGAGAGATGGGGTAGGAGGGCCACACCAGAAACAAGGAGAGAGGGTACCATGTTACAGCAGAGAAAATAGGCCTCCATCAAGGTCTGCAAGTAAGTAATGAGAAACCTGGTTAAGTTCACAGACGTTCTTTCCTGATCTCACCAGAAGGGGAGGGCATATAGTCTAGCAGATAAAAAGTAATCATTTTGCAAATGGGTGATGGACCCCTCCCTCAGTGAGGTTTCCTACTCTTATTACATCTACCCTTGAATGTGCTATTATAACAAGACTCCAGTTTAACAGCTTTTTGTCTCTGGCCAGGGGGTGACATACAGTGCCCAGCAGAATGGAGTGAAGGGCATTGCAGGAGCAGCAAAACTGCAAAAGAAAATCAACAAACCACAATCCAGAACTTCAGAGACTCTATATCAATCACATAGAAGTAGGCCAGCCTAATCTCTCCCCATCCTGGAGCTCAGGGACATTTGCGGAAGAGGGGGCGGTAAGATTGTAAGAGCAAAAGGATGGGAGGAGCAACGATTTGCAAGATTCTCAACAATAGTTGGGGCCAAAGCAATCATAATGGGACTTTGCACGCCCTGCGCAATGTCCAGTGCACTGTTGCCTTCATAAAGTCTAGCATCTGTTAAGGGCACCGAGATCCCTGGAGGCAAGGGATTGACAGCCATAGTAGTGATCCTATGCTTAAGGGGAACAAGAGAAAGGGCTTATGGAAATTCCACTGGGTCCTTATATGTCATCAGAGAGGAGGACCCAGTGGAGAGTCAGGCGTACACAATAAAGGACTCTCTGGGAATTGGGGGGGAGGCACTGGGGGATGGGGAGGGAGAGGAGGGGGGGAGGGGGTTCGGGGGTGGAGGGGGAAGAGAGGGAACTGGTAAAAAATTTTAAAATGTATAATTAAATTTTTAATAAAAAAAACGTTTAACAGTTAATTTCCTTCATCTCTGTTTACCTACTCACAAATAGCGAGGTAGTCATTAGGAGTGAAAATAATTATGTCAGTTGGAATATGAGAAAACGATGGACCAATGAACAACTTTCTTAGAATTGTTTGAAATAGACTTGATTATTTTATGTATTCTTTTTTTAAATTTTTTAAATTATTTATTCAATTGTAGGTATATGCATGTGTGCGTGTGTATATGTGTGTGTGTAGAACCACGGACGAATTTGGGAACCACCATGGACCACCTCCGCCTCCTCCTTGTTTACTCTGCCCCAGGATTCACAGGCTCCGCCCTACCAGGACCAGAAGCACAGACCGCCCCACTTCTGCCTGGCGTCTATAAGTGGGGTCTAGGATCCGAACTCAGGACATTCTGCCTGCAAGGCAGAGGCTTAACTCCTGAGCCACCTCTCCAGCCCTTATGTAATGTATTCTTTAATGTAATTAGAAATGAAAAAAACAAAGTTTTTCTGATACCAGCTAACGTTCAAATATCTATACATAAGGCATGAAATTTGTCATTTCAGATTAGCTCAAGGAATGTAAATTTAATAGGGCAAAATAATAATTGTGGGCTGGGGAACAGCACACTAGTTAAAGTCTTTTCCTTGCAAGAGAAAAAGACCTGAGTTCAGATAGCCACATCCCACATAAAACTGCAAAGCATATATGGGAGCAGCCTGTAATTCTGGCCCTGGAAGGCAGAGCCTGGGAAACCCCAGAGTGAATAAATGAGGAGGTGTAGAGCAATCCAGGATGGTTCCTGATGTCATCCTTGGGACTTCACAGATACAGATACAGACTCAAGGGCCTTTTTGTACACGCACATACACAGACACAGACACACCCAACATACACAGACACATACATGTATCATATATTTAAACTATTTCCATGGTATAACTATGTCTTTCTGATTAATAGTAATTACCTTGTTGTCAGTTTTCTCACTATGCCCAGGAGAAGCTAGTCAACGGCGCGAGATCCTAAAAGCTGCAATAAGAGTATCATCAGCATCAGGAGCATCATATGGAAATTCTTTAGGAGGCGGTTCAACACTATTAGTTGCTCTCAAGGCAGCAACCATCTTGGATATATCTCTGTAACGGATTACTGGTTGGAATTCGGACCTCTTTTCTTCAACCTTTAATGAGAAATAGAAGTGCGTTACTTTTCATTAACCACTTCTCATTCATTTCATCACTTCCATTGTCATAATATTTATCCACAGAGTACGTATAGCCTCAAATCAGCTAAATTTTATGATTACAGGCCCTTTGTATTTCTGTAACTTCTGCTTCATTTGTGCTTGACTGAAAGAGCCAAAGTTTTCAGAAAACTCCACAAGGGTCAGTCTTCCCTTTATTGCTTGCTTCTCTTCTGCTCTTCCTGCCTAACAAACGTCTTAATTTTCTGTGGGAGGAAGTAAAAACAAAACAAAAGAAAATAAAATGACAAACTATCCTTTTCTGTTTTTAGGCCTGGATTTTACACATATCAGCTACACTAAAAAAAAAAAAAAAAAAAAAAGGAAATTGTGGGGCTCTGGGACAGTAAAGCACCAGGAAATGGTAGGTTGTGATATGAAATTTGAGAGAGCCAGAAGACTCTGAAGACACATCTGAATCAACAGATGCAGAGGAGATTATATCAATTAAAGAAGGTAAGCATTTGAAAAATACGCTTTAACTATAATTTTAAAATGCAAATTGATGCAAAATTATGAAATATTTAAAATGATAGGAAGAGGGAGGAAAAAACAGGCAATCCAATCATCTAATTCTATGGGTTATATATGTGAAGTAATACGCTGAATTTTAAATTTTCAATTTGTAAACCACTGCATTTTGATTATTAATCTTTGGCATATGTCTAATACCAAATTTCCAATTAATTATTTTTTGATTTATTACCATTTGCATATTGTTTCCTCTTATTCCAACTGTAACTACTCTCAAGTCTTTGTTTTTATGATTTATTTGCCTTCTGAATTGTCTCAAAACACATCATAATTTCAGCTAAAAGATGTTCACCTGCTTAGATTGTTATTTTCATACTCTGATTTATTTTCACTTAAACTTTACCTAAAGATGGATCAGACTAATCCTTGGGACAGCAAAAAGCAGATGCATGGCACTGTCATGACTGGGTTCTCTTTAAAAATATTTAGGAACAAACATTTTAGTGTTAATTATAAATACTGGTTAGCAAACAACCGTCTAAACACTTATTATACCCTTAGATAAGAAAAGCTCTTAGCACTCAACCACAATATATCCTGTTGCAATGGAAGATTAGTGATACAAACAACCACAACTGGCCAGAGTGTAAAGTATAGACAACACTGGAATGCTCAGACTTAATCAGGCCTTCAAAATCTCTCTCTTTAAGGCTGAGGGAACTTAGCAGAAGAGGGGGCCATAAGATTGTAAGACTCTAAAGGTGGGGAGGGGTCCTGCCTGTCATGGCATTGCAGTCATGTAAGGGCTGCTGGCCCTAGGCGCTCACTGCAATGAGAATCAATTGCCACCAGATCTACACAATGACTGACATATCAAAATTCCCCACGGACCAGTGACGATCTCAGGAGAAGCAACTACAATTGGAGAAAATCTTTGGGCAGGTTCGAGACAAGACTTGGGGAGCTTCCTCACTTATATATTTTCCAACTGGAGGGCCACTTATACACTACTACAGATGCTTGGTCTTTACTGGTACAGGGATCCACAAAGGGGCCATGTGGTCCACACATGCCCAGAGATAAGTGGAACGGACATGCCTGAAAAGGAGGGCAAGGGTATAAACTCATTTTGCTTTTATATGAAAATTTCAAAGAATAAAGAGAGAGAGGGAATGAAGGTGGAACAGAGAAAGCATGCCAGTCACATGTGTTTGCCATGTGGGCTCAGGGGATTGAACTCTTTGAGCACCTTGACCCACAGAGTTGCTTTCCAACTTATGACTATGTTCTTTTCAGTAGAAAGTATCCACACAGTTGCAGATACACTGCCTCCAGACACATCTTTCCTCTGCTATCAAATAAGTTATGTTAACAATGTAGAGGGACTTACCTTTAAGCATGTTGTTCTTTTAAAACTACTTGGTACTGGCTCTTCCTCAGGACCGATATGAATTTTATCCTTTTTAATCATTTCTTTAACTTCCTTCTTGAAATCCTCCTTGAGGAGCTCATAAGTATGTGGAGATACATTTGCACTTGTCTGGATCCATCCTTCCTCATCTGCTTTCTTAGAACAAGCACTGGAATGTTTAGATGTAAGTTTTGTATCACTTCTTTTCTTTGCTTCTGGGTTTTTAAACATTTTCTGCCAATAGGAAAGTGAAGAATAAATTTGATTTTTAAAAATTTCCTGACGATATTTTGAGGGAGGGATATTTGCTTCAAAAGGACTTTAATCTTTATAAGTTACAGTGATTAAGACAGAAAAAGTAGAAATTCATGATTATTTAAAAATTAAATTTCTTCATAGATGCTTAACTAACTCACAAATTCACAAATTAACAAGTAGAAATAATTTACCTTTCCTGACAAAAGGAGAAAAATCGTGAATCAACAACTTTTTTAGTAATGTAATACATTTATAACATACATTTTTTGGAACAAGAATTAGATGATTTTAACATTAGAAAGCACATTACATAAAATATTTTACTTTGTTTTATCTAAAAATAATGTCCCAGGACTATGAATGTAGGTCCTTTATTGAATATCAATAAGGAGCAGTAAGCAAATTTTAATAACGAAAATTGGCAAATACCAATCAAAAAGTAAAACAAATTCCTAAATTGCAGTTTGAGCTACATAAGGTATAGTGTTGTACACAATGTGTACGGTCCATGTGTTTGAAATTTAGTTCTAACAAATTCTGTTTCCACTTAAAGCAGTGCTTCACTAATTTGAAATGAAGCCCTACAGAAGGTATTTTACAATGCACCATACTTCAGGCTAGATTTGTCTGAGTCTGATAAATGTTGTTCAGTTGTTTTTATGATAGCTGAAGACCACAAGGCAGAACTAATCAATTTGGCACTAGTGGCTGATGAATTCATAAATAACCAGTCCATCTGAAATTATAAATTTAAGTCACAGAGAATGAACACTTTTTCTGGATTCTAACCCACAGACCATCACTGTTATTGTAGCTCATAACCCCAACTGCTGAATAAAGGACATCAAATGTAATCGTATTTACATTATGGGGGCATGATCTCATGAGAGTCTTAAATCTATTAAAAATTATAATCAGTTCTAAAGATGTCAGGTAAAGTTTAGCTAGAAATTATTACAGCTGGTAGATCTATCATTTTATCAAATGTTTCTATTTTAAAACTTTTAAGAAGCTAATAAATAAAAAATAAAAACAAATGGTTTATCGAGGTGAGTTCAGATGTGGACTACATTTTTTATATTTGGCATAACAAAGCTACTCTGTTTCTGACACTTTTAAGATGCTACGGAAAAGGGAGAAGAGAGAAAAAATATTTTTGACAATATGAATGACTTACCAAGTTATAAACATTATTAACTTAATAACACAAATACATGATGAATATTATTATCTGTAGTATAAATGAAGTAAAAACAATTTTTTATTCAATGGCTTTAAACTACTGATTCAGATTTTCTAGCAAATTGCAGTAATATTATACTATATTCTCCAAAGCAAAGCAAAATTCCTTCAGATGCCAGTTTCTAACTTTCACAATTCAATTCCATATCCACAAAATTAATGTATAAGAAATCATGTCAGATAAATTAATAAAGCACCGAAATCTTTTTTTTAAGATTTAAAGATAAAGATAAAGTTTTCATTGAATGCCATAGTTAAATAGGCACAGGTGAACACACTGTTTTTTCATTTGCTGTAGCTAGTATCAAATGGCAAGTCTTGAGACTATCAAAGATTTTGATAGTCTCATTAATGTATCTGTAAGATAATATGGTTTTGTGTTTAAATGATTCCAAGTGTCTACTAGGCAACAATTTAATATTTGAAACAGAAGGTTGTTTATATCCAGGGAATCAAAACAGAAAGTAAACAAAACAAAGTTCAAAAGGAAAATAATCTTTCAAGAACAAGGCCCAAAAATAATTTGTAATAGTAACAAACTCATTTTCAAAATAGCCAAACACAGCATTACAATGGGATTTAATTCCATGTCTTCATCTGCCATCTGTTGGCTAAAAGGGATCATCACATTAACCTGAGATCAGCCAACAGATTTTATAAATCATTTGTTGGTTAATAATCAAATTGCATTTAAAAATCTACTTCAATCTTCTTCCCTTTGTTTTTGAAAAAACAAAGAATATTAACAATGTGGAAAACTTATAGTAAAAGGTGTTAGTGTTTACTACAAGTAGATTCCTTAGAAGCAGCAATATTTTCATACATAGGTTTTTACATTATCAAGTACATCAGGTAAATAGATGATGTGTTTTATATTTTATGTATAAATATCAACAACATTCAAGAGTCAATGGCGGTTGAGAATCTGGTTCCCACCTAGAAAAGAATTCTTTACAATACTTGTCATAGTTAAGCACAGGTGTCAACTTGACTGTTGAGGGTTTGAGCTCTGGGCACAGTTGTAGAGAGTTGATGGTTGAGTTAAGCCCAGAGCAAATCTGAAGGAGATTATTTAGCTGATAGGGAAGACCCAGCCCATGGTGGGTGGGATTAGGCTCTGGATAAATCACAGAGAGCTGTTTGAGAGAATTGGCATTCTTCTGTTCACTTGGCCAGACATGCTGGTCTGGCAAGTAAGGATTGTCCATCTCTCAGCTGTTTATGCAGTGATGGTGTGGTCAGTCCCCTTGGCCCTGGTGTTGGTGCGTGCTCTCCTGTCAAGCTGGACTGAGAACTGTAACCAGATTGTCATAAGAAAGTAAACTCCTTGTTCCCTTAAGCGGTGTGATGGTCATTTATCAGCAACCATGCAAGTGGTCTGCAACAATACTCTTTTTCTTCGTATCATAATTGCCTTTTGGGACTTGACAGCTGATCTCTCAGAAGACTTACATTTAAAGTAAGAGAAAGAGCAAAAAAGGTTTATCCTGGAATAGCAGCGAACCTAAATGTATTGTAGGGGAGAAGTACAGAGTTTCAGAACTCAAAACGTGTACTTCTAAGTTATGTCAGAAAATATATTATCAAGACCACCCACTTTTCAAAAGCACTGAAATCTCGACCACAATCTATAACAAAGAATAAGAGAACCAAACTAGGTGATCTCAATAGACACAAGCTGAGTTCTTGGCACACTGATGTACATGCACATCATTTACAGAGTGGACTTAGCACACACAACAACAGTGACATTGGTGGGCCACATTTAGTCTTTTCTGCAAGTTTGTTTTCAAATAGTTTGTAGACAAAGCAAGTATTTGAACTCTGTCTTTCTTTAATATCATGTTTTCTCAAATGCCACAAAATAAGACCAAAAGATTCATAATGCCTACTTAAAGAATTTTCCATCAGTTGTTGATTTATTCAACATTTGTGTTGAAGTCTAATACAAGGTAGTGAAATTAATATGTGACTCTCTAAGATGATACAAGTTAAATAATTAAAACAACTTACTGATTACACTTAATATAAATTTTAGTGAGAAACACTGCGACTGACAAGGGAGTTATATGAATTTATTATGCATACTGAGATAAGATACAACCCAGCTTTAACTGAAAGCAGAGTTGATGATCTGGTATTATTCTCACAGTCTTTTAGATCCAACACATTAGTAATAATAATGTGTCAAAAATCTTTATAGCACAAGACTTCATCCAATGAAGACTCATAATTAGGAAATTTGTAGAGTTTATGAGTGGCAGTGAATGATAACTAGACCTAAGTATAATGGTGTTATATTTAAAGAAATATGAATGCAAAGCAATACTCATTTTCACTTCTCATCCTTGGAAGCAGAGAAAGACCGATGAAAGGGAGAATTACAGAGGAAAGAGGAAAGAAGAGAGTGGAAATAAGGAGTGCCTAATGGAACTTCAGTTTGTCCAGATACATCTTTAGGAGTTTAGATTTGAAGGTAGCATAGGAGGTAGACTATCAGTGACATCAGAATTCCCTCTCACATGGAACAAACGCTGTCTTTCTCCTTCTGCATTTGGAATGTCACCCAAAAAAGGAAAAAGTCAGATGGAGTCCTCTACTGACAAATCCATGTAAGCTCCCTGGTAAGACAAAACCGAATAGTAAATTCAGAATGCACTTTTACTTGATTCTACTCCCCACCCCCTAAAAAATGAGCTCTCTCCCACTTCTCCAGAAGACATTCAATTTGATAGAAGGGTTTAGATTCTTCTGTGAATGATAGTTTCTCCCAGAGAAGGTTAATATGTCCATGGGTTCCCTCTGATTCCTGGCTTTCCACTTGATGTGACCTCATCATTGTCTAGCTTGTTTACTCAGAGACATATATCTGCAAACAATGTTCTTATTAGAACTAAGGATTATCTGAACAATGAAGAATGCTTTGTCTATACTGAAAAATTATTTATCATGCTGATATTTTCTACTAATTAATAAATTTAAACTAATTTTTTTAAAGTTTTGAATGTGTTTACATGATTTACATTTGCTAGACTTTCCTCATAAGGGAAAAGATCTCACATAATTTTTTAAGGATTGGAATTACAATTAGTACAGCCTTGTTACATTTATTGTGTCATTAAAAAGAACTAAGCAGAGAGACCATCCCAACGTGGCTGCTCTAGACCTGCCTAATAATAAAAACAAAAGTTCTGCAACTGGGCAAATATTGCAAGCCCAGAATGGTTTAGGCACATCACTGTTGCCTAAATCTCACGTGGATTCATTTCTAAATGGATTGGTACATGATAACCTCTATCAGTTTATCTGTACAACATCAGGGTCAAGGGATTAATTATCTAGCCTGCCAGAGACTCTATATCAACCACCAAGAACTAGGCCAGACTAATCTCTCCCCATCCTGAAGCTCAGGGACATTTGCGGAAGAGGGGGCGGTAAGAGTGTAAGAGCAAAAGGATGGAAGGAGCAATGACTTGTAAGATACTCCACACAAGTTAGGGCCGAAGCAATCATAATTGGACATTGTATGCCCGGCGCAATGTCCAACACACTATTGACCTCACAAAGTCTAGCATCTGCTAAAGGCACCAAGATCCTTGGAGGCAAGGGATTGACAGCCACAGTAGTGTTCCTATGCTTAAGGGGAACACAGGAAAGGGTTCAGGGAAATGCCACTGGGTCCTTGTACGTCATCGGAGAGGAGGGCCCAGAGGAGAGTCAGGCATGCACAAGAAAGGACTCTGGGAATCGGGGCGGGAGGCACGGGGGGATGGGGTGCGAGGGGTAAGGGGAGGGGAAGCAGGGGGTTCGGGGGTGAGGAGGAGGGAGGGAGGGAACTGGTGTACCCATTAAGTTTGTATGAGCTGAAATAATAATAAAAAATGTATTATATAAAAAAATTACCTAGCCTGCTGGACATAATCATAGAAGAGGTCTAATAAAGGAAAAGGTTAGAAATGAAGAAAATGGGGAAAAAAAGACAAATCACAGAAACAATGCAAATCGCCACTTATAAGGACAATCCAAATTGAAAATCCATTTCACTTTTACGCTGATGGTTATTACAATACAATGTCTTTACATGAATACAAAATCAACATGTTCTTTTATGTGCATTTGCTTGAAAACAATGCATGCAGATGATGACATATAAAAATGAAAACCCCACCAGTAAATTTGCTTTGTGAGTTACTAGAGACCCAGAACATCCTAGTGTGAGAAAGAATGAAACAGCTTTTGCTCTATAAAAAGAGAAAATGTTAAGTGGAAATGGTGACGATCTGTACTTCTGGGCATGGTGGGTAGAGTCTAGCAAATCCCAGAGCAAAACTAAAAGGAGGGAGAAGCAATCCAGGATGATTCCTGACTCACAGTGTCCTCTGACTCTCTCTCTCTCTTTCTCTCTCTCTCTCTCTCTCTCTCTCTCTCTCTCTCTCTCTCTCACACACACACACACACACACACACACACACTAAATAAATAAATAGCTGAAAAAAAGAAAGAGGAAAACAGCTATAATGGATAAAGGTCATAGAAAGCTACACAAAAAGATGTAAAATAGAGAAAGAAATGAACTGAAGAAACAGGTTTATGTTTTCTGCAAGAAAATGTTCAGGACAGAGGATGCCAGCTTTCAAAAACAAATATGACCCCTTCAAAAGAAGAACATCAATCAGCAGACACATAAAAAGCTTGAAACTTACTTCATATTATATGTAGTACCAGTGTTATTCTCATATAAGGATAATTTGCACTAATTCAACTTTAAATAAAGTACAATATCCACTTAAGATACTAAATAAAATATTTAATAAAATTTATGACCTTCCCTCACAAAGGAAATAGGTAAAATATTATTTTTGAACCCTAATATTAAAAGGTTTCATTCTGGAAATGTTATAAAAGTAGGGATTTGGTTTGATTGAATGATCTGTTCTCTCCATCACTGGAACCAGGTTGAAAACATAGTATTCATGTTTTCATTCACTGCCTTGTGTTCTGAGGGATGGCTGAAGGCTAGGAACTCCTTAGCTTCAGTGTTTCAATACAATTCCATGACCTGGTAATACTGTGAATAGTAGGCAGTCACACACCAGGAAATGATAAATGTCTTCAGGTTGTGACATGAAATTAGAGGCAGCAAGAAGACTTTGAAGATACATCCAAATCAACACATCCAGGAAAGGACATGGCCTTACTTTGAAAGTACATGGATTTAAGAAAAGAATTTGTAGAATTCACTGCCAAGTATAATTTAAAAAATGAAAACTGGTATAAAATTCTGAGAAATTTAAAATGATCACAAGATAAAGACTAGCAATAATATTCCAATTTTGCCACTACATACCTGGAATAAAACTGCATTTTAAAATTTCAACCGAGTCCCAGAGCAAGCACCCCCACACCCAGTACTACCCAAGCAGTGTGATAGGATGCACCCAGTCTTAGAACAGGCATCCCAGACTCAGTAAGGTCCATGCACCAAGCACCTCCATACCCCCAATCAACTTAAGCATCCGACTAAACATCATTGGAACCAACAGTGAGAGTGGCAGACTAACCTCAGCCAATAGAAGACTGACAGAACCACACTACTGAACAAGGGATAGCCATATCACATACCCCTAAGAGCCCATCAAAATCCAGAGTTTTCCCAAGAATGGCCAAAGCCAGATAACTTCACCTGACTAGCAGAGGCAAAAGAAAAAAAAAAAAACAGCTGAAAACTTAACACAAGATGCCCAGGTCACATCATAAAACCAGCCAGGAGAGCAACACTCAAGATAATGTCTTCCAGAGGAATATTATAAATATGATCAATAAATAAAAGAGGAACTACAAAAGGTATATGAGGAAGGACAAAAGGAATGTGAAGAATTCAGAGAGGAAATGAATAATCATAAGACCCGATAGGAATAGGAAAATAGAAAAAAAAAATCTGAGATGAAAAAGGAATTAGAGGAAATAAGAACAAATTTAGGGGACTGGAAAGATAGCTCAAGGATTAAGCCTCTGTCTCGCAAGAAGAAGGACCTCAGTTTGGACCTTAGGTCCTGCATAAAAATACCAGGCAGAAATTTTGCCTGAACTTCAGGCCTTGGGAAATCCCAGAGCAAAGCAAAAAGGAGGTAGATGCAATTCAGGATGAAGTCAACCTTGGTCATCCTCTACAGGGACACATGGCACCTTCTGACACACACACACACACACACACACACACACACACACAAATGATAATAATAATAAATGAAAAAATTAATAAGCTTAGAATAGGTGAAAAAACTTCAAACTGAAATTCAAGTGAAATCAAAGCTAAGTTAACTGAAATTAAAAAACCCAGTAGAGACTATCACACACAGAATGCATCAGACAGAAGAAGATGGAATATCAAATCTGGAAGATAAGCTGACAGAAGAGGATCATTCAATTAAAGAAGCTGAAAATAAACTTAAAAAATCAAAAGGAACATTCAAGAAGTAATGAACACTATGAAGAAGCCAAACCTGTGCATTCATGGAATCCCAAGACAAGAAACTCAAGAAAATATTCCAGCTCAGATCTTTCAGACAATCATAAATGAGAACCTCCCACATCTAAGGAAAGAAAGCCCCATCCAAGTACAAGATGCAAATAACACAACATCCAGATATCGCCAAAATAGTAAATAATAGTAACATCATCACAGATACAGAACAAAGAGAATGTTCTCAATGCTTCAAGAGAGAAAAATCAAGTCATATGTAAAGGCAAGCCTATTAGAACAATAGCTGACTTTTCAATGAAAACAGTAAATGCCAAAAGATTTTGGAGAATCATTCTTCAAGTCATGAAAAATCACAAATGACAACCCAAACTGCTATATCCAGCCAAACTGTCAATCATGCATGAAGGTAAAAGAAAGATATTCCTTGACAAAAGTAAACTAAAGTTCTTATCTACTAAACTAGATCCACAGAAGATATGAGAAAAAATACTCCAGACAGATGAAATTCATCAATACACTCAAAAGAATAGAAGGGAAAAAAATAATGTCAGTACAACTATTAGGCAGAGAACTGCCAACATAAATATCAATAGACTCTAAAATGATGCGTGAAAAAAACAACTTCTCAATTATAACCTTAAACCTCAATGGGATCAATTCCCCATCAAGAGACACAGGCTAACAGCATGTATTAAAAGACACAACCCACCAATTTGCTGCTTCCAACAAACATACCTCATCTTGAAAGATATACACTATATCAGGGTCAAAGGATGGTCAAAGATACTCCATGAAAATTCAACTAGGAAACAAGTAGAGTCACAAAATATCCAACAGAATAGACTTTAAGCTACAACAAATCATAAAGATACACAGAAAGATACTTCATACTCGTTAAAGAAACATCAAGAAGAATTCACAATTCTAAACATATATGCTACAAACATAGGCTCACCCACATTTATTTTTTTTATGAAATTAATATAATGATTTTTTTATTTTAATACATTTTTTATTAAACAAACACTACAACACATTACAAAACAAATCAACCCAACATGATAACAGTAGGGGATTTCAACACCCCATTTTTACTGACAGATAAATAGGTCAACAGACCAAAAACTGAACAGAAATACTTTGGAACTAACCAAATCATAAACCAAATGGACCTAAAAACATCTATCAAGCATGCTTTCCTAACACCAAGGAATATACATTCTTTTCAACAGCTCATGGAACTTTCTCCAAAAGAGACCACATACTAGGGCACAAAGGAAGTCTCCACAAATACAAGAAACTCAAAATCACATCCTGTACTCTATCTGACCACAAGGGAATAAAGATGGACATCCATAACAAGGCAAACAGCAGAGAGTACACAAACTCTTGGAATCTTAGCAACATGCTACTAATAAGAAACAGGGCCAGACAGTAGTAAAAACAGAAATTCAAAAATTCCTAGAACTCAATGATAATGAAAACACATAATATTAAAACCTTTGGTGTAACATAAAGGTGGTCCTAAGAGGACAGTTTAGAGCACTCAACATCTAAACAACAACAACAAAAAAAATGGAAGCATCACAAGTAAACAACCTAACAATGCAGATTAAACCTTTAGATAAGTAAGAACAAACCAATCCCAAAAGTAGTAGATGTGTGGAGATTAATAAGGTCAGAGGAGAAATAACTGAAATTGGGACAAAGAATGCAATACAAAGAGTAAGTCAAAGAGTTGGTTCTTTGAAAAACTTAATAAGACAAACATTTAGACAAACTAACCAAAACAAAAAGAGAGCAAATCTAAATTAATAAAATTAGAGATGAAAATGCAGCTATTAAAATAGATGTCAAGGAATTCAGAGAATCATAAGATCACATTTCAAAAATTTATAGTTTCAACTGTGAAAACCACTGACTTTTGTTTATTAAACTTTGGTATACACCTAATACCAAACTTCCAACTAATTGTTTTTTAGTTTATTATCTTTTGCATACCAGTCATGTTAGTTCCATTCATTCCAATGAAACTACTCACAGATCTTTGTTTATGATGTGTCTACCTTCTGGTATATCATAAGATTTATCATAATTTGAGGTAAAAGCATGTTTTCTGTCTGGTTTGTTAATTTCACAGACTGATTTATTTTTAGTTAAATTTAGGTAATTATGGGTCAGCATATTACTAGGAGTGACAGTGAGATTGAGAAGCATGGTATATTCATGACCAAGTTCTTTTTGAAAAGTATTTTATTTATTATTTAAGAGAAAGAGAAAGTGAAGGAGGGAGAGAGAGAGAATGCCATGTGCACATGTGTCCCAGCTGGTGTGTCCACCATGTAGAATATTGAGCTTAAAGAAATTGCTGGGCTATGTGTGTGAGCATTGTTTTACCCACTTTGAGTCTCCGGCCAGCCCTGTGACTGTGTTCTTTTTGTTAGAAATTATCTACATACTGTTCTGCAGGGACACTGGCTTTAGACACACCTTTTCCTTTCCAATCAAATTTTCTTTTTTTTTTTTTAAGAGAACAAGGGATTTATTTTCTTTCTTTTAACATTTTTTATTATTATTTCCACTCATACAAACTTAATAGGTACACTGGTTCCCTCCCTCCCTCCTCCTCCCCCCAAACCCCCTGCTCCCCCTCCCCTCACCCCTCCCTCCCCATCCCCCTGTGCCTCCCACCCCAATTCCCAGAGAATCCTTTAATATGCATTCCTGACTCTCCTCTGGGTCCTCCTCTCAGATGACGTACCAGGACCCAGTGGCATTTCCCTGAACCCTTTCCCGTGTTCCCCTTAAGCATAGGAACACTACTGTGATTGCCAATCCCTTGCCTCCAAGGATCTTGGTGCCTTTACAGATGCTAGACTTTGTGAGGTCAATAGTGTGTTGGACATTGCGCAGGGCATGCAAAGTCCAATTATGTGCATTCAAATTTTCTATGCTTACAATTTTGAGGGATATTTACCTTTAAAGATGCTGTTCTTTTAAGGCTACTTGGTACTGGCTTATCCTCAGGATCGTTGCAATTTATACCCCTTTCAATTATTTCTTTCACATCCTTCTTGAAAGCCTCTTTGAGGAGCTGGTAAGCATATGAACACTTATTTACACGTGGCAGGGTCCACACTTCTTTATTTGCTTCCTTAGAATGATGTCCAAAATGTGGAGATGTAAGTTTTATACCACATTTCTTCCCTGTCTCTGGGTTTTCATACATTTCCTGAGAAGAAGCAGATGGAGGATAAATTTGCTTCCTTTTTGTTTTGGGGAAGAAATGTTTGCTTGAAAAGTCTTTATCCTTACAAATTAGTTAATATTTAACACTTAAACTTCTTCATTATACTTAGCTAGTCACAAACTCAGAAATTAAGACAACAATCAAGAATCAAAAACATAGCTTTGCCTATGATGTTTGTAATAAATTAACATATATTGGTCAAAATAAAAACTAGATTGTTTTAATATTAACAAGCATTTTTACATAAAAGCATAAAACATTTTAGTTTGCTGTATCGAAAAATACTGAGCACAAATTATGAATGTAAGTCTTTACTGAGGATGAGTAAAAGTGCAATAGACAAGTCTTAAGTTGTTAACACAAATCATTTAGCATAAAACAAAAAGCAAAATAAATATCTAAATAGTATTTTGACTTACATGTGGTATAGAGTTGTATATTCGTGTGGCCTGCATATGTGCAGTTCAATTCTAACAAATTTTATTTCTACTGAAGACACTGCATGAAAAGTTTCATATTTCTGCTTTTCTAAATTGAAGTGATGAAGTAAGACAAAAGTTACTGTTCTGAGTATCACACTTCATGACCTGCTTGGGTTGTATGATTCTGATAATTATTCTGGGGTTGATTTTGTGATCTACTTGTTTCCATTGATATAGACACTGAAAACCACAAGGCAGAACTAAACCCTTCAAATCAGCACTAGTGAGTGGTGAACTAGTAAATAGCTAGTTCATATGAAACTGTTAATTTAAGCAACTCTTGAATATTCCTCTCAAGTATCTTTTTACTTAAATCTAACTCATAACTGTGATATTGATCATAACACCAACCACATAATAAAGGAGACCAAATGTAATTACAAGTATATTGTTAAGGCATGATCTAAAAACTACTCAGAAGAATTAGCCTCAATTTTGAAGATATTCTACAGATAAAGTTTCCTTGGAAATTATTACAGATTCTAAGGATACATTTTATTAACTGTTCCTAGTTTAAAATTTTTAGGAAACACATGAATCAAAAATGAATGAGGTCAAAAATGAAATAAATCAAGAAATCAAAAAAGCAAGCATTTCCCAGCAAGTTGGGAAAATTGGACATCTAGACATCTGCTTGTAGATGAATAAAAATTGACCATCACCTCTCTCCTTACCCAAAAATCAACTCCAAATGGAAACCTTAATACTAAACCTGAAACCCTGAAAGAGTAGGGAGTACTCTTAGGTAGTAGCCTAAGGTAAAGAACAGAAAATGCCCAGGGACTAAGACCAGTAATCAACAAATGGACCTTCATGAAATTAAAAAGCTTCTTTTCTGCAAAAGAAACTGTTAATGTGTAAAAAGGAAACCCACAGAATGGGAGAAAAATCTTTGTTAGCTTGAATCTGACGAAGGATTAATCTCTAGAGCATACAAAGAGTTCAAAAAACTAAACACTAAGACAGCAAACATTCCAATTAAAAAATGACTTCTGAAACTAAACAGGGACTTCATGCAAAAAGAAATTCGAATGTCAAATATTGAAAAAGATGCTCAACTTTCCTGATAATCAGAGAAATGCAAATTAAAACTACCATCTTACCCCAATCAGAATGGCTAAGATCAAGAATACAAGCAGCAGAAAATACTGATGAGGATATGGAGAAAAGGAGACATTTATTCACTGCTGGTGGAAGTGTAAACTAGTACAGCCTCTTTGGAGATCACTTTGGCGAGTCCTCAGAAAGTTCCATATGACCGAGTTATACCACTCCTAGGAATATTTGTACAAATTTATTACAAAGACAGTTGTTCATCTATGTTCGTTGCAGCTCTATTCACGATAGTGAGAAAATGAAATCAGCCAACATGCCCATCAACAGAGGAATGGATAATGAAGACGTGGTACATATACATAATGGAACATTACTCAGCCATCAGAAAGGATGATTTTATGGAACTTGCTGGTAAATGGATGGAACTGGAAAATTTAATTTCGAATGAGGTATCTCAGATACAGAAAGATAAGCACTGCATGTTCTCTTTTATATGTGATAATAGCAATGATATCCTTGCCAATGTATTTGGCTTGGAATTACTGTAAGAGCCAGAAATTCAAAAAGGATTAATCAGTGGGGAAGGTGGGAAGGAATGGTTACAATGAAATTTTAAAGGGGGAAGATTTAGGATATCATGGCAAGTAGGATGATGGAAGGAATAATTGGGAAAAATACATAGGGGGTATGAGGGAATGGGGAGATAGGAGGGACAGATAGACTTATAGAAAAACTCTTAGATTAGTTAGAAGTAACCTCATAGGTACCTCCTTTGGTAGTAATATGTCAAAAAACCCCATTTTTTTAAAGAAAGGAATGGGCAGCCCCTATGTAGAGGAGCATAGAGTGAGAAAAACAGGATAAAACAACAACAAAAAGAAATCCTGAGCTGATCCACTTAGAATCCAGTAACAAAACCATTCTAGAAATAACAGGAATGTGGCACTTCCTGATAAAATCTTGGTCAGAGGCCTCAAAGGCCCCCAAGATAGGTTTTTTCCATTTCTCTTGGATGCTCCCCCAAAAATGTCAGTAAGACTATTATTGAAGACTCAACACATATGGATCACAGAACATGGGCAAAACACTGGTCTGAGAACTTCCTTCTTGCTGGATAATGTACACAGTATGGAGGAATACTGTAAAAGGTTCTGGGGGAGAGAAATAATCACAGATCTTATCAACTCACGATATTTGCAAGTTTCAGTAAAAATTACCATGGCAACAGGGGACCACCAGTGTAATAGTGCCATGAGAATCAAGGAGACAACAAACAGCTTTCTAATTGGACTCAAGACCTGCTTGTCAGAATGGAACACATTCCTGTTACTGTTACCTAACACAAAAACCTAAAAAAGGGAAGGAAATAGATCAATAGGGAAAGACAGCCAATGAACCTATAGGTAGGAAGATAGTACATCAAACTGCTCTGTAAATAGCTGCTATTAAATACCCATATATTTGAAGAATACTTAACACTCAGCCTAGAAGTCTTCTATAACAGATGTAGAGGATTTCAACGCCCTGAGAGGATGCAGCCTAGGCCAGTAGAAGAGCAGTGAAGTGGACAACAATGGCCGGCCATAATGCAGAGTACTGGCGACCTGGCAAGGCTCACACAAAATCAGGCCAACCTAATTTCTCCTATCTTAAGAACCTCGCAGAAGAGGGTGAGGTTAAGATGGTAAGAATGTAAAGATGGGAAAGTCCACTGTTGGACAAGACATCCCATTCAAGGCAGGACTGCTATATCCAGGAACTCACTGCAGTGAGACTTGTCCTTATCAGACCTGCATAATGATTGACACGCCATCATGCCCCCATAGACTATCAAGGAGCTCAAAGATATAAGAACATACAGTAGAAAACTTGGGGACTAAAGGTGGATGAGTGAAGGGAAATGTCCCTATCAGTGGGGTGGCCCAAAAAGAGGCAACTTGGTATGCTACAAAGGCCTAAGTCCCCCACAAGTGTAGACAAACCAGAGGGAATCCTGGGGTCCAAAGAAGCATATAAGCAGGAAGTGGGAAGGAGTAGGATGAACTGATGAAGAGAAGGGAAGGAAATGGGAGGGAGGGGGATGGAGGGAAGCAGAGATAAGTACTTAATATGAGTGTAAAACTAGATACATAGATGATAGATAGATAGATAGATAGATAGATAGATAGATAGATAGATAGATAGATAGATAGATAGATAGATAAAGGGGTAGAGAGATGGCTCAGGTGATAGACCTTAGCCTGGTAGGAAGCAATATCTATAATCGGATCCAGGATCCCACATGAAAACAATGGGCAGAAATGGAAGTTGATCACGTTTACAGTCCCTGAAACTCAGAGCCTGGGAAATCTAAGAGCAAAGTAGGAAGGAGACAGAACCATCTAGTATGATTCCTAATATCACCCTTAGGCCCCCAGAAATATACCATATAGACATATATATAGACACATATAGACACACATACACACAAAATATATACATATCCACACATATATACACTGTCACTCACACACTCAAAAAAAAGCAAAGCAAAGAAAATCAATGGTTTATCAAGGTGAATTCATAGATAGCCTAAATAGATTGTATTTAATATAGTAAAGACCCTCTGTCTCTTTTATTTTTAAAGTTTTATAGTAAAGACAGAAGAGATAGAAAAATATTCTTTACAATACACGTGACCTATCAAAATTCAAGCATTGCTGATCTAATAAGGCTTATAGATACATGATGCAAATTTTATTATCTATAGTATAAATGGAGCACAAGAAATTTTTTGTTCAGGGGTGGCAAATCACTATTTCAGTCTTGCTAGGAAATTGCAGTGATACTGTGCAATATCTTCCAATATTTAAGCAAAATTCTTTAAGATGACAATTTCTAACTTTTATACTTTAATCTCATTTCCACAAAATTAACGTAAAAATATCAGGTTCAGATACTTAGTGATAGTGAATGACTATTATAACTAAGAAAATGGTATTATATCTGTGAAAATATGACTGTAAATGATACTCATTTTCACGTCTCATCCATGGAAGCAGAAAAGACCAATGAAATGGACACTGATGCAGTTAAGGAGAGAATGGAAATTAGTGGCTAATGAAACTTCAGCTCTGTAGACATGTCTTTAGTTGTTGATATACAAGGTGGATCTAATCCATGGTTCAAATCCAAGAGTTGCATCAGAATATGCAGGACATTTTTGAAATGTCTGCATGTAGTCCTTGTTATAGTCACAGAATCAAACCCTTCAAGGCAGGGGGTACTAGTACTTGACACCTGCATTGTCAGTCAGGACTTTGAATGGCATGATCTAGTTGAGATCTAGAGAAATAGCTGGCAGCATGTTCCTCTCACATAAAACAAACATTGCCTTCTACATTTAGGATGCCACCTAAAGATGGAAAAGGTCAGATGAAGTCACCTTCTGACAACTCCATGTGAACTTCCTTGAGTAAGATAGAACAAGTAATAGTAAATTCAGAATGCACCTTTAGCTTGCTAAAAAAAAAAAAAGAAGAAGAAGAAGAAGAAAAATTCTCTCCTATACCCTTACGAGACACTTGATTTGAGAGCAGGGGGCTTAGACTCTTCTTGAGTGATGGTTTCCTCCAGAGATAGCTAACATGTTCATGAATTCTCTGCTATTCCTATTGTTTTTCACTTGACGCCACTATGCATTGCCTAGCTTTGTCCTCAGAGACCCTGTAATACTACAGTCAAACCATGGATGCTAATCAACAATGTTCTTACTAGTATTAAGGATTATCTAAACAATGAAGAATTCCCTTTCTGCACAAATTAACTGAATTATGTATGCCATGATGGTATTCTATTCCAAAGAGACCCAGTGTCCTACATAAGTGAAGAGACTTGAAAATGGGAGGAGGTTTGCAGCGGAACTGAGGGATTGTAAGAAAAAAGGGAGGAGGGATGAGAATGATGATTGGGGAGTAAAAGTGTCTTAAATTCAATAGATTGTTGTGTGCAACTTTAAAAAAAAAACGGCAAGGCAAGAAAAGAACAGCCAAGGTCTAGTGAGCTAGCTCACATGTTAAACCTCTGTTCAGAAGGCAGAAGCACCTGAATTCAGATCAGATTCCACATAAACATATCAGGTGGAAATAGCAGCAACTTGAACCTATGGCCTGGAAGGCAGAGCCTGGGAAATCCTAGAGCCAAAAGTTCAAAGGAGTTATAGCAATCTGGGATCATCTGGGGCCTCCACAGTCACACATAGTGTCCTCTGACACATACACACACACACACAGACACACACACACACACAGACACACACACACACACACACACACACACACACACACACACACACACACACACACGGAGGCAAAAAAAAAAACCTAAGAAATATAACCAAATGACTTCTTTTTTTTGATATTTTAAGTGTGGTTGCATGACTTTTATTTAATAGACATTCTGTAAGGGAACAGGTCTCATATAATTTTAACAGTGTATTGTTCAGAAGGATTGGAATTGCAAGCAATGAAACCTTATCATATTCATTGTGTTAACTTTTAAAACAAAAATTTTATAAATTCTACTTCTAAGAAAGAAGAGATTTGCTAGGATTGATGAAAGAAGTGACAGAAACCTGTAAGTAAATTAGTCATCAACACAGAAAGAAATGGATTGAAAACACTAAGCTCATGTTTTCTGCAAGAAAATGTTCAGGGTAGGGGATGCCAGCTTTCGATGATAAAGGAGAAAAGAAAAGACATCATAGAAAGAACATCAATCACCAGTCACACAAAAGCTTGAAACTTTGCTTTAGATTGCATACAGTCCCAGTGTTATTGACAGTAATGCACTATTTAGCTTCTAATACATTACACTATCCACTTAATATACTGGACAAAAATATTTACTGAAATATTCCAGCTTCCATCATTCAGGTGAAATGAGTAAAATACTAGTTTCAAGCCCTAACATCAAAGGTGCCATTCTGGAAGAAATGCTCTATTATTAGGCAATTAGGATATTGAAAGAACCTGATATCTCCATCAATGGAGGCAGGTTGAAAACATAGCAATCAGTAACAGATGTACTTTGAAGGATGGCTGGAGGCCAGGACTCCCCAGCTTCAGTGTGTCAGTAGAATATGGTGATATTTACTATGCTATTGAAAACAGACTGAGCAGAATAGAAGTGAATCAAGCCCCAGGTGACAGTAAATGTCTCCAGGTTGTGACTTAAAGACTTTGAAGACACGTCTGAGACAACACATGCAGGGGGACAGATGGCCTTACTGTGAAAGTATATAAATTTAAGAAATAAGCATTTGTAAAATGCACTGTAACTATAATTTAAAAGTGCAAAATGATACAAAAAATTCTGAGAAAGTTAAAATGATAGGTAAAAAGACAGAGGGAAAGACAGGTGATCCAATTATCCAATTTCATTTATATATGCTTAGAATGATAAACTCCATTTTAAAATTTCAACTGTGTAAACCACTGATTTTTATTTATTACATTTGGCATATGCCTATTTGACATATGCATGATAACAAATTTCCAATAAATTATTTTTGAACATTTATTTTGATTTGCACATCAAGCAAGTTTGTTCCTTTCATTCCAAGTGTAACTACTCCCAAGTCTTGTTTTTATGATTCATTTACCTTCTGGATTATCATAAAATTTAGTGTAGTTTGGGTAAAAAGCATGTTCACTTTTTGGTTTGCTGTTTTCGAGGTTGAATTATTTTTATTTAAACATTAAATAATGGTGGGTCAGCACATCCCTAGGACTTTTAGTATGAAGGAGATGCATGGCAGGCATCCTTTATAACTGAGTTCTTTTAAAATATTTTTATTTACTTATTTGAGAAAGGGCATACAGGAGGGAGAGAATGACATGCACATGTAGCACAGCTAGAGTGTGGGCCTTGTGGTTTCTGGAAATTAAACTGAGATTGCCATTTTTCTGTATTGGGTACTTTTAACCGCTGAGCTTCTTGCTAGCTAGCACTGGTGTCTTTTGTTATGAAGTATCTATCATGCTGCAGGGACACTTCCTCCAGGTATATATTTTTCTTTGTCATCAAATATTTTATGTTAAGGCTAGTTGGTACTGGCTCATCCTTAGGACTGTTGTAATTCTTACCTGCTCAATCTTTGTAATAGCTTCCTTCTTGTAATCCTCTTTGAGGAGCCCACAAGCATAGGCATACAGATCTGAACTTAGCTCAATATACTCTTCATCATCTGATCTCTTAGAATGATGTCTGGGATATGGAGATGTGAGCTTTGCATCACATTTTTTATTTGTTTCTGAGATTTCAGACATTGTCTGCAAATAAGAAAGTAAAGGCGTTATTCTTGGAATTTTTTGTTTTGGGGTAGGCAGCAGATTTCCATCAAAATGTCTTTTTCCTAGATGTTACAGTGTATGAAGACAGAAAAAGTAGAAATTAATATTTAACAAACTTCTTCCTACATATTTACGTTCTCTCAAACCCAGAAATTAATAATTGAGTACTGGAGAGATGGCTGAGGAGTTGACTCTGCCTGGAAAGTGTAAGGACTTGAGTCTGGATCCTGGATCGTGTATAAAAATGCCAGGCAGAAATGGCATCAGTCTGTACTTCAGGCTCTGGAATGCGAATCCTGGGAAACCCCAGGGTGAAGATAAAGAAGGTAGAAGCAATCCAGGATGATTACTGAAGTCACCCTTATTGATACTACAATATCCTCCCACATCTAAGAAAAATTCCCTAAAATGACAGTTTCTAACTTTCACAATTCAATCCCATTTCCACAAAATTAAGTAAAAAAATCATGTTCAGATAAATTAAGAAGAACCATCATGAAAACAATGAAATTGTGATCAAAGTCTATAAGGAATAAGAAAGTCAAAGTAGGTGACATCAAGAGACACAAGCTCTATTCTAGGTACGTCAGTGCACCTCATTTACAAGGTGCCCTTGGCACACACAATGGTCACATTGGTGGAAAGGACATTGGTAAATCAGCTTCTCAAGACTCAAAACCAGATTGCTGTAGTAGTTTCTGCATTCCGCTTCTAGAAGCAACTGAATGTATCATGTGTGGGCCACATTTAGTCTTCTCTAAGGGTTTGTTTCCAAATAGTTGTGGATAAAGCAAGTATTTGAAACTTCTTCTTTCTTTAATATAATGCTTTCTCAAATGCTACACACACAAAAAAAGATTTATAATGCCCACTTGAAAATTTTCCATCATTTGTTCATTTTACCATTTGTGTTAAATTTATCATACTGGTAGGGAAATTCATATTTGATTCTGTGTGATGGCACTAGCTAGATATATTATTACTGACTACAAATACTGTGAATGTCAGTGTGTAACACTTCCAGACTGATGGAGTTACATGACTTCATTAGACATACTGAGATAGAATACAACCTAACTTCAACTAAAAGCAAAGCTGATGATCTCATATTTCTTCACCATCTTTCGGATCTCAGCCTTTAGTGATAATAATGTGTCAAGAATCTGTACCATGCAAGATATTGAAGACCCATAACTGGCAAATTTGTAAAGACTCTATGAGTGGCAGTGAATGATTGCCAGACATAAGAAAAATGGCGTTATATTTAAGCAAATATGAATGTAGAACAAGACTTATTTTCACTTCTTATCAATGGATACAGAAAAATACCAAGGAATGGAAGACTTATGCAATAAAAGAAAGAGTGGAATCAAGGCTCGCCCAAAGAAACTTTTGTTCTGCCAGACACACCTTTAGGAGTTTGGATTTTAAAGTCAGGTATAAAGTGGATCTTATCCATGGCTCAATTCTAGGAGTAGAATCAGAATATGTAGGACATTTTAAATGTCTATACCCAAGCCTTGTAAGATATATGGAATCAAACTCTGTGCAAGGTGGGGGGAGGGTGGAGACACATGGATTTAACAATTTAATTGCTGGTTGGGAATTTGAGTGG
The DNA here is from genome assembly GCA_023101885.1 of Typhlomys cinereus. Classification (NCBI taxonomy): domain Eukaryota; kingdom Metazoa; phylum Chordata; class Mammalia; order Rodentia; family Platacanthomyidae; genus Typhlomys; species Typhlomys cinereus. Next base: position 394,821 of record JALPQD010000878.1, read on the forward strand.
CAGGATCCAGTTGAAATCTAGAGAAATAACTGCCAGCACTTCTGTCTTATATAAAACAAACACTGCCTTTACACTTCTGCATTTGGCATGTCACCAAAAAAGGAAAAGTTCAGATGGAGTCATCAATGAGAAATGCTCATTAAATTTCCTAGATAAAAACAGAACAGGGAGTAGCAAATTCAGAAGGTAACTTTACCTGACTTATTGCAGGAGCAGCAAAACTGCAAAAGAAAATCAACAAACCACAATCCAGAACTTCAGAGACTCTATATCAACCACCTAGAACTAGGCCAGACTAATCTCTCCCCATCCTGAAGCTCAGGGACATTTGCAGAAGAGGGGGCGGTAAGAGTGTAAGAGCAAAAGGATGGGAGGAGTAACGATTTGCAAGATACTCCACAAATTAGGGCTGAAGCAATCATAATTGGACTTTACATGCCCTGCGCAATGTCCAACACACTATTGACCTCACAAAGTCTCGCATCTGCTAAAGGCACCAAGATCCATGGAGGCAAGGGATTGACAGCCACAGTTGTGTTCCTATGCTTAAGGGGAACACGAGAAAGGGTTCAGGGAAATGCTACTGGGTCCTTGTACGTCATCGGAGAGGAGGACCAAGTGGAGAGTAGGCATACACAATAAAGGACTCTCTGGGAATTGGGGGGAGGCACTGAGGGATGGGGAGGGAGGGAGGAGGAGCAGCAGGTTCGAGGGGACAAGGAGGGAGGGAGGGAACTGGTCTACCTATTAGGTTTGTATGAGCGGAAATAATAAATAATGTATTATAAAAAAGAAAAAAAAAAGGAGGTAACTTTACCTGACTTAAAACAAAACAAACACCAAAAAACTCTTCCATTTCCCCCAGAAGACACTGAATTAGATAAGGGTTCAGACTCTCCTCTGAGTGTTGGTTTTTGTCAGAGAATGCTAACATGTCCGTGGATTCCTTGTTATTTCTTTTCCATTTGATGCCACTATGTATTACCTAGTTTTTCCTCAGAGATACTGCAATATTGCTGCCAGTCCATGTTTGCAAATCAATAATGTTCTTACTAGAACTGACTATTATCTGAACAGTAAAGACTGTCTTATCTGAACAAATAAAATTTCTATATCTTACTGGTATTGCACTCCATTTAGAAATTTAACAAAGGTGCTAGAAAGATGACTCAGGGGTTACTTCTTTGCCTTGCAAGCCAAAGGACCTGACTTTGAATCCCGGATCCCACATAAAATGCTAGGAGGACATGGCTTCCAGTCCAGGAATCCAGAGCCTGGAAAACCCCAGTGGAAATCAGTGAGAAAATAAAGCAAGGCAGAATTATTCCTGAAATTATTCCCCTTGGGCTTCCAGGGGCATATATGCTTCCCTCTTTTATACAATTACACACATCCACATCTAAGCAAACAAAAGAGAAAGAATTTTAACCTTTTTTTTATATATACCAAGCATGTTTTCATGGCTTATATTTGCTTGACTTTCTTAGGAAGGGGAATATCTCACATAATTTTAATAGTGTATTGTTTGGAAGGATTGGAATTGCAAACATTACAATCTTGTTATATTCATCGTGTCAAATCATTAAACATAATTTGTGTTTAGCGATTATGTAAATGCTTTTTCTTCTAAGAAAGAGGAAGATAGCAGTGGTTGATGACTGTAGTGATAGAAACCTACACAGAAAGATATAGGTTAGCCTACAGTGGAGAGAGAAATGAACTGAAGAAACTAGTTTATTTTCTGCAAGAAGTTCACTTTAGGGAATGCCAGCTTTCAAAAGTAAAGGAGAAGAGAAAAACAAACATGACCCCTCCAAAGGAAGAACATCAATAAGCAGGCACACAAAAACTTGAAGCTTTTCTTTAGATTACACACAGTGTCAGTGTTATTTAGAAATATGATATGCACTATCTGCATTAATTTCACTTCTAATATGTTACAGGTAGATACACTTGGGATAATGAGCAAAATTTTAAATAGAATTTACCACTTTCTCTCAGTAGATTGGCATTAAGTAAAACATTTTTTTTGAACCCTAACATCAAAGGTTCCATTCTAGGCATTTGGATTGATTGAATGAACCTGTTCTCTCCAGCGCTGGAGCCAGGTTGAAAACACAATATATAGCAATTGCCTTGTGCATAGAGAGAGGACTGGAGGCCAGGACCTACCAGCTCCAGTCTTTCAGTGTAATTTACCAGGTGATATTTATTATGATGTGGAAAATAGACCACTGACCACAATAGCAGGCAGTCAGGCATCAGGGAACAGCAAATGTCTTAAGGTTGTGGTATGAAATTTGAAGCAATCAGAAGGCTTTGAAGACACATGTGAATCAACATATGTAGAAATGATACCCTTATTGTGAATTTAAGAGGATAAACGTTTGTAAAATAAACTGGAACTATAATTTAAAAATACTAACCAAAATGACAGTACGAAATAATTTAGAATGATAAGAGAAAGGGCAATACAAGTGATCCAATCATCCAATTCTATAGGTACATATTTGGAGTGATACAATGCATTTTTAAATTCCAACTGTATAAGTTGGAATTTTGAGTATTAGACTTTTGAGTATTAGACTTCATGTCATGTCTAATCTCAAAATTCCAATTAATTAATTTGGTTTATTTATTATTTGTTAATCAAACATGTTACTTCCTTTCTATCCAACTATAACTACTCTAAGGCCTTTGTTTTATGATTTATTTACTTTATGGCTTGCCATAAAAGTTTTCATAATTTGAGTTAAAAACATGTTCATTTTCTGGTTTGCTATTTTCAGTCTGATCTACTTTTACTTAAACTTTAGCTAATGATTTGTCAGCATATTCCTTGGGACAGTAAGAAATATATGCAAGGCATTTTCATGACAGATTTCTTTCTTAAAAAGACTGTGTCTAATTTCTTGGGAGATGAAGTAAAGAAGAAAGGGAGAGAGAAAACACCGGGTACACATGAACCAAAAAATTAGTAGTTTCTGGGAATTGAGCTCAGGTTTCTGGTACCTTTACACACTGAGTCTGAGGTCAACCCATGATAGTTTCTTGTGTTAGAAAGTGTCTACTTACTATGTTACCAGAACACTCCTTCCAGGAATATCAGATCCTTTACGAACATGTAATTACTTTTACAATTTAGATGGCATTACCTTCAAGCATGCTGTTCTTTCAAGGGTGCTCGGTATTGGCTCTTCCTCAGAACTGTTGGGATTTTTACGGTTTTCAATCATTTCTTTAAGATCCTTCTTGATCTCATCTTTGACATAATCACAAGTGAATAAAAACAGATTTGCAAATAACTCAATCAATCTTTCCTCATCTGCTTCCTTAGAATGTTGTCCTGAACGTGTAGATGGAAGTTTTGCGTCACATTTCTTCTTTGTTTCTGGGTTTTCAGACATTTTCTGCAAATAAGGAGGTACAGGATTACTTTGATTTGTGAGGCAGCTCACCACTGGCAGCTTGCACAGATGGAAACCCACAAACTAATCTTCCTCAGCTCTTATGCCCTGAGTGCCCTTTTACATGTGTTAGGTCACGTGGATGTTACATGCACCAGCATTGCCCATGAGCAACCACATCTGCTGGCAAGTGGGCAGGCAGGTGTATTTCAGCCCCTCCCAGCCCCCTTTCTCTAAGGAAACATCAACAGTCAGTAGATGGAATATTAATAATCTTGAGCAAAATTGGTGGCTGTACAAAAGAAACAAATGACAGTCACTGAGATGCTTGAGGGGTAGATCACCTGTTGACAAGCCTGACCACTGAGACCACTGAGCACAATCCCTGGAAGTCACATGGTGAAAGGAAAGAATGGCTTCTTTTTTTCCTATGATAATCTTTTTTAAATTTTGTTTTTCTAGTTTTCAAACATAATGTGTGGTTGTCCCTTCCCCATCTCACCTCCCACCCTCCCCTCCCTTCACCAATCCTTTCTATTCCCTCCCACCCTCCTATCTGCCTGCTAAAGAGAAGAAGCAAAAGAACATGGGTAAACAGTTAAAAAGGACTTTTATGCAAGAAAGTCTTAATGAGAGGGAAGAACACAGTATGCTAATTTTGAATGTACATCTTATTTTGGGACTATAGCTTGCGATAAAGTGTTTAGTTGATGTCATGGTTTGAATCTCTCTCTCTCTCTGCTGCAAAATACTTTATTAAAACAGCAGTACAATCCAAAAGAGTTTAAGAAATTGGAACTTTGACTTTTTTAAAAGGGTGAATAATTGGATCATTATTCAGGCCTTCTGGTTTTAAAAGAATGACACACATTCACTCTTGCTCCTTTGTCTTTGGAAAAAACTATATAATTATACATATGATTTTAAAAAGCATAAAAAGCATATTGATAAAAAATAAAGAGAAAATCTGAGATTAGAAGAGAAGACAGGTATTTTGTGTGGAAAATATCTGTACTACAACACAAAACGGTAGTCTAGATGCATCTTTTTCCTCACAACCAAATACAACATTTTTCAAATTTAAGGGAATCACCTTGGAGCATCTTCTTCCTTTAAAATCTTCAGGTTCTTCTTCACAATAAATATTCACTTCAGAATTATCACACATTTTAAAAATGTTCTTCTTTGACCTTCGTTTGATATATGTGGTAATGAAATCATACTGCACTCCAATTACTTGGGTCCACCCTACTACATCCATGTTCACAGAAGGAGCCTCTGAGCCTATAGACATGTGTTCTCTATAATACTTCTTTGACTGTAACTCCTGAGATATAGTCTGCAGGTGGGAAGGTTGATAGTTAATTTTCTTGTTATTACTCTCACATGTTTTCTGCTTTGAGATACATATTGTCAAAGATACTTTCTTCTTTAGTAGTGACATGTTATGGCCACAGGAAAAAAATAGAAAGCAATAAATATGTAAAAGTTAAATATCTTCATATGATCTTAGTTACTCAAGAATCATTCAACTATCATTAAAACATGAAAATAATTTGCCTAAGTTTACAATAGGAAAAAATCATAAATCAAAAATTGTGACTGTCACTGTTTGGTGTAAACTTAACAAGTGCTAAAGTTCCCAAAATATACAGGATGATTTTTTATTTTTATTTAGAGAGTGATTTTATTTTTATTTATTTATTAGAGAGAGTGAGACTGAGAAAGAGAGCATCCAAATGTATGAAGAAGACAACTTCTTGTCTTCTGCCAGATTCCCTGCTCCTCAGGTAAGGCCGCTAGACCACTCCCCAGATCCCAGGTCACCTGCTCATCCCTCCAGCCGCTGGAGCCAGTCTGTTCTGGCACTGGGGAAGGCCTCTAGGCCACACTGCAGGTCCCAGGTGAGATACTAGATACTCTGTCCTTCTGACCCAAACCCGGACCAGGGAGGACACCCTACTCCTCAGAATTCAACGGAGTCCAAAGGAAACCCAAGTGAAGCCCTAGAGAACAAATGCCATACATCTGAAGTCCTCTAAAATCACCATATCACATGAGAGAGAACAGATAGGTAAACACTTTTTACCATCTTGTTCCTCTCAATTATTAGTCACTGTAGTTTAACTTTTCCATATAGCCACCCCAAAAAGCATACAACTTCAGAAACTATACCATTCACCCTCACATATCACCAAGGAACTAAATCATGAAAGTGCACTATCATACTAATCTTTAGTAGACATACTCCCTGTCTACTAAACCTGACTTAATTGATGTATTAACAGTCTAATAGCATCATCTAGGAAATAACAACAATATCAGACAAGCATATCCAACTCCAAGGCAAACACTAGTAATAACTGCATGAGAGTAGGAATATCAACTAATTCAGTTCAGTCAAAAACACATAGAAACTGAAAGAAGGTCTTAAGAGATAAAACAACAATGTCCAGGTCACAGTGCAAATCCATGAGAGACAAAAACCAAGACAACAAATCTCCCACCTAAAGAATTAACCCCATAATAATAGATTCCAAGCAGAACAAACTCACAGAAAATAGCCAAGAAAGCCATACCCAAGATAGTGACTTTCAAAGCCTGATCATTACTATGATCAATACTATGAAAGAGGAAATCCAGGAGGAGTTAAATAACCACATCAATCACTGTGAACAGGAATACAACAGGCACTTGGAGGAGATGAGGAAAGTAGTTGAAGAAACAAAAATAGGCATAGAACAGTCAAAACATTCTCAAGCAGTGTTTAGCATTGAACTAAAAGACAAGTTATCTCCAACCCAGAACTCAACAGAGAATCTTGTCAACAGGACTAATGAAGCAGAAAATAGAATATCAGATCTTGAAGACAAAATAGAAACACTAACCAGTTCAATGGAAGAGGTTGTTAAAGCCAAAAAGATACTTAAGAAAGAATATTCAAGAGTTATGGGATGCCTAGAAGAAGTCCAACATGTGCATTCCTGGAATACCAGAGCAAGAACCACAAAATACCACACCTGAGGAAATTTTTAAGATTATCATAATGGAAAATTTTCCTCATCTAAAGAAAGAGAGGCCCATCCAAATACAAGAGGCATTCTGCACCCCAAACAGATATGACCAAAATAGAAACTGGCTGCGGCAAATAATAGTCAAAACACTCTACATTCAAGACAAAGAAAAGGTGCTAAGAGCTTCAAAGGAAAAAAAAGTCACTTTAAAGTTAAATCTCTTAAAATAACAAATGATTTTTCAATGGAAACAGCAAAGCCAGAAGTGCTTGAAGAGATGTACTTCAAGTATTGAATGAACAAAAATGTCAACCCAGGCTGACATACCCAGCAAAACTATCAGTCATGATTGAGGGTGAAAGAAAAATTTTCCACAATAAAGACAACTTGAAGGCTTACATGCGTACCAAACCAGGCCTTCAAAAAATGCTTAAAAAAGATACTCAAGCTTGAAGGAAAGTACAAGCACACCCAGGAGGATAGAAGGGAATTATAATACCACCAAAACCTACAAGCCAAATAAAACACTTATGAAAGCCACTAAATGCAAAAAGTGTCAGGAATTAAAAGCAATTTCTCCATTATAACACTAAATGTCAATGGAATTAACTCACCAATCAAAAGACACAGATTAGAAACATGGATTAAAAATCACAACCCATCCATCTGCTGCCTTCAAGAAGCACATCTCATCACAAAAGATAGGCACATTCTAAAAGTAAAAGGCTGGTCAAAAATTCTGCAAGCTGAGGGAACCAGAAAACAGGCACGGGTAGTAGCTATTATGCTACCTGACAAAGTAGACTTCAAATAAAAAAATCATAAGAGACATAGAAGGATATTACATTTTAGTCACAGGCACAATTCACCAGGAAGACTTCACAATACTGAACATATATGCACCTAATATGGACTCCTCCAAATTCATTAAGCAAATGCTACATCGCTACATTGGCTAAAGCCAGAAATCAAATCCAAAATGATAATACTTGGGGATTTCAATACTGGTCTCTCAACGTGGGATAGATCAACAAGCCAAAAACTTAACAGAGACACATTGGAACTTAATCAAACTTTTACTGAAGTGGACCTTCTATTGAACTTTCCATCCACGCATCAAAGAATACACATTTTTCTCAGCAGCCCATGGAACTTTCTCCAAAATAAACCACATATTGGGCCACAAAATGAATCTCCATATACACAGGAAAGTTGAAATGTTAGCCTGTAACTTGTCAGACTACCATGGTCTAAAGCTGGACACCTGCAACACAACAAAGAGGAGAAAATACACGAACTCTAGGAAACTAAACACTATGATGCTGAATGAGAATTGGGTTCAGGAAGAAATCATAAAAGAAATCCAAGATTTCCTAGAAGTGAAAGATAATGAACATACAACATATCAAAATCTCTGGGACACAAAGAAAGCTGTCCTAAGAGGTAAGTTTATAGCTCTTGATGCATATAGAAAAAATAGAAACATCACAAATAAATAACTTAACAATGCAGCTTAAAGCTTTATAGACACGAGAGCAATCCAATCCCAAAAGGAGTAGAAGAGAGGAGATTAGCAAATCAGGGGAGAAATATCCAAAATTGAGATAAGGAAAACGATACAAAGAATAAATCAGTCGAAAAGGTGTTTCTTTGAAAATATCAATATGATTGATACACCCCTAGCTAAAATAAACAAAATCAAGAGAGAGAAAACCCAAACTAACAAAATTAGAAATGAAAATGGAGTTATCACAACTGATACCTAAGAAATTCAGGGAATAATAAGATCATATTTCAAAAACTTATACTCCAAGAAATTTGATAACAAAAAATGAATTCTAAGTAAGCACAACTTACCTAAACTGAATCAGGAAGTTTTGAATTATTTAAATAGTCCTATAACATATGAGGAAATCGATGAAGTAATCTGAAATCTTCCCAACAAAAATGTCCTGGAGCAGATGGATTCAGCAAAGAATTCTACCAGACATTTAAGGAACAACTAACACCAATAATCCTTAAAGTGTTCCATCAAATTGCAAAGAAAGGAACATTGCCAAATTCTTTCTATGAAGCTAAAATCACCCTAATCCTAAAACCTAATAAAGATACACTTAAAAAAGAAAATTATAGGCCAATCTCTCTGATGAACACAGATGCAAAGATTCTCAACAAAGTCTTAGCAAATCGGATTCAAAAACATATCAAAAAGATCATTCACAGGGACCAAGTAGGCTTCATCCCTGGCATACAAGGTTGGTTCAACATACACAAATCAATAAATGTAACCCATCATATAAACCAGTCCAAAGTCTAAGACTACCTGATACTCTCAATAGATGCAGAAAAAGCTTTTGACAAGATTCACCATCCTTTTATAATCAAAATCTTAGAAACAGTTGGAATGGAAGGAACCTTCATCAATATAATAAAAGCTGTATACAACAAGCCAAGAGCAAGGATTATACTTAATGGGGAAAAACTGGAAGCATTCCCACTTTGATCAGGAGCTAGACAAGGCTGTCCACTCTCACCACTTCTATTCAATATTGTACTTGAATTCTTAGCTGGAGCCATAAGACAAGAAAGGGAGATAAAAGGGATTCGAATCGGCAAGGAAGAATTCAAATTATCTCTATTTGCAGATGAAATGATTGTATACCTGAGTGATCCTAAAAGCTCTATGAGGAAACTCCTGGAACTAATACAGAAGTTCAGCAGGGTGGCAGGTTACAAAATAAACGTGCAAAAATCAGTGACTTTCCTATATGTCAAGTATGAAAGAAGTGAAAAAGCCCTAAGAGAAACAATTCCATTTATTATAGCCCCTAAAAAAATGAAATACCTTGGTATAAACCTTACCAAGGAAGTGACAGAGCTTTACAATGAAAACTTTAAAACCCCAAAGAAATTACAGAAGACACCAGAAGGTGGAAAGACCTTGCATGGTCCTGAATCGGCAGAATCAACATCATAAAAATGACCATACTACCAAAAGCAATATACATATTCAATGCTATACCAATCAAAACAGCCTGGTACTGGTTCCAAAATAGACATGTAGATCAATGGAAAAGGATCAATGACCCAGATAGAAGACCACACAATTACAGCCATTTGTCCTTTGACAAAGGAGCCCAAAAAATTCAATGGAATAAGAATAGCATCTTCAATAAATGTTGCTGACAAAACTGGATGTCTGCATGCAGAAGATTAAAACTGGACCTGTACTTGTCACCATGCACAAAAATTAATTCCAAATGGAACTCTATTATCCAGAGTGCACACAGAACTTAGAAAATAAACACCAAGAAGATAAATGGCCCAATTAAAAAATGGGCCTAGGAACTCAAAAGAAACTTTTCCAGGGATGAAATTGAAATGTCTATCAAATTATCTTAAAATTTGTTCCACATCCTTAACCATCAGGGAAATGCAAATCAAAATTCCCTGGGATATCATCTCACCCTGGTCAGGATGGCAAAAATCCACAATACAAACAACACCAAATGCTGTAGAGGATGTGGAGATAAGGGAACTTTCCTACATTGCTGGTGGGAATATAGGCTTACACAACCACTCTGGCAATCATTATGGCGATTTCTGAAAAACTTAAAGATTGAAATGTCATATGACCCTGCTATCCCACTTCTTGGAATAATCCTCCATAAAGCAAAAATTCACTACACTGACACTAGCACAACCATGTTCATAGCAGCACTATTTCCAATATCAAAGTCATGGAATCAACCCAAATGCCCAACAGTTGAAAAGAAAATAAGTGGATAAGGAAAATGTGGTACATTTATACAATGGAATACTACTCAGCCATTAAAAAAGATGAGTTAATGAAATTTGCTGGAAAATGGATGGAATTAGAAAAAAAATTATATAGAGTGAAGTATCTCAAACACAGAAAATTAAACACCATATGTTAGGATCCTCCCTAATAGGTGGATTCTAGTATCTAACCCACTTAATGACATATTCAAAGATAAATCTCCTCTCTGTAATACCTACAGTAATTGCAAAGATTATAAAAGGAGGAAAGAGGAAGGAGGGCCCGCTCAGAAATAATGACAGAGGGGATCATGCTTCAGTAGAGAAATTAGTTCACCATCAATATTGCAAAATGGAGCCAAAGGTAGTACAGGAACAGAAAAACCGAAAACAACAACAATCCATAATTCAGAACACCAAAGACCCTACATCAATCACCTGGAACCAGACCAGCCAAATCTCCTCCCTCCTAAAGCTCAGGAAAACTTGTCGATAAGGGGGAAGCAAGATTGTAAGAGCCTAAATATGGGGAGGACCAGTGATATGCAAGATACTGCACACAAGTTAGGGCCGCAGTAACCATAATAGACCTTTGCATGACCTGTACAATGATTGACATGTCAACAATCCCCCAAACTATAGCATAGATCACAGCTACTAGGATCCTTAGAGGCAAGGGATTAATAGTCATAATAGTGCTCCCATACTAAAGGGGAACCCAAGAAAGGGCTCTGAGCTATGCCACTGAGTCCTTACACCTCACTCTAGTGGAAGATTCAGAGAGAAGTTTGGCATTCACACAAAATGATGTTCCAGCGTATGGAAGGGTGAAAGAGGGAGGCGCTGGGAGAAGGGGAGGGAGGGGGGTGAAAGGAAGGGGAATAGGGAAGGAGGGTGATAGGGAGACTGGGGAAGGATGGAGGGAGGGAGAGGACTGGGGCACCTATTGAGCTTGTGGAATTGAGCAAAAATAAATCATTAAAAAAGACAACTACTGGGAGGCAGTCTTGCTTATTTCCTCTTAAATCTTAGATGTCTAGCAAGTATATTCTTAGGACTCAAAGAATGAAGTAAATCCAAGACTATTATAAAGACTGGGTTCATTTTGTTTATCTGTGGTACTATAGAGACAGGAACTAAAGAAACCTCTTTGTAAAGTTGGAGAGAATTACCTTTAAGTGTTCTCTTCGTTTAGAGCTTTGAGGTAGTGGCTTTTTCTCTAAACAGTCATTAAACTCACGTGGCTTAATAAGTTCATGCACAGTCTCCCTTAAACCATCTTTGATATATTCCTTTATTTCTCTATAGCGTGATTCTCTCTCCACCTTCAACAGCAGAGTTCTACTTTTCACAGACATATTCTCCAAAAGTACAGTTATGCATTCTCTATGATATTTCTTCCATGGTTCTAAACTTTGAGATGTATTCTATAGGGAAGAAAGTGGATGATTAATTTGTTTTGTTTGTTCTCAAGTGTTGTTTGGCTGAAGGTCTGCGGTATAAAAGGTGTGATGGCAGCAAAGGCAAAAAGTAACTAATATTTAACAATTCCATTTCTCTTATACACTTAGCCTCTCACAAACCATTAGGCTTCTTAAAAATCCGAATTTGCCCCTTAGCATCACATGGAAGAAAAACTGTGAGTATACAAGGTTAATTTTGTCTGCATTTGTCTTTTGGTGTAAAATAACCAAAAGTGAATTAGATGATTTTTAACATCACAAAAAAATCCTCACACACAATGTTCCAACCACAAAGGTGTTGAGTCTGAGTGAACTTATATTTTTTTCTTCCCATAAGTAAGTGGACAGTAGGAAAACATCACATTATTAAGAACATATAACCATATAAACCAATCAAAGAGTGTTGTAGTTCACCTATATGGTTGCTGATAAATCACCATCAAACCTCTTAAGGGAACAAGGGGTTTATTTTCTTATGATAGTTTGGTTACAGTTCATAGTCCAGCTTGACAGGAGAGCACGCACCAACACCAGAGCTGAGGAAACTGGCCACACCATCACCACATAATGGCTGAGAGAGGGATGATCATTACTTGCCAGACCAGCATGTCTGGCCAAGTGTACATGAGGATGCCAACTCTCTCAACAAGCTGTCTGTATTTTATTCCAGGGCCCAATCCCACCCATCTGGGTTTTTCCTATCAACTAGACAATCTCCTTCAGGTTTGTTCTGGGATTAACTTAATTCAATCACTAATTCTCTACAAATGTGCCCTGAGTCAAACCCTCTACCATCAAGTTGACCCCTGTGCCTAACTATGACAAAAAGCAAAACAAATCTCAAGGTTTTGTTTTAACTTATATAAGGTATAATTTCATGAATCTATATGTTCTTTATCTGCATGAAGTTCAGTTCTAACATATTCTAATTTCCATTAAATGTAATAGATAAAAAAGAACTCATATGTACTTATTTCTAACACTGAGCTAAAGATAGAAAGTCATTTTCTGTAAACTAACTCTTTAGTTCTATTCATGTAGGTATGATTTTGGTAAATGTGGTTTGTTTGATTTTATAACCTTGTGCTCTCTTTATATAGACACTGAAGACAGTTAGAGATTATGAGACACAACTAATGATAAGAACTTGGCCCTAATGCCTGGCTAAAGATTATATGTGTAAATTTGAATCGCTGGTGTGGAGCTATTTTTCTTTCGATCTATCTCTCTGACTTCACTGTTATATTGCTCAGAATCCAAACACTTGATATAAGAGATCAAATGTGATCACAGGTAAAATATTTTGGGACAATGTATCATTGTAGCATAAAAACCATGGAAAGGAAGATAAAAAGAATACAAATAGGAAAGGAAGAATTCAAAGTATCCCTATTTGCAGATGACATGATTCTATACCTGAGACCCTAAACCCTCCACCAAGAAACTCCTAGAACTAATAAATAAGTTCTGTAGAGTGACAGGTTATAAAATTAATGTCCAAGAATCAGTGGCTTTCATATGTACCAAAGATGAACAAAAAAAGAAAGTCCTGAGAGAAACAATTCCATTTACCACAATGCCAAAATTCTGAAATACCTTGGAATAAATGTAACCAAGGATGTGAAAGTCCTGTACAATGAAAACTCCAACACTCTAAAGAAGGAAGTTTCAGAAGAGAGCAGAAGGTTAAAAATGTCTCATGTTCCTGATGATCATAAAAATGATCATCCTGCCAAAAGCAATATACAGAGCCAATGCAATACCAGTCAACTACAGGCAGTTCTTTCTAAATTTGACAAAACAACCTCAAAATTTATATGGAAGCATAAAAGTCAAAAGATACAAAAATAGTCCTGAATAATAAAAAGTCTACTGGAGGTATCACCATATCAGATTTTAATCTATACTACAAATCCATATTTAAAATAAGCACAGTACTTGCTCCAAAACTGACATATGAATCAATACATTAGCATTGAAGACCCAGATGTAAGCTCATACACCTAGACTCAATTGATTTTTGACAAAGGTGTCCAGAAAAACCACTGGAAAAAGGATGGTGTCTTCAAGAAATGGTGCTGGTCCTGGTTAAGATCACAGATGTTCGTTCCTGATCATTTACAACTAAGGGGGTACGATCTCAACAGAAGGGGAGGGCATATAGTCTGGCAGATAAAAGTAACCATTTTGCAAATGGGTGATAGACCCCTCCCTCACTGCGGTTTCCTACTTTTATTACATGTACCCTTGAATGTGCTCTTATAATAAGACTCCAGTTTAACAGCTTTTTGTCTCTGGCCAGGGGGTGACATACAGTGCCCAGCAGGATGGAGTGAAGGGCATTTCAGGAGCAGCAAAATTGCAAAAGAAAATCAACAAACCACAATCCAGAACTTCGGAGACTCTATATCAACCACCTAGAACTAGGCCAGACTAATCTCTCCCCATCCTGAAGTTCAGGGACATTTACGGCAGAGGGGGCGGTAAGAGTGTAAAAGCAAAAGGATGGGAGGAGCAATGATTTGCAAGATACTCCACACAAGTTAGGGCCGAAGCAATCATAATTGGACTTTGCATGCCCTGCGCAATGTCCAACACACTATTGACCTCACAAAGTCTAGCATCTGCTAAAGGCACCAAGATCCTTGGAGGCAAGGGATTGGCAGCCACAGTAGTGTTCCTATGCTTAAGGGGAACACGGGAAAGGGTTCAGGGAAATGCCACTGGGTCCTTGTACGTCATCGGAGAGGAGGGCCCAGAGGAGAGTCAGGGATGCACAAGAAAGGACTCTCTGGGAATTGGGGCGGGAGACACTGGGGGATGGGGAGAGAGGGGTGAGGGGAGGGGGAACAGGGGGTTTGGGGAAGGAGGAGGGAGGGAGGGAACTGGTGTACCTATTAAGTTTGTATGAGATGAAATAATAATAAAAATGTATTAAATAAAAAAAAGTCTCTACATGAGGTAAGAAAAAAAAAAGAAAGAAATGGTGCTGATCCATCAAGGACTACACGGGGTGACATCCAATACCCATCAGGATGGAACCAAGGGCATTGCAGGAACAGCAAAACTGAAAAAAAAATCATCAACAAACCATAATTCAGAACATCAGAGACTCTATATCAACCACCTGGAATCAGGCCTGCCTAATCTCTCCCCATCCTGAAGCTCAGGGAAATTTGCGGAAGAGAGGGCAGTAAGATTGTAAGAGCACAAGGATGGGGGGAGTCATGATATGCAAGATACTCCACACAAGTTAGAGCGGAAGCAATTATAATAGGACTCTGCATGATCTGCGCAATGACCAACATATCGTTGACCCCTCAAATTCTAGCATGGACTAAAGGCACTAGGATCCTTAGAAGCAAGGGATTAACAGTCACAATAATGTTCCTATACTAAAGGAGAACACAAGAAAGAGTTCTAGGAAATGCCACTGAGTCCTTACACCTCATCAGAGAGGAGGACTCAGAGGAAAGTTTGATATACTCATTAAAGGATGTTTCAGAGATGTGGGGAGGGGGCACTGGGAGAAAGGGAGGGAGGGGGGAAAGGAAGGGACAAAGCGGGGAGGGAACAGGGAGGTCCAGGGAGGGGTGGAGGGAGGGAGGGGACAGGGGTTTCTATTACATTTGTATGAGCAGAAACAAGTAAAAAAGAAAAAGAAAAAAAAAGAAACGGTGCTGGTAAAATTGGATATCTACATGCAGAAGAATGAAATTGGACTCTTATCTGTCACCCTCCACAAAAATTAACTGAAAATGGATCAAACACCTCAATGTGAGACCAGAGACTTTAAAAACCCTAGAAGGAGAAGGAAGAATACCCTTGAACTGATTGCTCTAGTCCAACATTTTCTGAACAGGACCTCCAATGCACAGGAAATAGGGCCAAAACTCAGCAAGTGGGATTTCATGAAAATTAAAAAGCTTCTGTTTGACAAAAGACATTGTGAATCAAGCAAAAAGGCAATGTACAGAATGGGAGAAAATATCCTCTAATCACACATCTCTTAGAAGATTGACATCCAGAGTACATGAAAAACTCAAAAAATTAAATACCAAGGAGGTAAACAATCAATTAGAGAATTGACCTAGCAGCTAAAAAGGAACTTTTCTCAGGATAAAATTCAAATGTCTGACAAATATCTTCGAAAGTCCCATTTCCCTAGTCATTAGTGAAATGCAAATTAAAATCACCCTGAGATATCATTCCACCTCACTCAGAATGGCTGAAATCCAAAATCCAAACAACAACAAATGATAAAAAAGATGAAGGGAGAAGGGAAACCTCATACAATGCTGGTGGAAATGCAAACTTGTACAATCACTCCGGAGATCAGTATGGAGGAAGTTAAAAAATGAAATACCTTTCGACCCAGCTGGGGAAAATCTCAAATAAAGCCACATCTTACTATAGAGACACATGTACATCCATGTTCATTGCAGCTCTATTCACAACAGCAATGAAATGAAATCAACCTAGATGTCCAACAGTAGACAAATGGGAATAAAAATGTGGTACATATACACAAAGGAATACTATTCAGCTGTTAAGAAAAATGAATTAATGAAATTTGTTGGTAAATGGATGGGGTTGGATGAAATTATACTGAGGAAAATATCCCAGATAAAGAAAGACAGATGTTGCATGCTCTCCCTTATAAGAGGGTCTTAGCATTAAACCCTCAAAATAATATACTCAAAGGGAAATTTTTGACACCCACAAACTGCAAAGGAACGTAAGTTGGGCGACAGGTGGGAGGAAGACCAAAAAGGAATGGAGACAAAAGAACACAGGAAAATAGATGAATAAGGATATTATGGAAGAAAAGCTCAAAAGGGTAGGGAAGTAAGGTGATAAGTCTTTTTTTTTTGTTTGTTTGTTTTTAGTCTTTATTAGTAAACAAGCAATTAAAAGGCATCTTTTGTTTGTTTAATGTTCAGAAGGTTTAAAAGTCCTGAGGCCTGGGATGATCAGTTCAGTGCCATTATAGCCGGGTGCTAACTAGCACCCGCATCTCCAGACTCTCGGAGGAACTGAGAGAGCGCCTTCCCACCTCCAGCGCAGCTGGGCACCTTCCGGCTTCCAGCGCAGCTGCGCGCCTGCGGATCTTGCTGTCCTTACTCAGGACCAGCATGCCGGTCAGGAAGACAATGCCCACGACTGTGATGAATGTTCCCTCAGAGAGAGCTGCTCTGTCAGAGGAGTGGTGGATGATGAGAATTAGTCCCAGAGTCACAGACAGCACTCCCACAATGGTGACAAGTATGTATTCAGGGAAAGAGACGCATTCGGAGAGCCACCGGACAGCAGGCGAGCTCTCCCTCCAGCTCAGGAGGCTGCTGCTGGAGGGACTCCTCTGGAGGGGTTGGTATCATGTGATCATTCTCCTGCAGCGGCTTTGTAGTAAGCAAACGATAGAAATGATTTTTCCAAAAACAGCCAGAGGCCCTTTTGAGATTCAGTGGTTCTTGGTGTCATAGGTCTTAATAAGAGGCATGTGAGAAGGAAGGAGGAGGAGATAGAGGAGGAGGGGGAGGAGGAAGAAACAGTGGCTGGGGGGGGGGAGATAAAGAACCTCATCCAGTTATGAATGCTGCAAACTACTACAACTCTCCAAGAATCTAGATGAGCAGCAATAGTCTGTAAGATCCATGGATATGCAATTACTCTATGAATGAATTTTAAACCCTTTCCTGTCAGGGAAATTATGCTTGTACTATAAACCTATCCAAGTAACAGTAAACGGAAAGTGAATAGACAGGAACAGATGTCTTAGCATTAACTATAAAAATTTGATATTAAAGCACCATCTAAATAAATACCTCTTATTTAACCCAAAGATAAGAAAAGCTCTCAGCACTCAACGA
The DNA here is from genome assembly GCA_023101885.1 of Typhlomys cinereus. Lineage (NCBI taxonomy): Eukaryota > Metazoa > Chordata > Mammalia > Rodentia > Platacanthomyidae > Typhlomys > Typhlomys cinereus. The sequence continues at coordinate 412,355 of JALPQD010000878.1, forward strand.
AGATGCACCTATTACAGTGAAAGACAAGTGAGGCATAAACCACATCTGGCCAGTGTGCAGAATATCAGCAAACATGAAATGCTCAGCCATAATAAGTCATCAGAATATTTCCCCATACCAAGGCTTAGGGAATCTTGCAGAAAAGGGGGTGGTAAGATCGTAAGAGCCTAAAGGAGGGGTGAGGTACTGATCGACACACTCCAGTCATGACATGGTTACTATATACAGGAGCTCCTGCAATGAGAACTTCTACCATCAGATCTACACAAAAGCCAACATATCAATATTTCCCCCCAAGGAGAAATCTTAGAAGAATGTAAGGATCTTAGAAGAAATGACTGCTCTCAGAAACGTCTCTGAGACAGGTACTGGGCAAGGGCAGAGGAACCTCCCCTCTTATGACTTTGCCTATTGAAGAGTCACATATACTACAGCAGGCATCTGACTCCCTCAGCAATACTGGCACCCAAAAGGAACCCTGTATTTTACTTATTTAGTGGGATAGGAGGGTGGGTGGGATACAGCAGGATTAAATAGGGAAGGGAGGATTAGAAAAGCGGGGGTGTATATGCCAAGACTGTGAGAAGAGGGAGTGAGTGGGGGAAAGGGTCTAGGTAATAATATAAACCCATTTTGTTTGTAAACGAAAAACGCAAAGTTTTCAAAAGGAATAAAGAAAATAGGTAATCGTTTTAAGTTGCATTACTTCATATTATTACAGAAAAAAATAAATACAAATTTAAACTTAAAAAAAAACTGCTGAGGTAACTATGGCCTGAATTCTGAATATATTCAGAAGATAAAGTAATGTAAAAGTCCATACGGACTCTAAGAGATTATTTCTTTTATTTAGACATTTTGAGCAAAATAAAATTTAAAAATGAAAATATAATTTTCAATAGAATTGAGATTCCAATCTATGTGGAATATATTTAGCATAACTAAACCACTAAATCCCATGCATATTATAGGCATAATAATGAAGAGATAGGTATAATGTTCTAACAAAATTAATAACTTGTGAATTGTAATCATATTGACCTGATAAAAGTTATATATGCTTTAATGGGGACGTGATTATGAATGGCATAAATGAAATGCACAAATTATTTTTGGAGCTACAATTTTAAACCATTTTCTCATGCCCTGTAGGAAAGTATTTAAACATTTAGAATACCTGCCACTCCTTACTTCTTAAATGTCAGCTTCTTTTTTTTATTTTTAAATTTTTATTTCTTCCACTCACACCAAGTTGATTAGTATCCCATTCCCCTCCCTCCCTCCAACCCTCCAACCCTCCAACCCTCCCTGGATCCCCTTGCTCCCTCCCAAATGTCAGCTTCTAAACTTCATGTCTCCATCATATTTCAAAGAAATTAGCATAAGATATAAATAATATACATGTAGTAAGAAATTAACAAATACTTCTTGGAAAACACCTAAAAATTCCACAGCATAAAACAAAGGTGAATTAAATTCGAACACTTGTAGAGGGGGATGTAGAAATACAAGAAGGGTCCTTAGCAAAAATGTACCTGTTTGCCTCATATGCATGGGAACACTCTGCATAGGTTTAAAACAGTAAGAAAGGATGGAAGACAGTACTCATCTCACAAGAAAAACAAATACAGCCTTAACACTTCTGCATTTGTGAATGTCACCCAAAGTAGAAGGTCAGAAGTCAGCTACTAACAACTCCATGCAAATTCCCTGCATAAGACAGAACATGAAAGGGTAAAATCAGAATGCACCGTTTTCTGCCCACTAAATAAAAAAATAAAACATTCTTCTATTTCCCCGCAAGACAATGGATTTGAGAACAGTGTGTAGTCTCTTTGATTGATGATTTCTGCTGGAAAAGGTTACACATGTCCATGACTTCCCTGCTATTCCTATGGTTTTCCACTTGATGCCACCATGTGTTGCATAGCTTCTTCCACAGAGACCTGGAATACTGCTGCTAAGGAATGTTTGCAAATCAATAATGTTCTTACTAGAAGTAAGGATTATCTAACGAAATGAAGAATGCCTTTCTGTATAAATAAATCGAGTCATTTTCTGTCGTGCTGGTATTTTATTCCATTTAAGGAATTTAACCTAATTAATATTTCGATTTTTTGAATGTATTTGCATGACTTATATTTGCCAGAATTTGCTCAAAAGGAAAAAGGTCTCATGTATTTTAATAGTATATAGTCTAGATGCATTGAAATCGCAAACAGCATGGCCTTATTTTATTCAGTGTGTTAAATTACTTGCCATAATATTACATGAATTAAACTCCTTCCAAGAAAGAGGAAAACAGCAATGATGGATGAATGACACCATAAGAAGTCACAGAAGGATGTAAGTAAATTAGCCAGCAACCCAGAAAAAAAAAAAGACTGAAGAAACTAATCCATGATTATTGCACACACACACACAAAAATACCCTCAAAGTAGGAAGATGGATGCCAACTTTCAATGGTGAAGGATAAAAGAAAACAAACATGACCCCTCCACAGGAAATACACCAATCAGCAGGCATACAAAAGTTTGAAATTTTACTTTAGATTCCCTACAGTGCCAGTATCATTCACATGTAGGGACTATCTATACTAATTCAAGGCCTAGTGTTCTAATGTGGATTTAAGTTAATGGGTGGAATGTTTAATAACATTACCTTCTCTCAAGAGTGAAGTAAGCAAAAATTATTTTTGAACCCTAACATCAAAGGTTCTATTCTGGAAAGTGATGTATTTTACTAAATACTAGAATGATTAAATAAATCTGATCTATCCCAATAGATTGAAAACACACTGCTAAGTAAATGCTTGTCAGGACGGGAGGCCATGACCCCCAGCCCCCAATTTCAGTGTGTCAGTGCAATTTACTGGAATGGGGCAAACAGATTGCACAGCATGATAACAGAGAAGCAACTGGAAGGGAGTGGCAAAAGCAATGAATGCTTTTTGCTATGAAATCTGAGAGTCCATGAGGCTTTGAAGTCACAGATCCATCAATGGACTAGAAGAAGGTGGTGATCTGTCTTGAAAAATGCACATGGGTTTAAGAAAACAAATAGTGGCAAACTATATAATACTTACAATTAAAAAAAGTCAATTGCAAATTTCTGAAATATTAAAATTAAAGCAAGAGAGAAGAAAAAAGGGATATATAATCATGCAATTTTATTTATGTTTCTTATTGTGTGTGTGTGTGTGTGTGTGTGTGTGTGTGTGTGTGTGTGTGTGTGTATCAGAGGGAACTCTGTGTGTCAGAGGGAACTGTGTGTACCTGTAAAGACCCAAAGGTAACCTTGAGAATCACCTTGGATTGCACTACCTCCTCTTTGCTTTGCTCTGGAGTTTCCCAGCCTCCACCTTCTAGGGCCTTCCCATACAGTCCATTGCCATTACACCTAATGTTCTTAAGTGGGTTCAAGATTGAACTCAGACTTTTTACTTGCTAGGCAGAAGCTTCACTCTTGAGCCATCTTTCTAACCTTTATTTAGGTCTCTAACTGCAGAAATGTATATTTTTTTCAGTCACATGATACATTTCTTTGAAATATGTAAACCACTGCTTTTCTAGATGACTAGACTAAAATATATATCTAATATCCAATTTTCAACTGACCATATGTTTGGTTTCAATTTCAATCATTTACATCTCTAACATCTTTGTTTCACTTTTACTTCACCCCCAAAGTCCTATTATTAGTTCAACAGAATTCTTATTAGTACCATTTACTCCTTTATTAATGTAAGAGTTCTCTTTGGTTAAAAGTATCTTATTGTTATTTTCGTAGTTTAATTTATTTACTCTTAAACCTTAGAGAATGCTTAGCAAGTATATTCTTAGGATTCAAGAATGAAGTAGATCCAAGTTTATTATAAAAATTGGGTTTATTTGGTTTGGAAAATATCTGTGGTACTATGGAGAAAGGCACTAAGGACACATTTTTATAATATTGGACAGAATTACCTTTAAGTGTTCTACTCCTTTAGAGCTTTGAAGTAGTGACTTTTCCTCCACATAGTCGCTAAAGTCACTTTGTTTAATAAGTTCTTGCATTCTCTCTTTTAAAGTGTCTTTGATATAGTCCTTTATTTGTTGACAGTGTGCTTCTTTTCCATTCTTCAACATCTCCTCTCTACTCTTTACAGAGAGATATTCTGACCACAGGTCTCTACCATATTTTCTATCACATTTCTTTCTTATTTCTGTTTTTTGAGAAACTTCCTGCAGTTGGGAAGATAGATGATTAATTTGCTTGGTCTTTTTCTCATGTGTTATTTAGCAGACGGCTTACAGGGTGAGAAATGACTTTATCCTTATGACCCACTAGTGTGAAGACAGGAGAGAAAGCAATTAATATTTAACAGTTATACACTTAGTGTTTCACGAACCATTAGACTTCTTGAAAAGGTAAATCATTTACATTTTAGTCTCCTGTGGGAGAAAAATCATGAGCCCAGAAGCTTAATTTTGTCGGTGTTGTTTGGTTTAAACTTATTTCGTGATATCCAGAAATGGATTTGATATGATTTTTATTATTACAACGCAATCCTCACATAAAAGTTTTGACATCGCCTTAGCTAAAGTTCTTGAGCCCTGTGTTTGTAAATCTTTTCTTCAGATCAAATGGGACGGAGATCAAAATCACTCTATTAAGAACTTATATTGGGGGGCTGGAGAGGTGGCTCAGGGGTTAAGCCTCCGCCTTGCAGGCAGAGGGTCCTGAGTTCGTATCCCAGATCCCACGTATAGACGCCAGGCAGAAGCGGGGGCGGCCTGCGTTCCCGGTCCTGGTAGGGCAGAGCCTGTGAATCCCGGGGCAGAAGGAGGTGGAGGCGTCCATGGTGGTTCGCGAATTTGTCCGTGGTTCTACACATGCACAGATACACACACACACACACACACACACACACCACACACACACACACACGCGTGCGCACATACACACGCATATGCACACAGTTGAATAAATAATAATAATAATAATAATAAAAGCTTTAAAAAAAAGAACATATTGGAGCTGGAGAGAAGGCTCACATACTATGTTTAAAAAAACATAACAATAAAAATCCAACAACAAAACCAATTTCTAGAGTTTGCTTTAAGCTACATAGCGTATAGTTTTATGTATGTGTACAGATTACTTGCATGAAGTTCAGCTCAACAAGTTCTAATTTTCACTAAAGATAGTAGATGAAAACTCGCAGCATATTTCCTTATTGGTCACTATATTGAACTTTATATAGAGATTTATATCCTATTATCTATAACTTTTGTTCTGGTATGTATAATTATCTCTCCAATAGAAAAAGGTCACATATTATTTTCAATATAAGATTGCTTTATGGACTAGAATTACAAACATATATCTTGATACTATTCACTGTGCCATACAGATGAACAGACATGATTATGTGCAGTAAACTACGTTTAACACATTTTTAAAAGTTAAGGTGCAGATAGAAAAAAGCCAAGACCCTTCTGTATTTACCCACAAAAACCAGTCTGCAATCCCAAAATACTTAAAATTTTGCTTTGTTTTCAAATTTTTATTGTGTGCTGTGTTTTCTGTGTGTGTGTGTGTGTATGTGTGTGTGTGTTTGTTTATATGCATGTGCAGACAAGGTGTATAAGATGTTTCTTGAGTTTTAAGTTTTACTTCAAATCAATTACAGTAACAAGATATGTGTATATAAGCATTATCTGTATCGAGTGAAGTTCTAAGGTTGTATAAGGTCCCCTTAAGATAGTGAACACTTCTCAGGAGAATGAAATAAGTAAAACTATGCTGTTTGAACCCTACCATCAAAGGTTCCATTCTGTAAGGAACCTCTTAGATACTGGGGTGGTTTCATAATACTCTTCTCTCCATCCATGCAGACAGGTTGAAAACAGTACTTGAGGAGCACTTTGAGAGAGGGTTGGAGATCAGGGACCCCCCAGTTTAGTGTTTCAGTGTACTTTCCAGGGTGCTGTCTTTTGGAATGGGAAACCAGATGACAGAAGAGAGGAGTAAAAGGAAATAGCAGCAAATGGTAAAGGGCACATTCTGCAGCATGGAATTTCAAACTTGAGTCCAGACAACTTAGACACTACTCCATCAAGTACATTAGGCAGATGGGATCTTACTTGGAAAAAGCACATGGATTCAAGAAGATGGATATTTCTAAAGTTACTAAATGTTCAACTAAACCATGAGAACTTTCCTATTTCTAAAATATTGAAAGTGTAAGAAGATTGTAAAAAATCAGGAGATTCAATCATCCAATTATTTTTCTTCAGTTGTAGAACTGTCTTTTTTCTCTGTCATATGTTCTGTTTGTTAGAAATCATTTGGTTCACTGGATTCACACAGAAGCATACTATCTAATTTCCTACTAATTTTATTATGATCTATATTTTATCATTTGCATAACAAATATGTTGGTTCTTTCATTTCAACTCAACTACTTCCTGGTTCATTTTATTTTTATACAAGTTGTTTTTGTATTAGTGTAAGAATTCTCATCATTGTGTTAAACGCATGTTAATTTTCTGATTTGTTATTTTTACAATCTAGTTTAATTTTTTCTGAAACCTTAGAAGATGACTGATAACTATATTATTAGGATGGGAAGAATGAAGAATGGAGATTGAGGTTTTGTGTCACTGAAATGCCTTAATGGATAAGGCACCTCCTAGCAATCCTGGCCTCTTGAGTGCAGTTGCTGCAAGTCATGTGTTGAAGGAGAGAAGTGACTTCTTAAAAGTTGTTCTCTGACTTCCAATGCTCCAATGACAAGCATCCTGCCCCTCCCTTATCTCTGAAAAAAACTGTAATTGTATATAATCACATATATTAATAAAACTAAAGAGAACTGAGATTAGGAAAAAAAGACTTTGTGTGGTGTGTGTGTGTGTGTGTGTGTGTGTGTGTGTGTGTGGTGTGTGTCAAAAATATCTGCACTAAAACATGAAAAGGCAGTCCAAATGTGTCTTTTTCCTCACAACCAAATACATTTTTCAGATTTGAGGGAATTACCTTGAATATGTTCTTCCTTCAAAACCTTCAGGTTCTTCTTTAGAGCAAGCATTCACTTCAGAGTTTGCATATATTTATGAATGCTCTCCTTTGTGTTTTGGCCCATGTGTGGCTCTGAAATTCATATTGTGCTCCAATTGGCTGGACCCATCTTCTTCATCAACCTCCTCAGAAGATTCTGAATCTGAAGACATGTTTTGTCTATAATGCTTCTCTGATTGTGACTCGTGAGACATATTCTGCAGGTTGCAAGGTTGTTGGTGAATTTTTTCAATATTATTCTCACATGTTTTCTGCTTTGGGGAGCATGGTATCAAAGCTGCTTTCTTCTTTAGTAGTGACAGATTATGGACACAGAAACATACAAAATAATATTTAAGAGTTAAATGTCTTCATATGTGCCAAATAACTCATGAATCACTCGGCTATCATTAAGACACGAAAATAATTGACCTTAGTCTACAATAGGAGGAAAATATGAAGCAAAAATTGTGACCGCCATTGTTGTTTCATCTAATTTTTACTATGTGCTAAATTTCCTAAAAGTATAAAGGATGATTTTCTAAAATTTTACCTATTTAGGAGAGAAATAAGATAGTTAGAAGGCACACAATATACATGCTGCGACACACAAGTAGAGGTCAGGGAACAACTTTTGGAAGTCAGTTCTCTCTGTTGTAGTTTGCCTGCATGGTTGCTGATAAATCACCATCAAACGGACTAAGGAAGTAAGGGGTTTATTCTCTTATGATAGACTGGTTAGAGTTCCATTTCCAACTTTGCAGGAGAGCTTCACCAACACCAGGATTGAGAGAACTGGCCACATCATCTCCACATAGCTGTTGAGAGAGGGATGATACTTTCTTGCCAGACCAGCATATCTGGCCAAGTGTACACAAAGATGCAAATTTTTTCAATCAGCTTCCTGCATTTTATTCCAAGGTCTAGTCCCACCCACCATGGGCTGGGCCTTCCCATTGGCTAGACATCTCCTGCAGGTTTGCTCTGGGCTTAACTCAACCACTAATTCTCTACACATGTGCCCAGAGCTCAAACTGTCAAATTGACACCTGTGACTAAGTATGACACTTTCCTTCCCCATATGAGCTTCTGAGGACTGAACTTAAATGCTGGGTTTGTGAGCAGGTATCTTACCTGCTGAGTTCACTCACTGGTCATTGCGGATGGATATTACTATCCCAAAGCCATCATTATATTGAAATATTTTACCTCACTTCTTCTAAAATGCTAAACAGAGACTGTGAAAGGCTTTATATTAGCCTTTTTAAAGCAATAAGGCAATGTACAGTGAAAATTTGAGAAACCTTATTAATAAATACCAATCAAAAACCGAATGGGGTGTGTCGTGAGGTGGGCTCAGGGTCACACCAGAGGCTTCCTCCATCTGACAGGTAACTGACAAAACTGCCGTTCTTTAGCTTTATCAAGATTCTTAGCCAATCATAGGGATAGCTACTAATTCATATGTATTTTCACTATTGCTCATCTATTACAATATATTTATATACCATATTTTATATTATAATTAAAAAGAAGTAGACAAGAATGTTGGATGGAAAATTGTTGGGGAATGTTACAGGGAGTTAAGGAGCAGAAGATAAACATGATCAAAATGTGTCATATATGTCCATCGAATGTTCAAAGAATCTATAAAAATATTAGTCTTAACACTCAAAGATAAATCTCTGTAATACCTACAGTAATTACAAGGATTAATGAAACAGGAGGGATGGGGTAGGAGGGGCCACACCAGAAACAAGGAGAGAGGGGACCATGTTACAGCAGAGAAAATAGGCCTCCATCAAGGACTGCAAGTAAGTAATGAGACACCTGGTTAAGTTCACAGACTTTGGTTCCTGATCATTTACAACTGAGGGGATATGATCTTACCAGAAGGGGAGGGCATATAGTCTGGCAGATAAAAAGTAACCATTTTGCAAATGGGTGATTGACCCCTCCCTCACTGAGGTTTCCTACTTTTATTACATCTACCTTTGAATATAATCTTGTGACAAGACTCTAGTTTAACAGCTTTTTGTCTCTGGCCAGGGGGTGACATCCAATACCCATCAGGATGGAGTGAAGGGCATTGCAGAAGCAGAAAAAGCGCAAAAGAAAATCAACAAAACCATAATCCAGAAATTCAGAGACTCTATATCAACCACCTAGAACTAGGCCAGACTAATCTCTCCCCATCCTGAAGCTTAGGGACATTCACGGAAGAGAGGGCGGTAAGATTGTAAGAGCACGAGGATGGAAGGAGCAATGATATGCAAGATACTCCACACAAGTTAGGGCCGAAGCAATCATAATTGGACTTTGCATGACCTGCGCAATGTCCAACACACTATTGACCCCACAAGTCTAGCATTTGATAAAGGCACCACCAAGATCCTTGGAGGCAAGGGATTGGCAGCCACAGTAGTGTTCCTATGCTTAAGGGGAACACAGGAAAGGATTCAGGGGAATGCCACTGGGTCCTTGTACATCATCGAGAGGAGAGCCCAGAGGAGAGACTGGCAGACACATTAAAGGATTCTGCGGGGATTGGGGGGGGAGGCACCTGGGGGATGGGGAAGGAGGGGTAAGAGGAGGATAGCAGGGGGTTGGGGGGGAGATGGAGGAAGGGAGGGAACCTGTGTACCTATTAAGTTGTATGAGCGGAAATAATAAAAAATGTTTAAAAAATATTAGTCTTAAAAAAAGTAAAAAAGACATGAGAGCAGGAGGGCACCTGTTGGGGAAGAAAAAAGACTAGGTGAAGCAGAAGACGGAAAATGTGCAATGGGATAATATGATCAAAATACATACACATACTAATATATATATATATATATAATATGAAACAACAAATTAACAAATTTTAAATAAAATAAATTAGTAAAATCTACTAACTCTTATACCATTACAGGTATAAATCATATATTTATTAATTTCACTTTTAATATTTTTAATTCTGATAAATTCAGCAAATAAAAATCACTTTCTTTTTAAAATATTCCAACATGTATCCTTAAAGTAAAAAAGGGAATAAAACAACATCATATGGATTCATTGACACAAGGCAAATTGTCGGATTTAGCTATTTAACACTGATTGTATGAATAGAAACTTAAAATGATAAGAAAAAAGTTTAAAAACTAAAAAAAAGAAAAACTAACAGTTACTGATATGCTTTTTAGAATGAATTGTAGTAGAAAGTTCTTTTCCATATGTTACGTATACAGTTGTACACTAATGCGTAATTCTGTTAAAGTACCTCTGTGAACTTTTTAATCTAATTCTCATCATCACTTTAGACACTGAAGACAGTAGCACATTATGAGTACAACTAGTTCTAAAAATCTTGGTATTGAGAGACTGGCAATATAAAACTGCAAATTAAAGCACTGAGAATGTCTTTCTGTAACTTGCAGGTGAAGTCCTTTCTTCGGTATCATGTCAAGGGAGCAAAAAAATAAAAGGACTCAATGGCTGTTTGAAGATTTACACCAGAAAAAAAATTAATTTGTATTGAATTATCTCAGGCTGCAAATTTAATGAAAATTAGTTGCAAAGTAGAGCAAAAGTTCAATAATAAAATGATTCCTCTTGGTGTTCTTACTATGTATTGTATGGATTTTCATGTATAATTGGCAGGAAAATGATATCATTGTTCTATAAAGTTTACAGACATTCAGAGATTGGTTAATCCTATTAGTGATATCTGGCCTAAGAATTGAATTATTCCATACTAAACATGGTGGCTCTTTTAATTTAAATCAAAACTATTCTGGGAATCTTTAATATTATTACTTCCTTACTTTCTGATAATTCTATTCCTTTGTATTTTTAAAAGCAAGGTCACTTTTCTCTTTGTTGTCAAAGTTATTATCTGTTAAAGATATTTCAATTGAGGTAAGGCAAGAAGAGGATAAAATACAGCGATCTTTATCAAAATTGTTTCTATAGAACACGAGGGTCAGAAACCGATGATACTCCTTTTGCTACAACACAAATTGGCATCAAATTGTCTTCATGATATTTATTTTTAAGTCGATGATTGGTGAAACTTATTCCTCTATTCCACAAGGTTTTTTTTCAGCAGAGAGATGGTATGGGTTTAAAAAAAAAACAACAGATGACTGTGGAGCCATTTAGCATCTAGTATTTTTATGTCTTCCAGGTAACAGAAAACACCTCAAATGAAGGAAAGACCTTAAGGAAGGGAATCCTTTCAATCATCAGGACCAAAAGGTGAATATAGAAATGATGATGGTACAAGATGCGAAAACTAAACTAAAAAGGAGAGAGTTCAGGCTCAGCATGCCTCTGACTTGCACTACCCCAAAAGGATTCCAGATTTCTGTAGAAATGGGGTGGAAAAATGGAGAAACCAGAGAACCAGAGAAAAGACGTATGACAATGCCAATCTAAACACTACTTAGTCTAGCAATGGCAACACGAACA
>JALPQD010000879.1:0-19933 GCA_023101885.1 Typhlomys cinereus
TCTGAGCTTCATATTGTATTGCTGTCATATATTCATGACCTAAACAATTTAGGAAAGCGAACAAGGGGTTTTTTATTCCAATTAATGATTTCAGGCTTCAGCTTATCCTAGTAAGAGAGCAAGGGAAATATCCATGCTATATCCAAGTCAAGGGCTGAGAGGGGCAAAGACCAATGCTACTTTCTAGCTTGTCTGCTTGCCAAAATACTAACCAACTCTCTCTGTCTTATCTACCTGTCTAGGGGATGGTCCCCTCGTTATTCGCTTATCAATTAGATATTCCCCTATGGTTTGCTCAAAGGCTTGCTTAACTACATAGTTCTTCACAAGTTCATCTTGGAAGTATCAACTTGACAGATGAAATGGTCACACGCAGGCTGTTTACTCGGCCATCACTAACTGGAGAAGAGTGCTCTTTCTTTTTTCTCCTTTCCTCTTTTCTTTCTTTCTTCTCTTGTCTCTCTCTGTCTCTCTGTCTTCTGTCTCTGTCTCTCTGTCTCTGTCTCTCGCTGTCTCTCTCTGTCTCTCTGTCTTTCTGTCTCTGTTTCTCTGTCTCTCTGTTCTCTGTCTTTCTTCTCTCTCTCTCTGTCTCTGTCTCTCTCTGTCTCTGTCTCTCTTTCTCCCTCTCTTGCTTTTTTGAGATGTAGGTCTCGCCATGTAGCCCTGGCTGCCTAGAACTCACAGAGGTTCTCCTGCTTCTGGCTTCCCTGTGTGGTCTTCCTAAGAGTTTATGTCCGTATAATAGAATGGACTTCTACCACCTGCTGATGCTATAGTTAAGAGTAAATGAAATCTATAAGATTGTGAAAATGAAAGCTGAAGGGACATTTATTTCAAGGCCAAACCCCAAGACAGATCTTTCTTTGTAAATAAAGAATATGCCTATGTTCTTTATATGTACACTAAGTTGAAAGAATGCTCTGCTGCTCAGCCTTTTTAGTTGAATTTGACCCTTGATTTATATCAAAGTAGATGATTTGTGGAATAAGGCTCACTCTAGAAGAGAAGATTTAAGGTCATTTTCTCAAGGGTTAGTGAGAAGCTCAACAAGAAAGGAGGAAAGGAGAACTATGGGGAAGGCATTCTAGGGAGAGACCAGAAAGTAGAAAAGGGAAAACCAAGCCAAGAGACGCTTTTAGTGTGAGAAAGGGGAGAAGGCCTCTTGGTATCGAAGGAAAAACATTCTCATGCAGCCTCATGGTTGGAGAGAACATTGAGGTCTTTAAAATTATCTTTAGGGATAAGAAGGGAGTACAGGAATTTTCTGAGGGATGAGACTCTGGGCTGATTCACAGTCTCTTTTGTTCTTATTGCTTGGAACAGATTGAAGAAAAGGCAAAGGGGTTGATAATGGTTATCTGCAAGAGCAACAGTGTGATGTGATGACTTTGTGTGTGTGTGTGTGTGTGTGTGTGGTGTGTGTGTGTGTGCGCGCACCTGCCTGCTAGTCTGTCTGTCTAGAAGGAGCTAACTAGGAGGAGGAAGGGGATCAGAAGGAAGTTGGCTGGAGGTTGTGGGGGGGATGTGGAGGAGAAAGATGAAAAGGAGTAAAGTCCATATGAAAATATTAGAGTGAAACCTATCACTTTTGTGTGTGAATAAAAAACTAAAATGCATATTTACCAAAAGATTGTATTAGAATGTACCGAGGAGTGAAACACTATTCACTCTTGCAAAAGAAATTGGTTAACCATGTGATGAACTGTTATAGAGCAAACAGACTGAAACTTCCATCCTACTTCAACAATGAGGACAAATCCTACAGACATAAGGAAGGGAACACACTGTTTGATTTCTGTTGCATGAAGTACAGAAGGAGTGTGGTTAGAAGTTAGTGTGTGTGGGCTGGCATTGGCCAGAGTAGAAAGATGAAAGGTGCATTTTGCATTTCAAGTGCTCTATAGCCACCTGTTGAGAATTCAGTTTTAATATTTTTTTTTCTTGTTTGAAAGTTCTTCCTGGTCTTCTGAGGTGAAAGCAGAAAACCATGGCTTGCCCTGGTTCTGAGAGCATGTGAAGGGGATTCAGTCCTCGGCATGACATTGATGCTACCCCTAAAGGCTCAGGAAACTTTGAGAAAGGCAGTGGAAAGAATATAAGAGCTAGAAGATGGAGAAAAGGGCTGTGAAGTGCTATCTTCACAAACTACACAACCACAGCAATCGGAACACACAACAGAAGTGGCTACTGACACTAAGCCTACAATGGACCTATTTGTTCAATGGTACAGTGTGAATAAGAGATGGACAATGGGCAAGTTCCAGACTGAGGATGTATGCCGGCTAGATACAGGGGTCAGCTTGACAGTTGCAGGCTGAGCTTTGGGTACATCTGTGAAGAACTGACAGCCAAGCAAGCCTTAAGCAGACCTTCAGGAGATTGTCTAATTGACAACAAAGACCTACCCATGGCGGTAGGATTATTTTTGGGGCAAGTGGATATGATATATAATGGAAGGAGATAGTTCATTGGCATTCTTCAGCATACTCAGATAGACTTGCAGTCTGGCAAGTGAGGATTGTCCCTCTTTATGGTGTGGCCAGTTCCCTTGGGTCTTCTGCCAAGCTGGATTCAGTATGAACTGCAACCAATTGTAAGAAAGTCTAAAACCCCCTTGTTCCCATTTGTCATGAATTTATCAACAACATGCAGAGTAACTGCAATAGGGTGGGCACAAAAATATCCAGGTTGTGTTCCCATGGGAAGCTCTAAGAGATATTCTCAAGCCCAGAATCACACAAAAAGTCCTTGGTAAACACATTGGGACACAGAGCAAAGCAAAAGGACGTGAATGTGGGAGGATAATCTGTAGGATATTGGGATAGGGAAAAGGAGAGTGGCAGAAGATCAGAAAAGGTAGAGAGGAATGTAATCAGAATGCATTTTATGTTTTTATGAAATTGTCAAAAAGCAGAATTTATCAGCAAAGAAAGTGGAAAAACCCCCAATTCTTTGTGGTCCTAAAATTTTCTCCTGCCACTCCTCTGTTCATTTCTCTTTCATATATTGAAACTCATACTGTCAAATCTAGTAGGTGCTTTTTCTTCACTTTCAATGTATTTGACAGTGTTGACTACTCCCTTCCTCCAATATTTGGAACAATTTCACTCTGTGCCTCCATGACACCAAACTCTATTTTTCTTATTTCTCACTGGCATTGTATCTCATCCCTTCTCTAATCCAAATATTGGTTCTCAGAGCATTCTATTCTTTTTTTTTTTTTTTATCCGAGATAAGTGGTTTTAACTTACATCTATATGTTGAGGATGCTCATTTTTATCTTCAAATGAGATTTGTGCAGCCATGTTCCCATTTGGTATCTTGATCTGGGCCACAGATACCTTGTGCCACAGTCATTTGACATATGCCCAATATATAGCTCTTAATTCTCTCCCTCTCCCCTACCACAAACTTATCTGACTCACATGATCTCATTTTCTCCTTCTCTTCAAAATAGTCCCTGGGAGGACTCTTTCTCTTACTTCCCTTAAGAATGATTTCTCCTCCAAAAGAGTTCACTTTTCTCTATCTTACTCGTGGCCTCTTTATTCACACATGTTATGATGATGACAATGATGATGATGATGATGATGATGATGATGATGATGATTGCCTCCTCTTGACTCCAAACTTACCTTCATGGTCCTATGTGATGGAGCTGGCACTGTATCGTGCAGACTACATATTTTTTCTGTCTCTGAAAGAAGATCGTATGTGAGGTTTTACATTTGGAGCAACAGGGGATTATTGAGACTGAAAAAGGAGGGAAGGATCGATGTTCTTCCCGTTGTGGTCTTTTCCTTCATATGACAGAGAACTGGCCCTGGTATACAGATTAGGGGGACTCAACTTTTCCTAAGTGTATTTCGACTAGGACTCCAGCATTGTTAAGTATTGTTTGAAGTGTTAATGTCATGATCAGTCTTTATTGGTAGCAATAACTCTTTAATATTTATTCTTTGAATAAGCAGTCAGTAGTAGATCATTTGACCCTTTGATTGACAACTGTCAGACTCTTCTCTTGAGTGGAGGCAGTCCTTTCCTTGGAAATTAGTTCAGACTGAACATGTCATGGATACCCAGAGGAAAGTCTGCATCATCTGTGAAAATCAGTGTCATCATGGTTGTTGTTGAAGACATCACTTCTGCTTTAAGAGAACTTGCTTCAGACGCGGCTGCTCTAGACAGTATCAGAAAAGTCCCGGAGACTTCTCTTTAGCTACAATAAGTCTCAGAGACCTCTGCATGACTCAATTCATGTGGTTTAGTCTGAGTCCATTGCTAGTGGGAAACATGAGACTAGTAATCCATGCATCATTGCACCAGAATAAAATGGCCACGTGGTTGATTGTGAACAAATGCCAGTTGAAGCATATGCTTTAGGAACACTAGCAGATGCTGAACTCAACTTTGAAGGCAATGAAGATCACCGTAAGGGCCATGGTGCAAGATGGACGTTTTTTTCTTTTCTATTTTTGCACTCGTGCATGCATGTGTGTGTGTGTGTGTGTCTGTGTGTGTGTGTGTGTGTGTGTGTGTGTGTGTGTGTGTTGTAAGAGAACACTTGAGTATTTGAAACCATGAAAGTGCATGCCTGTAGAGACCTAAGGGTGACATTGGGAATCATCTTGATTAGTTCTACCTCCTTTATTCCTTTGATTTGTAGTTTCTCAGGCTTTGCCTTACAGGGCCAGAAGTTCAGGCCACTTCCATTTTCTGCCCATGGCATATGGGAAGCTGAACCCAGGTCCTTCCTTTTTGCTTGCGAGGCAAAGGCTTTAATCCCTTAACCATTTCCCCAGCACACGTGGGCATTTCTCAGTGGAGTGGAGTGCTTACAGATGAAGAGGAAATCTCAGGTCTTAAACTCTTGGTTCAATTTCTTGACCTTGTGGGCAGAGAACTTTCATGATGGTCCTGATACAGTACTTTATTTTTTATAGCTACTGAGCTGGTACAGTTTAAAAATCAAACACAAAGTTTAATTGTGCTGGCTGAAGAATTAGAATGTCCTTGAGTTAATAGTCTGTTCAATCTTTTCGTGTGAAAGTTAAGCAGGAGGAGGACCCCAAAATTCAAAACAGAGACATGTTGTTGGATTAAAATAAACCAATAACCTTGAATCCCTGGGTCACTTTGAGTCTCCCGTGTAGTGTGTCTGACCGTTTTTGAGGAGCCTGCAGAAAGCACTTGGGAAAAGAAGAATGTGCTCTTTCTTCCACACTTACACCTGCCTCCTAAATGAGGGTCACATTTCAGTGGTTTCTGTATATGACTCTTGTGCTGATTTCGGGGTTCCAGGTTTGGCCTTTTCTCTTGGGGAGTCACTGCTGCTCTGTTGAAGGAGTGTGAGCTCAAACAATTTCACTGAATACCAGGCTCTGGAATCTCAAGCAATCTTTCAACACCAGCGTTTCAAATACTGAATATAACAGGTAATATTAAGGCTCTTAAATAAGAACTGGCCCTAAAGAAACATAGCCATGGTGATTATTGTCCAATCCAGGATTGTTCCTTTGCTTTGTCAGCTGCAAAATAAACACTTATAAGCTTGCTGACTGCATGAGTAGAAGAAATAGGGAATCTAGTTGGTAGAGACGGTCTCTTTATCTCTGAGATTTGTTCTCAACTTTCTGAGTACTGACTCGCCTCTATCAAATATCTGGGATCAAGCCATTGAGAGGATCTCCATGTTCTGAGTAGGAGTGTAGGAGTATGTGTTTACCCTAATCTTTGGCTTCTGAGTTTGTGTCTCTGTCATAAATTCTTATTTTACGGAGAGCTAAACAATTAAAGCTATGGAAGTAGAGTATTCACATATGTTATCCAACCAACAGCATTCCTTCCCTAGAATAGTTTGGGCAAGTAGATTGCTTTTGCAGTTAGCAACCCTTGTGAAATTTTGATTGATTAATTAAAAGTTCAGAATTTAATATTTTACTCGTGTTCTTCCTCCTCTCCCTTGTGGGCCTGATTAGGCAATTCTTGTCCATGAGTATTCAATCTTCATTTCCATCTCATGCATAAACCCTTGGATTTGGAAAACCAAATCAAGGATGTGGGCCTAGTGGAGCCCTGTGATCCATCCCTTAGATCAATACCCTGGCACAAAAGGAAGCTTGGAATGTTAAGGTAATTAGTTCACAGAGAAGCATCTGTAATGGAGAATAGGCAGAGAGAGTACATGCTTCTATTTGATGGAACTGAGAAGGGTTGTTAGTGGTGCTGACATTGTTTTTTTGTTTTTGTTTTTGTTTTTTGCATGTGCATGTGTTGCAGTCAGCCTACATGGTTGCTGATAAATGACCATCAAACAGCTTAAGGGAACAGGGGGTTTATTTCCTTATGATAGTCTGGTTACAGTTCTCAGTCCAGCTTGACGGAAGAGCATGCACCAACACCAGGGCCAAAGGAACTGGCCACACCATCTCTACACAACAGCTGAGAGAGGGACGATCCTTGCTTACCAGACTAGCATGTACAGAAGGTTGCCAACTCTCTCAACCAGCTGTCTGTATTTTATTCCAGGGCCTAATCCCACCCACCATGGGCTGGGCTTTCCAGACAATCTCCTGCACGTCTGCTCTGGGCCTAACTCAACCACTAATTCTCTACAAATGTGCCCAGAGTGCAAACCCTTAACTGTCAAGTTGACACCTGTGCCCAACTATGACAGTATGTGTGTGCATATCTGCTTATTGTGGGCACTTATCTAGGTGTATGTGGAGGATGGAAGTCACCATGAGATGGCTTCTTTGATACTCTCCATTGTCGCTCTGTATGTACGTGTGTGTGCATTGGAGGGCACTTCTGTGTGCCCTGTGGAGGCCCAGGAGTGACTTTGGGAATCATCCTGGTTGATCTACCTCTCATTTGCTTTGCTGTGGGGTTTTCCATGCTCCCTCTTCCAGGGCCTGAAGTGCAGTCCACCATTATTTCCTCCTGGTGTTTGCATCTGACATCCAAACTCAGTTCCTTCTGCTTGTGAAGCAGAAGTTGAACCCCTGAGCTATCTCTCCAGTCCCTCCACCCTTATTCCTAAGGCAGGGTCTCCCAGCTGAACCCAGAGCTCACCAACTGGCAAGGCTAGCTAGTCAGGCTGCCCTGGGGATTCCCTGCCTTTGCCTCTCATGTGCTGGGTCTATATGCCTGCCTGACATTTTGCTTGTGTTTTGGGGATCTGAACTCTGGTCCTCAACTCTGTGGGGCAAGGGCTTTATCCCCTGAGTCATTTTCCTAGCGCATCGATCTTTGTATACAGGAAGATTTATTTAATATTTAAGCAGACTATCTGATCTATTTGATATTTAAACTATACACAAGGTTAAATTATTTATATGCCATATATTTTTCCTATTCACTCATCCATCCATCCATCCATCCATCCATCCATCCATCCATCCATCCATCCTTCCTTCATTCATCCATCCAGCAACCATTTTATTTGAGTGTGCAAAGACACTTGTCTAAGGCTTCAACAAGCTTTCTACTAAATGCTCTTCCTCTTATTTCTTTTCTATGTTTTACCCTTTCGTTATTCCTTTTCCCCAAACTATTCTTTCTCATCCTTTTTTATTCCACTCAAAATAGATACAATTACTATTTTTTTTATTAAAAATTTAATTATACATTTTAAAATTTTTTACCAGTTCCCTCCCTCCCCCTCCTCCCCCCGAACCCCCCTCCTCCCCCTCCCCTTCCCCCAGTGCCTCCCCCCCAATTCCAGAGAGTCCTTTATTGTGTACGCCTAACTCTCCACTGGGTCCTCCTCTCCGATGACATATAAGGACCCAGTGGCATTTCCATAAGCCCTTTCTCTTGTTCCCCCTAAGCATAAGATCACTACTATGGCTGTCAATCCCTTGCCTCCAGGGGTCTCGGTGCCCCTAACAGATGCTAGACCTTATAAGGGCAACAGTGCGCTGGACATTGCGCAGGGCATGCAAAGTCCCATTATGATTGCTTTGGCCCCAACTATTGTTGAGAATCTTGCAAATCGTTGCTCCTCCCATCCTTTTGCTCTTACAATCTTACCGCCCCCTCTTCCGCAAATGTCCCTGAGCTCCAGGATGGGGAGAGATTAGGCTGGCCTAGTTCTATGTGATTGATATAGAGTCTCTGAAGTTCTGGATTGTGGTTTGTTGATTTTCTTTTGCAGTTTTGCTGCTCCTGCAATTCCCTTCACTCCATTCTGCTGGGCACTGTATGTCACCCCCTGGCCAGAGACAAAAAGCTGTTAAAGTGGAGTCTTGTTGTAATAGCACATTCAAGGGTAGATGTAATAAGAGTAGGAAACCTCACTGAGGGAGGGGTCCATCACCCATTTGCAAAATGATTACTTTTTATCTGCTAGACTATATGCCCTCCCCTTCTGGTGAGATCAGGAAAGAACGTCTGTGAACTTAACCAGGTTTCTCATTACTTACTTGCAGACCTTGATGGAGGCCTATTTTCTCTGCTGTAACATGGTCCCCTCTCTCCTTGTTTCTGGTGTGGCCCTCCTAATCCATCTCTCTTGTTCATAATCCTTGCAATTACTGTGTTACATAGGTTTACTTTTGAGTGTCTCAATGTGGGCTGGGTGAGTTTGGTACTAGGAGCCACCTATTAGGGAGTACATACGGCGCTTAATTTTCTGGGTTTGGGATACTTCACTTAATATAATTCTTTCTAATGACATCCATTTCCCAGCAAATTCCAGTAATTCATCATTTTTGATGGCTGAGTAGTACTCCATTGTATAGATGTACCACAGTTTCCTTATCTACTCGTCAACTGTTGGACATTTAGGTTGATTCCATGACTTTGCTATTGTAAACAGTGCTGCTATGAACATGGTCGAGCTTGTGCTATCGAGGCGAACCTCTGCTGCATGGGGGGTTATTCCCAAAAGTGGGATAGCAGGGTCATATGGCATTTCAATCTTTAATTTCTTTAAGAATCTCCAGACGGCTCGCCAGAGTGGCTGTATGAGCCTGCATTCCCACCAACAATGTAGGAGAGTTCCCCTCTCTCCACATCCTCTCCAGCATTTGTCGTTGTTTGTATTGTGGATTTTGCCATCCTGACCGGAGTGAGATGATATCTCAGGGAAGTTTTGATTTGCATTTCCCTGATGGCGAAGGAAGTGGAGCATTTTTTAAGATATTTGTTAGACATTTTAATTTCATCCCTGGTGAAGTTTTTTTTAAGTTCCAGGGCCCATTTTTTAATTGGGCCAGTGTTTTCCTTGGAGTTTAGTTTTCTAAGTTCTTTGTGCACTCTGGACAGTAGAGCTCTGTCAGATATGTGGTTAGTGAAGATTTTCTCCCATTCTGTGGGTTGCCTTTGAGCTCGTGTGACAATCTCTTTATCTGAACAGAAGCTCTTTAATTTCACAAGATCCCAACTGTTGAGAGTTGGTAGCAGTGACTGTGCCATTGGATGTCTGTTTAGGAAGTGTTGGCCTAGCCCAATTAGCTCGAGGGAGTTCGCTATCCTTTCAACTATGGTTTTTAAAGTCTCTGGCCTGATATCAAGGTCCTTGATCCATTTGGAATTAAGTCTTGTACATGGTACAAGTACGGGTCCAGCTTTAATCTTCTGCATGTGGAGATCCAGTTTTGCCAGCACCATTTGTTGAAGATGCTGTTCTTTTTCCATTGGATTCTTTGGGCCCCTTTGTCAAAGACCAAATGGCTGTAACTTTGTGGGCTTATATCTGGGTCTTCAATCCTTATCCATTGATCTGTGTGTCTATTTTGGAGCCAGTACCAGGCTGTCTTTATAACTATGGATTTGTAGTATAGACTTAGGTTTGGTATGGTAATACTCCAGCTGTGTTTTTGTTACTCAGGATTGTTTTTGCTATCCTGGGTCTTTTGTGCTCCATATGAACTTTGAGATTGTTTGGTCAACTTCTTTGAAGAATTGCTTTGGGATTTTGATTGGTATAGCATTGAATCTGTATATTGCCTTTGGTAGGATGGTCATTTTTACAATGTTGATTCTGCCAATCCAGGGAACAAGGGAGGTCTTTCCACCTCTGGTGTCTTCTCAATTTCTTTCTTTAGGGTTTTAAAGTGTTCATGTAAAGGTCTTTTACCTCCTTAGTTAGGCTTATACCAAGGTATTTCATTTTTTTTAGGGGTTATAGTAAATGTATGGTTTTCTCTCAAGGCTTTTTCACTTCTTTCATCTGGGCATATAGGAAGGCCTCTGATTTTTGCACATTTATTTTGTATCCTGCCACCCTGCTGAACTTCTCAATTAGTTCCAGGAGCTTCCTGGTGGAGTTTTTTGGGATCCCTCAGGTGTAAGATCATGTCATCTGCAAATAGGGATAGCTTGACTTCTTCCTTGCCGATTGAATCCCTCTTATGTCCCTTTCTTGTCTTATGGCTTCAGCTTAAGACTTCAAGTACAATATTGAATAGAAGTGGTGAGAGTGGACAGCCTTGTCTAGTTCCTGATCGAAGTGGGAATGCTTCCAATGTTCCCCATTGAGCATAATCCTTGCTGTGGCTTGTTGTATATAGCTTTTATTATATTGATTAAGGTTCCTTCCATTCCCACTGTCTCTAGCGTTTTGATCATAAAGGCTGTTGGATGTTATCAAAAGCTTTTTCTGCATCAATCGAGAGTATCATGTGGTCTTGGACTTTGGACTGGTTTACATGATGAATTACATTTATTGATTTGCGTATGTTGAACCAACCTTGTGTGCCAGGGATGAAGCCTACTTGGTCCCCATGAATGATCTTTTTAATATGTTTTTGAATCCGATTTGCTAAGACTTTGTTGAGAATCTTTGCGTCTGTGTTCATCAGGGAGATCGGCCTATAGTTTTCTTTTTTAAGTGAATCTTTATTAGGTTTTGGGATTAAGATGGTATTAGCGTCATAGAAGGAATTTGGTAGTGTTCCTTCCTTTGCTATTTGATGGAACAGTTTAAGGAGTATTGGTGTTATTAACTTCTTAAATGTCTGGTAGAACTCTGTGCTGAATCCATCTGGTCCAGGACATTTTTTGGTGGGAAGATTCGAGATTACTTCCTCAATTTCCTTATATGTTATAGGACTATTTAAATAATTCACAACTTCCTGATTCAATTTAGGTAGGTTGTGTTTACTTAGAAATTCATCCATCTCTTTGTGTTGTCAACTTCACAGAGTATAAGTTTTTGAAATATGATGTTATAATTCTCTGGATTTCTTGGGTATCAGTAGTGATAACTCCATGTTCATTTCTAATTTTGTAATTTGGGTTTTCTCTCTCTTGCTTTTGGTTAGTTTAGCTAGGGGTGTATCAATCTTGTTGATTTTTTCAAAGAACAGCTTTTTGACTGGTTGATTTTTCTATCGTTTTCTTAATCTCGATTTCAAATATTTCTCCCCTTATTTTGCTAATCTCCTCTCTTCTACTACTTTTGGGATCAGATTGCTCTAGTTTCTCTAAAGCTTTAAGCTGCATTGTTAAGTTGTTTATTTCTGATGTTTCCATTTTTTTGATGTAGGCATTAAGAGCTATGAAACTTACCTCTTAGAAACAGCTTTCATTGTGTCCCAGAGATTTGGTAAGTTGTATTTTCGTTATCATTCACTTTCAGGAAATCTTTGAATTTCCTTTTAATTTCTTCCTGAGTCCAGTTCTCATTCAGCATCATAGTGTTAAGTTTCCAGGGAGTTAGTGTATTTTCTCTTGTTTGATGTGTTGTGGATGTCCAGCCTTTAGGCCGTGGTGGTCTGATAGGGCACAGGTTAGAATTTCAACTTTCTTGTATATGTGTAGATTCATTTTGTGGCCCAAAATGTGATCTATTTTGGAGAAAGTTCTGTGTGCTGCTGAGAAAAATGTGTATTCTTTGGTGTGTGGGTGAAAAGTTCGATAGAGATCTGTAAGGTCCATTTCTTTCAGGGTTTGATTAAGTTCCAAAGTGTCTCTGTTAAGCTTTTGACCTGTTGATCTATTCCATGTAGAGGAGGGCAGTGTTGAAGTCCCCAAGAATTATCGTTTGGGGGTTGATTTCTTGCTTTAGACGCTGTAGGGTTTTTCTTAATGAATGTGGAGGGGCCCGTATTGGGTGCATATATGTTCAGTATTGTGAAATCTTCCTGGTGAATTGTACCTGTGACTAAAATGTAGTATCCATCCATGTCTCTTATAATTTTTTTTGGCTTGAAATCCACTTTGTCTGATAGCATAATGGCTACCCCTGCCTGTTTTTCTGCTTCCATTTGCTTGTAGAATTGTTGACCAGCCTTTTATTTTTAGAGCGTGCCTATCTTTTGTGGTGAGATGGGTTTCCTGCAGGCAACAGATTGATGGATTGTGATTTTTAATCCAAGTTTGTAATCTGTGTCTCTTGATCGGTGAATTAAGTCCATTAACATTTAGTGTTATAATGGAGAAACTATTGTTAATTCCAGACATTTATTATGTTTAGTAGCTTTTATAAGTATATTGCTTCGCTTTTAATGATGTTATGTTTGCCTTCTGTTCTCCTGGATATGCCTGTTTTTTCTTCACGCTTGAGTATCATTTCTAGCAGTTTTTGAAGGCCTGGTTTGGTGGCCATGTATCCCTTAAAGTTGTCTTTGTGCTGGAAAATTTTTCTTTCTCCCTCGATCATGACGGATAGTTTTGCAGGGTAAATCAGCCTGGGTTGACATTTTTGCTCATTCAATACTTGAAGTATGTCTTTCCAAGCTCTTCTTGCTTTTACTGTTTCGACTGAGAAGTCATTTGTTATTTTAATAGGTTTACCTTTAAAGTGACTTGTTTTTTCTCCCGTGAAGCTCTCAGCACCAGTTCTTTATCTTGAATTGTGGAATGTTTTAACTATTATTTGCCGCGGTGTGCTTCTATTTTGGTCGTATCTGTTTGGGGTGCAGAATGCCTCTTGTATATGAATGGGCCTCTCTTTTTTAGATGAGGAAAAGTTTTCCTGATGATCGTTTGAAAAATTTCCTCAGGGGTGGTATTTTGAGATTCTTGCTCTGGTATTCCATGAATACGCATGTTAGGCTTCTTCAGGGTGTCCCATATCTCTTGGATATTTCTCTCAAGTATCTTTTTGGCTTTAACAACCTCTTCCATTGAGCTGGTTAGTACTCCCACTTTAGCTTCAAGGTCTGAAATTCTGTTTTCTGCTTCATTAGTTCTGTTGATAAGACTCTCTGTGGCGTTCTGGGTTGAAGATAACTTGTCTGTTAGCTCAGTTTTAAACTCTGCTTGAGTTTGTTTTAACTGCTCTATGCCACTTTTTGTTTCTTGCACTGTTTTTCTCAACTCCTCCAGATGTCTGTTGTGTTCCTCTTCAAAGCAATTGATTCGATTATGTAATTCCTCCCTGATTTCCTCTTTCATAGTATTGAACATGGTAATGATCATATTTTGAAAGTCATTATCCTGGGTCAGGCTTTCTTGGCCTTTTTCCGCGGGTTTGTTCTTGTTGGAGTCTAACATTATGGGATTAATTTCTTCAGTGGGAAATTTGTTTACTTGAGTGTTGCTTCTC
This sequence comes from Typhlomys cinereus, assembly GCA_023101885.1. Taxonomy (NCBI): domain Eukaryota; kingdom Metazoa; phylum Chordata; class Mammalia; order Rodentia; family Platacanthomyidae; genus Typhlomys; species Typhlomys cinereus. Next base: position 13,499 of record JALPQD010000879.1, read on the forward strand.
ATGGATTTGCACTTTGACTTTGGCATTGTCATTTTAATTCTTAAGATCTCTCAATTTCACTAAACTGAATTATTTGGCCTGGGGTACTGGTGGGCGGGGCCCGAACGGGGACTTACCTAGGGCACGGGGTGAGGCCCGGCTGGACAGCGTGCGTGTCCTGACCAGGGGAGCGGGGTGGGGTGAAAAGGGAGGATGGGTGCGTAGGCGTGGAGCTATTTAACCCGAGGGCAGCTGGGGCGGGCCCAGGCACAGGGGGAGGTCCTCCTGGTCCCTCGGCCCCCGCGCGGCTCCGGCTGGATGGTGGGAGTCGGAGCCGGGTCCCTGTGGGCTGATCTGGGGTCCTGGTGGGCGGGGCCCGAACGGGGACTTACCTAGGGCGCGGGGTGAGGCCCGGCTGGACCTCGCGTGCGCGTCCCGACCGGCGGAGCGGGGTGGGGTGAAAAGGGACAATTACTATTTTATCCTTGTATCATCTCTTAAGACTCAAGGTCTCAGATTGAGGCTTTCAGAAATTTTTAGGCAAAAGCGGGGAGTGCTCTTGCAGTTTCTCTGTAACACTAACAAGGTCTGCCAGGCTGGGTCTGTTAGTGGTCAGGTGAACATATTCTGTAAGAGCAAAGAAACAATATGGGACAATCCGAGGCAATGTGGACAGTATAAACGGTGTTAGGTTTCCTATTGAATTAATCCCTAGTGTTGGACTCAAAGTTCTAACCTCTGTTCCTTCCATATCTACCATTGTCCTCCTGACAGTACTTTTCTTGAGAACAACTTTTGCTCTAGAGATTGTCCCTCTCCATGTTACCTCATTGATGCAGTGTCTGAAAAATGAAGCTATTTGGAGTTGTGTCCTCCAAAGCAAAATAGCTTGAAATGCTTCAGCGGTGACAGTGGTGAAAACAAAAAGGCATGTGACTGAGAATGAACTCTTGAACACTGGAGGCCTGATTCTGTGTTTCCTCATAGCTGCCTGTCATGTGATCTTACTTGATCAACATGATCTGTTGTGCTTACTTAATAAATATTTGCTGATAAGAATGAGTACAAACCAAGAAGCTAGGCTGGGTATGTAAGTGGTCAGAGGAACACATTATGTAAGAAATGCAACAAATTCAGACAACTAATATTGACTTTTCTACTTTCCTTCCAAAATAGAGAATTTTGTATTTCAGTCTAGGATACTAGATTGCAGCCAGAGATTGTGGTTAACATGGAGGAAATGACTACTGAAAAGGACAGAGATGAGAGATAACAGACTTACCTCAGGGCTGTATCTCAGGAGTTCCCTGAGGTGAGAATTTTTAAGCTATCATGGTCTCCTCTCCCTCTGCAAAAGGATCTGAGTAAGACAAGGCAAATCTGAGTTATGCTCAGAGACCTCTGCCACTTCAAGTCCCCTGAAATTTGTCTACAGGCAGTAACAAGTGTGTCCTCCCTTTTGTGAGGCCTCTGTTCCAGTTAAGGTAGTTTCAAGGATTTGGGGGTTTGGGGTTTTCACCACAGAAGGGCAAGCTGCTTTTCTTTCTCCTTAAGCTTTTAAGCTTTAAGCTTTATTTTTAGACTTCTCAGTCATTTTGAGTTAATTTTGTATGAAGGATAAGCCTAGGCTAGGCCCATTACTATGCACAGGCATCTATAGATCTTACTACCTACCTTGTAACCATCCATGTATACTTTTGTTTGCATATGAATGTGTAAATGGTCTATCACCATTCATTAAAGATATCATATTTTCTCCAATTAAATCCTTTTGAATATTTGTTTAAAAAAACAACTGACATAAATAAACTTTTTTATTTTTGGATTTAATTTTATTTCATTGATCTGTATGATGTTATTTGATTTGTAATAGATCTATATGATCTATTTGGCAGTATCATGCTGTCTTGATGAATATGCATTGTGTGTGTGTGTGCGCGCGCGCATGTGTGTGTGTCTGTGTGTGCGTGCGTGTGCGCGCGTGTGTGTGTGTGTGTGTGTGTGTGTGTGTGTCAGAGGGCACTGTGTGTGCCCGTGGAGAACCAAGGGTGACTTGAGGAATCATCTTGGATTGTTTCTACTTTCTTCTTGTTTTTGCTCTGGGATTCCCAGTCTCTTCCCATGAGGGCCAGAAGTACAGGCTGCTGCAGTTTTTGTCTGGCGTTTTAACATGGGACCTGGGATCTGAACTCAGTTCCTTCTGCTGGTGAGGCAGAGTTTTAACCTCTAAACCATCTCTCCAGCCTATGAATATGTTTTAAAATCAGCTAATATGTGACTTTTTACTTTTCCCCTATCATTCTAAGGCTTTCTGTTCAAAAAATGTTGAAATCAGATTGCACATATCTATAAAAGGACTGCTAGAATTTTACTTATATTACATTGATCATGTAGGTTGTTTGGAGATAATTAACATCATAATATTGGCTATTCTAATTTATAAATACTATCTATTAGTTTGATATTCTTGAACTTTTCTCAATCTTTATGTTCATCAGACAAATTATTCATGAATTTTATTATTTGTGACTAGTATCTCCCTTAATTTAAATAAAAGATGCTCTCAAAATTTCATATTCACCTGTTGCTTCAATAAAGGAATATAATTGTTTTTGTGTATTGACTATGCATATCCTGTTACATTGTCAATTCACTTGTTAGTTTTAGGAGCCCTTAGTAGATCATCTAATTTTCTACATAGATATAAGGTTATCTATAAATATATTTTTGCTTTTCTTTTTACTTAATTCTAGATTTTAGAGTCAGACAATAGTCTGGACTGAAAAGGATTCAGAATATTCTGCCCCACCCATAGGCAGCTGCATTCACAGTTTTAGAAAAAAAGAATGAACTAAAAATAAACAGGACACATTGAGTCCATCAACATCATATCATGATGGGCAAGAACTCACATGGTCCCACCCTTACTAATGGTTATGGGTCCCACCCATACTAATGATTAATGCTGGTTAGAGGAAGCCATTGGTATTATCATCAATGCTATAGCAAGTGCTCAGGTACATGCTAATTCAGACAGTGCTTATCTCAGTCAGTCTACACACACACACACACAAGTGTGAGGGAAACTTATGAGGAAGAAAGATTCTTAGTGGGAAGAAGAGAGAGGATGAGAGGATAAGATAGTGAGAAAAGGGGAGGAAAGATGCAAAACCTCACTGTATACATAATGATGCTGTCAAAGAAATTAAGTGAATCAGAGAGAAATACAATAGAAGAAAAAAATCTCAGCCAATTCACAGGTCTGACAAGGTATGTTTTAACTCATCTTCTTAGATCATTAACATTTGTATAACTGTTGTGATTAGATTTTTTTCTAATTTTTTTCTTTTTCTCATTCCTTACTGACTTTTGTGATGTTCATTGAGCTCCATTTGTATTAATTTCTTTTTCTCTCCATTTATTACTCAATTCATGAATTTATTTTAAGTTTCAATCTATAATTTTTCATTTTCTAAATTTTTTTTGGTCCTTAAAAAAAAACTTCTAATGGGGCTGGTGAGAAGTGTTAAAAGGAAAAGAACTTTGTGAGCAACCTTAAGTTTGATCCAGGAAACCAAGTAAAAGGCCAAGGTGAATAGTATCTGTAATTTCAGCATTTCTTGAGAGGAGATGGGAGGTGGGTACAGGAGAATCTGCCAGAAGGCATATATGAAACACAGCAGCAGAAAAACAAGGAACCCTGCCTCAAAACAAGATGTCTCCCAAGGAGAAAACTGTCTCCCTAAAAATTGTACACACACACACACACACACACACACACACACACACACACACAGAGTTTTAAAGAACAACACTTTTGAAAATAGACTTTACTTTTAGAGCATGTGTTTGCCTCATACAAGCTCCCCTTGTCAGCATCTCAGGCAGAATGGTACTTTTGTTATAATTAGCTTATACTGACTGATACACCACCCAAAGTCCACAGTTTACATGATGGTTAACTCTTGATGCTGCATATTCTATGACATTTAATGGATAGATCTCCATATGTCTACTATTATAGCAGCCACCATAGGAACTGTTTAATTTAGAAATCTCTATGTTTTGTTTAATTTCTCTGTTTCTGCTAAACACTAGCAACTACTGATCTTTGTCCTATTTCGAAAACTTTGCTTTCCCCATAATATTATGTAGTTATAGCCTTGTAGCTTTCAATGTTTTTAAATTGTTCTCTTTACTTAGTGTATGTATTTCTGCTTCCTTCATGTATTTTTTATTATTTATTCAATTGTGCGGGTGTGTGTATATGTATGGTGTGTGTGTGTGTGTGTGTGTGTGTGGGTGTGTTGTATGTAGAACCACGGGCAAATTCAGGAACCACCATGGACGCCTCCACCTCCTCCTTGTTTACTCTGCCATGGGATTCACAGGCTCCACTCTACCAGGACCAGAGACGCAGGCCACCCTCGCTTCCACCTGGCGTCTATACGTGGGGTCTAGGATCCGAACTCAGGACCCTCTGCCTGCAAGGCAGAGGCTTAAACTCTGAGCTACCTCTCCAGCCCTTCTTCATGTATTTTTATAATTTGATACCTCATTTCATTTTAGCAATAGTATTCTATTGGAGTTATCCCAACTTATCTGTTCATATGTTCATGGAAATCTTTGTTGTTTCCAAGTTTGGGCAAATATGAGTAAAGCCACTAAAATATCTACATGGATGTTTTTATTTATACAAAAATTTTAAGTCATTTGAGTAAGTAACAGAGTATGTGGTTACTGTATTGTACATTAAGGCTGTGTTTAATTCTGTAAGACTTCTACTTATGATTTTTTTTTAACTTGGTTAGATTTAATTCATTAAATTAGGGCACAAAATTTTCACCAGCCAGAGGTTTATTTTCCTCTTCTTTAAAGTGTGACCATGTTTAACAAGTGAAACATCTGGTAGAACCTCAAGTTAATGTACTGTCTTCAAGAAGGATTAAGAACTTTCTATACTATGCATAGTAAATTTGTTTAATGATTGACATTGATGAAAGGTCATTGCAAAGCCTGGATTTTTCCTCTGGAGGCCAGTCATGCATAAGAGGAAATGGAGAGGGGAACTAAGGGATGGTCCTGAATATCCCAACACATCAGAAGATACGTGACCCATGATGTAGGCTTAGTTGTAACATTCTGAAAGCTGACCAAAGCCAGCAACTTTCTCACTATATGTCATGGTTTGAAATGTGTCCCCCCCACAGTCTCATGTGTTTGGCAAGGTCATAGCACCTTGAGAGGTGGAGCCTTGCTGGAGGAAGGTGGTCACAAGGGATGAGCGAGGGGATTAGTCCCATCCTACTAGCTGAAGTGTGCCTTTGCAGAGGATGCCTTCACAGCCTCTCAGATAGGTGTGAAGTAGCCCATGTCCAGCTTCAGCCAGCCAGCTATGCCACCTCTGCCATGAGAAACTGTATCTCCCCTCTGGAACCGTAAGCTGAATAAATCTCCCTTTCTCCCTTAAGTTATTTGACTTTGGGTGTTCTCTCACAACAATAGTTGAGTAACCATTACAGAAATTGGTACTGGGTAGTGGGGTATTGTTGTAAGATTAAGAGCATCTGGTACCACAACACAAAGCTGTTTGCGAAACAGAGAAGTTAGTACCCAGCAGTATGGCCAATGTTGTGATGTGACTAGTGTGCCTTTGGAACTATTTGTTGGGAGAAATATGGAAAACTTTGGAACTTTGTGCTGGGAAAGTCTTTGTGTCTTGGTGATGGGGCCAAATGGGCCTTTCTCGTGAGAGCTCAGAGGTGAGCAATGCTATGAGAGATGCAGGCAGTGGAAGCCCAGCTTGTGCTGATCCAGAGGGGAACAGAGATGTATTGCAACTGGACCAGTGATACATGGAGCCATGTGTTGGTGGAGAGTTTAGTGAAATTTTGCCGTTGTCCTGAAAACTTTGCCTGAAGCTAAACTGGAGTGCTTGGCAGAAAAATTATAAAGCAATGTAGTCTTGACAATGTGATATGGCTACTTTTTAGCTGTCTTCAGAGTTATGATGAAGAACAAGGAATCAGGTAGAAAGAAGCAAAAACTATAAGATCTAATGATGAAAAATGCAATGGCAAACTTACAGAGTTGAACCAGGAAGAAGCAGAGAACAAAATTAAAGAGATGAACTCCATTCAGAGAAGGCTCCCACCCATGAGAATGAAAATCCTTTTGGAAGAAATGAGTAAAAGGGTGGAGTTCCAAAACAAAGGTCCCTTTTTCCATAAAGCAACTGTTCAGGTGTGAAAGAGCCTTTTCTCACGGTCAGCAGAGAGAAGCTGAATCAGCTGAGATTCAAGGGGGCCAGTCTTAGCAAAGTCATCCACGTGGTCCTGGTTTTAAGGCATCAAGGATGCAATAGGGAGGAGGTCACAGATTCTTCCTCCAAGATTTAAAAAAAAAAATGATGGAATCCAGGCAGTATGTGGCAGAAAGTGTGCAGTTTAGAAGCCC